>OZ025250.1:27962738-28242421 GCA_964019135.1 Arenicola marina
ATGCGCCTGGCTTGGCCAGGACGGACCCACAACTCTGGGTCCCGCTCGCCGTAGTCTATAGTCTGCACGACTCCCCCCTCCCCCCCCCATCCCCCTACCCCTTCCCCTACCCGCCTGAGTTTGCGAGGACCCTGACCTCTAGTTAAGACGAGGGCCAGACCTACAACTGTGGGTCCAACTGTAGGTCCACCCCCTCTGGCTTTTGGTACGGCTATCCCGTATATAAGGGTCCGGAATCTCGTGGAAGGGAGGGAGGAGGAGGGACTTTTTTGATTTAGACTTTGTGTATAAGAAATGTGTATGAAGATTTATGAAACACAGAAACATGTTTAAGCGAAGCTAAGCTAAGCAAAGGCTCAGAGAATATTGGCCAGCATGAGAACGCTCGGAAATGTGTTTAAATAAAATCATTACTTCAACATGCAGATAGTCGAAGAATAAAGAAATTAGCAGCATTTATGTATATAGCCTTCACTGTACGCGAAACAGCTTTCTTGCAGCTTTAAATGTCTATTCAAACAATCAACAAACAGAGCTTCATCACGTGTGTTGATAGTGCACGTAAGCACGTTTAAGGAAACTGTGATGCACTGTAACACTAGCCGCAGCGAATGTCATTGGTGCCGAAATGAGGTCGACTCCGGGCTGCAATTAAGTCGACTCCGCTCGCTGAAATTTAGTCGACTCCACACTACTATAACAGCTGTAGCAGCCCGCCAATTTTCATTATCCGCCCGAGGCCGCGGAGAGGCCGAGGGCCGATAATGAAAATGAAGGGCTGCTACAGGTTGATGAAGGGCCCATAAAATGTCTAACGCCATGCAAAACTCGAACTATTACTATTCTTACGAGGTGAATCTAAATTTAAGGCGTTGACTTGTCTCTGTTTTTTTGGGTTAATTTCCGTATGCAAGGATCAATGTAAAGAATTGTTCGCAGACTGTCTACATTTCCACATATAGTTGGCCAGTCGCGTTTTTGATACCATAAAGCGTTGCCAAGAAACCTGGCACGTGCAACTAGGCAATCAAGCAGGTAAGCGGGCCCTTTAAAGCCATAACTACAATTCTTTTGTGTGTGACATGTTTGTGGGTCATGTTTCATCGTTTTATGCAATGTCGTTATGGCAACGATTGTCGATTGCATGACAGGAGGGCGGGTCGACTCGGCATTGTAGCGGCCTTTAGATTTAATGCTATTGCACTAGTAAGCATGACCACCAACTCGTAATAATACGACATATCTCTAATAATGGCGCACACTGGGATGCCATAACACATTATGTAATACTTCACATTGACGTGCAAAGGTAGCCACGTGTATTGTTACCCTACAATGGGAGTATACAAAAACGCATTCAGAATGAAAAGACTAACACCATCCAGTATGTTACACCAGGATATATGAACATATAAATGCGTTAATGCGATAATGCTGCGCGTAAGTCTATGTCCGTCATATACATACACATATCTTCGTTACTATCTTCACTGATAAATTTTTTGACGTGCTTGAAGAGCTAATGATGTATTGGCGTTGGTATTGGTCCATCTCTATTTGTTTTACTTCCAGGCATAACAACATAGGCTATTATCAATTTAACTTGGAATGAGTAAGGGGCAAATATGATTACAGTTGCACATATATGGATTTACAACACGCAAAAGCAAATAAATTCATAATACGATTGACATCATGCAATTTGATTTGTTTTCCAAATTTATTTTTACTAAGATAAGCACTTCGCTGGATTATATCCTTGTCGATTTGGTATTTGTGTCGGACTAATCTGATAACATCAATATGCTGTGGCATCCGCCGTTGGCATATGCATGAACAAACGAGTAGATAGTGGTCCAGCATAAGGTCATGTATGGAGTACCTCATACCGATCATTACCGTCATCGACACTAATAAAATTGCAATAGGTATATATCTGCTAGCTTAAACCCACGTGGCTAGTAATTCCCACACGCATAACATACGGGACATAATAACATGAGTGTTCAATTGTCTCATTGGCATCCTTACAAAAAGTGCATGCGTCATCAACTGTTAAATTACACAATAGTCAAAAACAATTAATGGCAATGCACCTATGCAGAAATGTATATTCAAAATCTACGATGCTATTTTGCTGAAGTATGTAATCCAACGCTTATAAATCGTTCATATTGGCGCCATATTCATTACTCTGTACCTGCCGTGGTTGGCATCCGTCCGTCTGCGAAAGACGATGGACTTGCGGCTTTGTTTTTGGTTCAAGTTATACGATATGTAACGCGGCATTTACGTTTATGACTGAATAAGCCTATCTGTGACCGACATAGCTTACCGCAGTCACATCGGTGACCTGTCGATAGGTCGTGGTTTGCGCTCGCTGGTGGGAGTCTAAATTGGTGTTTCAAGTCCAGTTTCTAAAACCAGAGCCCGTCGTGGAGGGCCATTCCCTCACGCACGACAATTACCTATCCTCTCATTTGGGATGCTAGATCCTCCCGAGAATATGGATCAAAGCCGAAAGCCGTCATATCACGCTTGCAAACATCCTTAAATCTAAGCTTTGGGCGTCCAATTGGCCTTTTGCCGTCCGCGAGTTCACCTTAGAGCACATCCTTGGGAATGCGTTCAACTTGCATACGAGCAACATCCCCAAGCCAACGAAGACGTCGTTGGTCTTGCTTCACAAGAGCAAGAATGCTCGGGAGGTTGGCCCTGGCTAATACTTCGGCATTCGTTACCTCGCCTTGCCAAGATATGCCTAAAATGTTTGGCAGGCAACAGAAATGAACGTTATGAAAGCATGTTGGTGCAAAAGGTTTGCTTTAACACATGCACAATGTACCTGCCAACTTCGTAGAAATAAATGTGCAAAACTGGAACTCCTATTGACAATGTTTGATCAGCCATCAAAATATTGATTTAAAATAGGATATTTTCGGACATAGTTTTCATTTCGAATAGACCGATAACGATGCCACGCTTGATAAACATCACACCAGGAAGTACTAGGTCATTTGATGAATCGCGACAGTGACTTCAAATCTAATTGTTATGGCCTCCTCTTATCTTCACGCATTATTGCCATAAACAAATCTCGCCAAGCACCATTCGCCTAATAAGTCTTTTTATCGAAAGACGGCTTGAGCACTCGCAGCAAAGTAATTGTTCCCAAACAATGTCGTCCGTGCCTGTCGATTATTAGGACATTAGCACATAACAATATGTCCCATGATGAACGCTTAACATATCGTGGATCAAAATTGTGTATTCAAGTTCTTAGTTTATGAGAAATAACTTATCTTAGGCAATACAACAGGCAACAGACAACAATACAACAACAGGCAACAACAACAATGTTATCAAGCCATTCGTTCAGGCTAAGCTTGTGTCCGTCGTTCGGGAGAGTGTGACTTTGTTGTGTATCACACCACCAACATTCGGCCAGATAACTTCAGATAATCAGATATCACATATTCAGATAATGTGTTTTCCACAAGATGTTGAAAAATTATTTCAGTGGATAATTGTTATATAATCACGTTTAAATTTAAACATCATCATAACCTGATTGTTTTTTATGGCAATATGGTCCCGGGTAAAATCATGTCGGCGGCGAAGACGTCAGGGAGACCCATCTTCTCTCCGAAAGTCTGCATGACGGCCTCATCAGCCTCAGTAATATCAGGCAAGGACACGTTCTGCAACTTGTCTCTAGCGATGGGTGAATTTTTCTGCGAATCTCTACCGAAATCTCGCATGGCCGATTGCACCAAGGCCGTGGGGAGTCCGCAGTGCTCAAACATGCGTTCCAATATATCCGTAGTCTTCCCGATGAGGTCTTCATACCTAATCCCGGCGACAGGGACACCTTCGTCGAGCACTGCGAGGTAATCCCTGATACCGGCCATGGGAAAGTAAGCCATCCCCGGAATAAACCCGTAGGATCCTTCAAATACGAGGGGCAGAGGTTTGTGCTCCATTAGAAAGCCGTGCTTGGTCAATATAGACCGGAGAAGTTTCTTGTTAATGGCTTTCGCCAGACCGATCATGATTCCCAATGGAGCGACGCTCATGACTCGAAGGTACGACAGGGTCGTCGCCTTGACGTCCCTGTACATGAACACGTAGGATGACTCGGGGAAGAGTCTATACAACGTTGGTACCAAAAGTATACAAGGCATTTCGATCTTCATCACGTGGGCGATAATATGGGATGTATCGCCGATGGATTTATCTTTGGGCCCTTTACACAGGAGTGTCACGACGGTCTTGATTAATTTGTCCGCGTCTGCGTCGTTCGGTTTACACGCATCTCGGACGATTTCATTGAGGACGGAGGGTTCTGAGTACGCCATACAGCGACCAGTGTCCTGGAAGCTCTGACAGGCCAGCGTCGAGCCGCAGCGACCGGTGCACAATATAAAGATGAGCTTCTCCTTGGGACGCCCTCCGAGCTCGGCAGCCAAACGGTGGGCCGCGTGTATCGGAAGTATAAATACCTTGAAGGCTTTGCGATACTGAGCCTCCTTGGAGAACGCGAATTTTTTGACGTCCCACACACTATGCGGACCCTTGCACTGCACAAACACAAACTCGCCTTGTGTGATGCAATAGAGCGATATATCATCGTTTAGCAGATACTCCGCATCCTCAAAACGATCGTGCAATAGCACAAAATCAGTCAAGAAATTTGCACATGCAAGGACGTCGGGTTTATATCTTCCTATGACGTTCAGTACCTGCACGCATTTCTTGCAGTTATGAGCTGTTGATCTTGTGATTTTCAGTTCATCGGATGTTCCATTTGCCCACCAGAAGGCGTTTTGCATCGAATGCAGACAATAGCGTAGACCGAGGTACGGCAAATACATCAAATAGGCCGCTATGGCGTGAAACAGGATGAACAACATATCTTCGATTGCTTGTTCGACAATCTAAAGAGATAGAAGGCAAACGAGCAAATCATATTATGCATGGTGTCAGATTCATTAGCGGTCATATATAGATAACCGCATTGATAAATTACTAGTATATGTCTGAATATTACAACAAACAGCAGTCTTCACTCAATGAAATAAACGTCAGTTAGCATCGTTTCTATCAACATTTTATTTGATACACACAAACATAATCAAACAAAAGGTGTGTGCATGGGGTAGCATTCTCTTCTACCCCCCCCCCCTTCTCCAATACCAATCGTACGTAACTCTAACATTCTATATTCTTATGACACAAGGGCTAAGGTACTATTACGCACTGCACTTGCCCATCATGATTTTACAACGTGCATAAGGTATAGCTTACAGCTTACTTAGTGTTATATACTCAGAATCTAGTTGTATTCTTGATAGTAATCCTACTCATAGTTCACAAGGCTTCACAAAATATGTCAACAATCTTATCACAAGCTCACATGATAGCCATGTCCCAAACCATTCTGTGTGTCAAGTCACTTAATTTAATATATCGTAAATTTGATTTCCGATCAAAATGTCCTCTGCAGATTTTCTTTGTTTTCGCTCAAAGACAGGTTTGTTGAAATCGATTCGACTTCATGCAGTAAGCAAGTACGTAGATTTGCGCTTAATTGACTTTCTGCTTAAAAAAATTCAAGTTATTATAACTCTTTTCTATGTTATTGTGCTTAACAAATAATCATAGGTGCGACTTTTCATTATGTCTTTTCACTCAGTTTGGTTATTGCGTGTGTGATTTAAGTGAATCCATCAGGTGGTTCTAGTGAATGGCCTTAATTGGAGTATCCTGCACTATTATTGAATACTTCATGAATATGATCAATGTTCTATGGCATTAGGATGACAAGAATTGTTACTAATATCCTAATTATGATTATTGGAACTATTAGCATAGTTGTGTATGTATATCTTTATTCATATATGTATCACTAGCCATACGGTAATTCATTTTAAGTTAGCTAGAACCTGATATATTGTTACATCGCCGCCGCAAATGTACACAGTAAAAAACTCAATGTTTATTGACTTGACTTGTCTTCAGAACAGCGGCTGACCTTGCAGTCACGTCCTACGGCGCTAACCGTGGCTTTATGAGGATGCACACTTTGCGGTACACATCGCTACATGACACAGCAAGTGACGCGAACGCCAGCTATTAAACCCCTTAAGGAGTACTGGGCACCTAATCTGGGGCATGTTTCATTCCTTCATCCTTCACCGTCCCGGGAGGTTCCTTGGCCCAATTTAGCCTGTATGTGCACAAAAGTGGCCTAAAACACCAACATTTCATTTCAGGAGTACTGAGCTCAGCAATACACGTTTGCATCATGACACTTGCTCGGCGTTGAGGTTGATATATAACCCGGGTTTAGGGCGAACCGTTTGATATCCAATGAGGCGGAAGGGGAGGGGGGGGAGGGGGCTACAAAACAAACATGAATACACCGAATACATTATCAAACAAAAAATCAAGCCAACGCAATAACACCCGAACAAATCTAACCTCCCATGGCCACACAAAATCCGCTCTCGTCGCACCGCAAAACATGTGTCGGTCTCCGCCGAAAAAAACTATAGCCCCCCACCCCCACCCCCCTCCCGGTATCAAATGATCCGTTGCTTACCCTTGACACGTTTACATCGTGCATAATTACATATATGATGATTGACGCCAATGCAAAGATACTCCATGTAGCTAGAACACCTAGGTACGTATCATGGTAAACTATATTTGCTGTCCCTGTGGTTGATCTGAAGCTATATATAGACGCCTGGGCCAAAGGTTTGACTTGCCCCCGCTGGTAACCTACTTGGCTTATTGCCGTACGTAACTATCCGAGGGACCTATCTACACTTGGGTAGGCTGTATATATCCCCGTTATGCTGCAAGTCTAAAGGTGAACACACGACAAACTAGATATTTACCTGGGTATGGCATGGAACAACACGCACAGAAGAGCAGCGAGCTACGAAGTCCGATAGTACGGCATCCGACACAAACCTAAAGGAGGCCAGGTGCGTGGGCTGACCTACATATCCTACTGCAGCCAGGAGATACAACGGCTTGTCCTGTTGACTGGAACGAGCAGACCATTCGCCTACTGTTTCTCATAAGTACCATTGTAGAATATAATACACCAGAGCGGCCCGCGGACATCGATATCCCTCCGCTGATAGCTGAGTCACTCACTGGAGCACACACGCTCAAGGCTAAATCACTCAGCGTAACGCTTGGCGGGGAATATAAATCGTCACACGACAGCCGTGGTACTTATGGGACACAGTAGGCGTCGCTCAGGAAATGTTGGCCGCTGTATTCGCTATATCGATTTCGTTCGAGCTGCTGTTCGCTGGCCTTGGCCTACATCATGCAGCCACGCCCAACATGGCACTGAGGAACCTTGGAGGCGCCAGGCGGCACTGATACGCAAGTCCGGCCCACCAGAGCAGCTGCGTTATATTGAAAGGGCTAAGCGCCGCGAATTGCTTTATTCGAAGACGCAAAAGACATAAGACATAAGACATAAAAACCTAGCTGAAAAGCTGAATGCCAATCTTTCAAGATCGCCAATGGCGATTATGTTAAAAAAGCGAGATTGCCACAATATCCAGGATTCATGACTGCACCTAAAGGACAGCCGAGGAAGCCGAATTTTCTAATGTTTCTCATGGCCGTTCTTATAAATAAATATAAAGTTAACTTATATTCATAGGCGTAATTAATGTGTATAATTTTTAAATCACATTTTCATTTTATATGTAACTCAGCATTCCAATTAGCGCTAAACCACCCTGGCCTCGAGTGTGTGTAGCCTGTCGGGCTGTCGGCCAGTTCATGATGGAGTGGGTGATTTAACATATTCCATTTAAATTTGATTTACAATGTAAAAGAACACTGAGATCTGAATTCACAAATATGATTTGATCTTTACCTGCAGATTCTTAGACAAAAACATTACAACAACTGTGCATAATGCCTCAGCGCCAGTATTGCATGGAGCCACCTGATACAAAGGATCATATAAGGATGCTTACAACAACATAAAGATTTCAAAATTTACCGCAACAAGTGCACGCAAGATGTGAAGCATATTTAAACCAATATGATAAAGCAATAGACGAGAAGAACAAATCTATGTAGGGAGAGGTAAGGAGTTGTTTCAATATTAAATTTTAACATTTGATTAATATGTAGAAGCAGCATTAAGTAGTCACTATTTTTAATAGTAATTATGTCTCTTATTATCCATTTAAATAATGGTGATGAAATTGATTTCATATATACACAGTATTATATATCATTTAAATAAATATTTACTTTATTGATGATGAATGCTTGAACGCCCCTAATGTTCGTGAAGATCTGAATGTATCCTTAGTATTACAAAATATTATTTATAGTTTTTCTTACAACAGGCTTATGCCAAATGAAGCAAATGTTATGTTCTGTACACAACTTCGGTAACAAGCAGACGGTAACTTTTTTTTTAGACCGCACCGCACATATGGCAATGACTCTGTTCTGTTCTTTCGGCTAATATTCTCACTCTGGCCCATGACCATGATTACATGAAAATGACACCACACCCATAGTATGAAAAGAGTCGAATGGTAAGAATTTAAGAAACAAACTTATTATTTATTTGGGCTTATCACTTTTATTTCACATATGCATGGTTTACAAAAATAATAACACATTATCATTTTTGAAAACCATACAAAAATAATAACCTTATTTTTGCATGTAAAAAGCTGTCACCTTTCCTGAAGATATATGGGTATGGAATCTGGGGGGGAGGGGAGAGGGGAGGGGGGAGGGGGGCTTGGCTTCGGGCAGAGTTCACCCTTTATCTTTAGAATGGCGGTGTTGCTGTCGTATTAACGATACACGTTAAAACTGGGTCGTGGTCGATATTGTTGTGTCCGAATTTTATTGCTATTCTCGGGTGTTGTTCTTTATTTAAAGAAAATGACAATTTAACGTGTCGTCGCTCACCCAATCCCGTCCCTACATACCCGTAGAAACTATCAGGTATAGTGGGCACGGCACACATATACCGCATTCTTTCAAATTTTCTCTATGCGAAACGTTGCCTTGTACTGTTATCAGCTGTCAACGTACAAATCGGTTGACATCGCGTGGGCACACCTATAGCGTGACTTCGACACGGGAAGTTGTCTTCGTCCAGAAGCTTCGCTTGGGGCCGGACCATTTGATATCCAGGGGCGCTATGGAGTTGATGGAAGAAAATCGTGTGTTTGCACTTAGCGTGACTATAGTGCGAAAGAAAACAAAACGGCGCGGGGGACTAGAATCCGCCACTGAAAAAACATGACACTACATGTGGCAACGACCAGCGTGGTGAGGACAAACGCCTTCTCCAATTCCGAGATTGGTTAAAGCGGTTTTTTGAGTTTTAGTAGTTTCCGTTTTACTCATCGGCCTCGGTCTGAGAAAAGAGGCATTTGGCGAAATGGCTGTGAAGTTATATTTTGACAAGGATAAGATGGACTTCGATGACGATGCATTGACTATGCAGCCGGCCCCCATGGGCAATACGGTGCTATCCCAGCCCGCTGCGTCCAGTGCGTATGTCTATTCACTTACATGAGTACTGTTCATTGCTTTCAATCTGGTCATGTTTTGTGTAAGAGTTATCCAGTATTTCAGTATTTAACTATTGGATGTTGATAATTTAAACGGCATAATAATATTTTCATGCATACATGTTGGACCCGTAAGATATATAGTTATGGTCACATTGTAGTGATTACTCTCTGACAAACATATGCATCCTTAACCATATTTGAAAAAGGGACCATGTTACAAAAAGGTGATGAAGTAGTGGGAAAGGAAACCAAACTTTTGCCCACGGTATCCATCATGCTGAGTATTTTGACCGTTTTTCAGGGGTAAACTTCCTTTATGGTCAGTTTTAAGGAGGTATAAATCAGCCTCATGGGTGTATCGCCGTTAAACCAACGTATACATGAACCTACATACAGTTCGTCGAATAATCATTACATGAATGAGGGTTGTGAACGATTCAGTAACATGTTCCTGCGCTTTTAAGTAAACACGGAAATAAAATTCCCACTAGGACATAAGTCTATCCTTCACTGCCCAATGGTTGGTACGATAGGCTTAATCCATACCCAGCGATTGTATATATATGATTATCATTATGGGTATATTCTTTTTGTCGCTGCGCGGTGACATGTTGGGAAAAACCATCCTCAAAACAAGCCAATATTCATTACCATGGCTTTAAATTAATTTAAATTTATGTTGAAGTGTTTTTTTACGGAGTAAACGTCTCATATTATGGTGACTGCGGCCTAACTGCTAAGCCGTTACCAGATTGTGATACACATGCTCATTTTGTTTCCTATTTTGAAAGCGTGCTTAGTGGTTGAACTTGGAAAACTTCCATCAGTAACGGTTTTTTTAATATCTGATTTAATACGTCTTAATTGGAAATATCATCACCGTTACTTAAGCATTCAAAACATCAAAGGAGTCCAGGGGGGGAAACCTTATACGTAACAATCATTATTCACAGACATTCATTATTCATGGCCGACGATGTTTGATGTTTGATATTGAGGCTTAATGTACTCCTCACTCCACTCTCTCTCTGCAGATTCAACACGCTCACTTCAAATGCTGTTGTGAGATTGCCTCTCTTGCGCATTGAACATGCCAGTGGTACTTTGAGTGAGCGCCCCCCACACTCAACCCCATTTACAATATGCTATCTTTACCTTCAACATCTCATCTTCGCCAATCCAGTAGATCACTATCTTGGTACTGCTGTATAAAACTTAGACTTAACTCAATGAGTTGAATTAATGGATGTTATTTTATTTATGCACCTCAGGTCCTAGCCCCACAACGCAAGCATCGTGGCGATCGGAAACGCGGGCGATGGAGGTGAGGCGAATGTGTGGGAGTCACAAGGTCAAGGCTGCTTTAGAATCGTTAGCAAGCTTGCGTTAGTCAAGCTTGGCTTGACAATCTCGTTCTATTGTCGAACTGTCGGTTTTTGTGCGGAAGGGAGGGTGAATCCATGTCCCCAGGATAAACCCTTAATCTTTGCGAAGAAGGACATGGGTTCTTTATCCTGCGACCACGCAGACATGGCCACAGCGGGGCTCGAACCACCGATCCACGTGCTGTTAGGCTCTCAGGAGACACTCGAGGCGAGCGTTCTAACCCAGTGAGCTGTTAGGCTCTCAGGCGACACTCGAGGCGAGCGTTCTAACCCAGTGAGCTGTTGGGCTCTAAGGTGACACTCGAGGCGAGCGTTCTAACCCAGTGAGCTGTTAGGCTCTCAGGTGACACTCGAGGCGAGCGTTCTAACTCAGTGAGCTGTTGGGCTCTAAGGCGACACTCGAGGCGAGTGTTCTAACCCAGTGAGCTGTTAGGCTCTCAGGTGACACTCGAGGCAAGCGTTCTAACCCAGTGAGCTGTTAGGCTCTCAGGTGACACTCGAGGCGAGGGTTCTAACCCAGTGAGCTGTTAGGCTCTCAGGTGACACTCGAGGCGAGTGTTCTAACCCAGTGAGCTGTTAGGCTCTCAGGTGACACTCGAGGCGAGTGTTCTAATCCAGTGATCTGTTAGGCTCTCAGGTGACACTCGAGGCAAGCGTTCTAACCCAGTGAGCTGTTAGGCTCTCATGTGACACTCGAGGCGAGTGTTCTAACCCAGTGAGCTGTTAGGCTCTCAGGTGACACTCGAGGCAAGCGTTCTAACCCAGTGAGCTGTTAGGCTCTCAGGTGACACTCGAGGCGAGCGTTCTAACCCAGTGAGCTGTTAGGCTCTCAGGTGACACTCGAGGCGAGTGTTCTAACCCAGTGAGCTGTTAGGCTCTCAGGTGACACTCGAGGCGAGCGTTCTAACCCAGTGAGCTGTTAGGCTCTCAGGTGACACTAGGTGGCTACACCTGGAGACGTGGCCCCTTTCTATCTTGCCTCATTATTGCTGTACAACCAGGCCCAGGTCTCCCCTCGTATTTATGGAGAGGTGAGTGGATCTAGAAGAGATGAGGGCAAGGGTAATGATAGGGCCCATAGATAACCGAGGTCACCCCGAAAGACAAGGTCAAGGGCCTTCCGATACCCGAGATCACCCCGAAAGACAAGGTCAAGGGCCTTCCGATACCCGAGATCACCCCGAAAGACAAGGTCAAGGGCATTCCGATACCCGAGATCACCCCGAAAGACATGTTATCAAACTACAACCGCCGTTCATCTACTTGGTTCCAATCCTGACTGTAATGATAGGGCACTGGGCCACTGAGCGGGTGGAAGAGGGTGGCGGGCAAGGAGGTACACTGAGGTCCTCAGCATATATAAAGACCAAGGTCATTTACTGACGGACAACAACATGACAGCAAATCATGCTCGGCGAGGAACACGTCCATCCTTTGTGTCCACCGACCTCGTAGGCGTTGCATGACTGGCTCTACCGAGAAAATATTGACGTATGCAGAGGCCGGCAAGGACACGTCGTTCACAAACGTATGGACGGCGGAAGAAATCTGAACCTTGGGAACGAGTACGTAGAAGTCGATTGATGTCAACACTGTCACGGCACAGGATAAATATTTTAGCCTGTTAAACATATCCATTTTGATCATGTAACATATTATAACGAGAGTGAAAGGTGATGACTTTGGCATGACGGTGTTATTCAAAATAACATTGAATATGCGGGAATAATGACCGCAGCCCCTTCCATATGCTGTAGCTCGCGTACTGGGGACGGAACGTGTGTCTTAAACATATATGTTATACGGATCCAAAGTGAAAGGAGTGGTAACGATCACGATGCAATTACGAACTGGATAGAACACTGACATTGAAAAGCAATATTCCACGGATGTGACGTTTTCTCTGCACTCAATCTGATGACCTTGGAACCAGGTGTAACTGTCCTTCAGCGGAGCGTGTTCGGCTCGCCTGAGGCCTCTCGCACCTGTCAGTACCAACATAAAGTGGAGTGGGATAGTCAAGTGTTGGGTTATCAGCGTCATCCACACACGGATATATAACCTGTCGGGACTGTTACGCTGTCTGCATTTGTCCATCCACGCACGTGTCCCCTGAGGAGTCCTGGCTTAACTTCCGTTCTGTTGACTGTCGCGCTGCGTCAAATATATGATCTACACTACATCATCAGCAAGGTCAGTAGCTCAGTTCGTCAATGTCAGACATACAGCTGGGTGCTCACACAAAGTAACACGTAACTTTGATTATGATATTTCACGTGAAACCATCTTGTCAAGCCTAATGTATAATAATACGTCATGTAAAAAATCGATCACTCGGGTGGATGTAATATATCGACATATTGCCATTTGCAAATCAGGCGTTTGCAAGTTGCGTAGTAACGTATTTAATATCAACATCTTCGCATCTTTATATCCGTTGCTCTATATTATCTGTCATACTGTGTTAGTATCTAGTTATTGTAGTCTTTATTACCTACCATTGCCGCCATGCTAGGGCGAATGAAGAGAAGCCAACAATAAATGTTCTGCTCTTGCTCGTCATGATGACATAAGTGGCTGACATTTGCGACGTGCGTATTATTTGTCACGCATTATTTTGCAGATTCAACGATTAACTGAAGTAACACGCCATCTGCATGATGTTTCTTATTCTGATCAAGTCGGCCGTCGTCCTTGTAATGAACTTGCTTTACCTATGTCTTCGTGGATTTATCTACATCATTCGATATTTAATCTGGTGGGCGAATGGCACGCGACAAGCCATGTTAAACACCCAAAAGGGTTCCAACTACGGAAACTGTGTCCAAGTGTTCGGAATCATGGGTCGATATAAGATAGACCCGTTTATCTGCATTAATCAGTTGTCGGATTTCATCTTGTATCACGAGGGATTCGAGAAGCCCCAATATTTATTGCGAGACGACATCACGTTGTATTGTATCACCCCGCGAGAGTTCGTCTTTGTCCAGGCTCGGGACGTCAATCCAGTTTGGGATACCAAGAGTTTTAGCTTCTCCAGAGAGGCTCAATTCCGGAAAGCGATGAAAGTTCTTGTTCTGAAACAAAGCGCGGCTCATCTTCTGGCTGCGGACCTCGGAGGCTGTCCCGCGGAAAAACTCATCTTCATCTTGAACACAGGTCGCTGCGGTTCGACGCTGGCCTGTCAGACCTTCCAGGACACGGGTCGCTGTGTGGCCTACTCTGAACCATCAGTCTTCAACGATCTACTTCGCGATTACAGCCGACCTGCCGACTATATATCACAAATCTTTATTCGAAGTGCCGTCACTTTGCTTTGTAAACCACGCATGACGTCAACCATAGATGCACATGTTATCAAACTACAACCGCCGTCCATCTACCTGGTTCCAATCCTGGCGGAAATATTCCCACACGCTCGCTACATATTCATGTACCGGCGGAATATGAAAGCGACATTACTGTCCACGATGAAGCTAACGCTATTGCCACTCATTCCATTGATGGGCGTGTTAAGGGTCTGCAACACGCGCCTCTGGACCAAGCTTGTGATAAAACAAGGCTACCAAAGTCGGCATTCACCTCTACCCAAGTCGTGCGACATCACATACATACCTCTCTGCCAAATGGCGCTGTGGCCGATGCTGGTGATGAAGTATTACATCAAGCTTCGCGCTGAGGGTATGATCCACATCGCAGCCGTACGCTACGAAGATCTGACGAGAGAACCGGAGGCAATTCTGGCCCCCTTGTTCGAGCACTGCGGTCTGCCAACAACATTGGTCAGCTTCGCCATGCAAGATATTGGCAGGGACTCCCAGAAGGGTTCAGCCATCGCCAGAGACAAGGTCAAGGGCATTCCGATACCCGAGATCACCCCGAAAGACATGGACAAATTGCGATTGTTGCAGGATTCGCTTGACCTCATAGACGTGTTGGGTGAGGATCTCGTCCTACCCGGGACTGTTATGCCAAAACATACTTGACAAAACATCATGGGGATAAAATCGTGATCAGCAACATTACCTTTTGCATTATATGCCTATCTTCATTACCATTGCCATTACAATTATCATTTTTTTATGATCGTCATCGTCATCGTCATCGTCATCGTCATCGTCATCGTCATCGTCATCGTCATCATCATCACCATCGTCAACCTCGTCGTCAATGTCATTTTCAATATTCATTAGTATTAGCATGAACATGAACATTAACATTAGCCTTAACACTAGCATTAACATGAACATTAACATCATCATTAACACTAGCATTAACATGAACATTAATATTAGCATTAAAACTAGCATTAACACTAGCATTAACACAAGCATTAACACTAGCATTAACACTAGCAATAACACTAGCATTAACACTAGCATTAACGTGAACATTAACTTTAGCATTAACGTGAACATTAACTTTAGCATTAACATGAACATTAACATTAGCATTAGTATAAAATTTTAACATGAACATTGCTATTAGCATTACCGCGAGCATTCACATTATACTTAACATGGACATTACCATTAGCATTAACACTGGCATTAACGTGAACATTAGCTTTAGCTTTAATGTGAACATTAGCTTTATCTTTAACATTAACTTTAGCTTTAACATGAACATTAGCATTAGCAATAACATTATAATTAACGCGAAGATTACCATTAGCATTAACACTAGCATTAACATTAGCATTATCGCTTTCGGTATCATTATCATCATGAGATTGTATGTTATTGTCATCGTCATCATCGCCATAATCTTCAACGGGGGAAAAAGAAATTGACGACTAACGATTTTCAATATTCTCAATCAATTAAATGACGATACTATGAATTGTCTGTTTCGTCCTCTTATTTTACCCTGTCGAACCCTGATGGAAAACAAGGATCCGCGTTTGGCCATTGCATCGGACACATTTAAGGCACAGGTAAAAAACTGTGATAAAATATATGAATAAACTGGTAATAAACAAGCCCCCGCCATTATTTTTAAATGAAGCATTTAATGCAAACATCGACAAACTTGATACTGTCTCCAATTTAGAGAATAAAAAAGGTGCAATATCTCGTACGAAAATATCATACAGAAATGTATAAACGCTTTCCTTTAGAGTTTCCATGGAAGTTTCATATAATTTCTATAGTTTTCATAGAATTTTCATAGAGTTTTCATAGATTTTCCATAGAGTCTTCATAGAATTTCCATAGAGTCTTCATAGAGCTTTCGGGGGCCTCCCTATTGCAGTGATTAGCGTATTCGACCGAAGATCAATAGGTCCTGGGTTCAAATCCGGGCTCGGGCACATAATCTGAGGCATGTTTCATTCCTTCATCCTTCATCGTCCCGAAGGTTCCTCGGCCCGATTTAGCTTTCATGTGTACACAAGTGGCCTAAACCACCAACACTTCATAGAATTTCCGTAGAGTTTCCAAAGAAAGCGCACGTGGCGGCAGTGCATGGTGCAGAGTTCAAGGTCGCCTTGGTCACGTGAGTCCAACATCAGCTTCGTCTCGGCTGAACGGGCAGGGCCGTTGGGCAGATCTTCACATCTCATGCTGCTAATGTTATGGTTCAAAGGATTGGCTCCGCCGCTACTCTCACTTCGCAGCAGGCAACCGGTGCGAAAGTCAATATGCCGGCAAGGCTTCCAACGTTCCTTATATAGTAGTGCCGTGCCGTCGGTATCCCTTCATATATCGCTTGCAGGAGTCTTCTTACACAATATATCCCAGAATTCATCTAACCACTCGTTCGCTTGTCGTAGAAAACGTAGCCTACGTGTGTTAAATTCAGAGCTCGTTGTTGTGCTTGCCGTCAGTTGTAAGGCCGGTATGGAAACTATTCAAACTCGATGGAGACTATGGAAAGTCCATAGAAATTCTATGAAAACTATGGAAATTCTATAAAAACTCTATAGGAAAGCGCTTAGAATTTCCATAGAAAAATCGATAGAAACCTTTAGAATTGTTTTTAGTGAAATGCTGTAAGATATTTGCCTACGGGGTGTAATGATGTCGGATAAACTTAATGCCATGATAAGCGTAATGAATCTAGGAAGAGAGAAGTACCGTCATGTATCCTTTCACAAAATAGTCCGAGCAACTTAGGGATATACCCAAAAACAAATTGCAATATAATCAAACCATTTTTTTATTCCATATCTAGTAGTGGTGTTTCAAAAATAATTTACCAAAATCAATTTATTGGAACCTACTTTTAAGGGGGTGGCTTAATTATTTTACCCTATTAACCCCACAGGAAGCAATGTATTTTTACATAAACGAACTGATAGGGAAGCGAGGCAGCTGAGACCCGCACTACGAATTGTGACCTGCATACCTATATTTCCAGTGTGCATGATGGAGAGTTATGTAATCTACAAAATGGAACAAACATAAATAAAATAGCTTGTATTTTAAAGTTGTTAGGACATTTTTTAAAGTAGGAACCTCTTTTCATGCTTTCCGGCTGTCGATCGACGCAGTGTATTTGCATGGCGAGCCGGATAGGCCGGTTTGACAGACTTTTCGATACATGGTCCGATATTCACAATTCAATCGATTATTGACGCGTTTTATCCCGACCACATGAATAAAATACGTATGTGGGAGGGGAAGGGGTGGGGGATGGGGGCGTTAAGAAATGACAATCTTTCTTTCTCCACGACCAACAATGTATTTTTCATCTTTATTAAATGTGAAATTTCAAGACGGAAGGGGGGGGGGGGGTAGGGAGTTTAAGGAGTAAGTAGAGGGGACACACTTTAAGCTAGAGAAGGGCAGACACTCTAAGTTTGGATGGTAATCCCGGTGTTATTGTAGAGAAGACACCCCAAGTCGGGGCGGTACTCCAAGTTAGGGGAGGGAAGACATTCAACATTCGGGTGATGCCCTAAGATACGGGAGCGGAGACACTTCAAATTGGGGCTCTACCCCAAGCTAGAAAACGGGAGACACCCCAAGTTTTGGAAGGTTAGACACCCCGAATTAGGGGATGGAAGACACATAGGCCTAAAGTTGGGGTGGTACCCCAAGTTTGGAGAAGGGAAAGGCCTCAAGTTATGGGGGTGGGGGGGACGCTCCAAATTAGGGGAGGGAAGACACCCCAGGTTGAGGTGGTACCCCAAGTTTGGGAAGGGGAGATGCCAAAAAGCTTAAGGAGGGGAGAAGCCTCAAGTCTGGGGAGGGGAGAGGCCTCAAGTTATAGGAGGGGAGACACCCCAAGATGGACCACCCGAACCTGGGGTGGTACCCCAAGTTAGGGTGGTATCCTGAAGTAAGGGTAGGGTAGACACCCTAAGTTAGAGCAGGGGAGACAACCATAGTTTGAAGAGGGTAGACACCATCAATTAGAAGCGGGGAGACACCACAAGTTAGGGGAGGGGCGACACTCAAAGCTAGAGTGATACCCATTACGGGAAGGTAGACACCCCAGGTTAGGGGTGAGGTGACTCCCCAGTTAGGGGAGGGGAGAAACCCTAAGTTGGGGTGGTAGCCCAAGTTAGGGGAGGGAGACACACCATGTTGGGGGTGAGGCATCCTTGATTTGCGTAGACGTTTCACTTAATAATTAAAAGTTAAACGTTGCATGTAGAGATGAGCCAAACCGGTATTTGTGACGGTGAAACTGCAAATGATGATCGATCAATCGAGGCACACCCCCCCGCCATCCCCCCTCAATTCTAGCTTTTTAACAAACACAAAGTTACCATGCCTATCTAGACCGGTATTGCGGTAAATCTACCCAAATATAAGACACATGTCTAGTCGATTAAATTGTGGAAATCGTACAATTTATTGAAAAGTCACAGACTGTCACACTTGAGTCCCATCCGGCGCGCTGTGCAAAAACACGGTGTCTATCGACAGTCGGCAACCGGGAGACGGGTCCCTCGTTCAAAAAAAGATGTAGGAACTTGAATACTAAAGATATTTTATTTTTGTTTGTTGTATTTATTATAGAAATATTGATTTCTATAGAAATATCTGTTTACGTTCTATAGGAAATAATTTTTCTATAGAATTATGTACAAACGTTCTATAGAAAATCATATTTCTATAGATTTTTCTATAGAAATTCTATGGAGTTTTATAAAACGCTTTGCTACTGGATATCAGCGTTTTAATAATTTATTGTAGCGCCAATAATCATCTAATTGGTGTGATCTGAAATTATGCTATGAGGCAAGAATGGTAGAGGGGTTAGGAGTGGGGCGGCTCAAGCTGTTAGTTCCCTAAAAGAAAATACCGGCCGCTGCAATGTGATATAAAAGTTAAACTCTGTTGGTATAAAATATATTTGCCTTGATTCGTTTTGTTCAATAAGAAACCATCATGGAGAAAAGAGCACATCAACACTGTAAAACACGCCCATCGGGCGGGTGTCGACATGTTCTCAACACGTGACCAGAGTTAGCCAATCACACGCAAGGCGTTGACGTCACCGACGACGACCCTCCGCTGAATCAAAAATGTGTCTACATGCGAGAAGCGGTGCGTCGTTGGAACAAGCTGTCGGCTTAACACCTCTCATGAATAACACCTCACATCAATAATAACGAGCGAATTTTATTTAAATTTGGACCTAAGATTCGGAAGTACCATCCGCGTAAAAAGTCTCACGCGATAATTAGGTAATTACACCGGTTCGTTATTTTAGTCTCCGATGGTTACCGTAGTAGTCACCTAAACCTACTGGTCGTTTCATCGCAGGTGACGTCACCATCAGCGCGCTGAAGCGGGTGCCCATGGCGAGTTGGGTGGACTTGCAAAAGTGATTGGAACTTCACTAATGTACGATTAGAAAAAAAGTGTAATGTTTAGTTAATTCCCCTATAGTTTAACTGGAAATTAAATGATATGGGCAAGGCATTTCCCTTTAAAAGAAGTGGTCCGATGACACCCTGCAGTATACGAGGCGCTTGCACAGGTGAGGCTCGAACCCCGCCACCAATCGCTGTGGTATCATAGCAAAAGGACGCGACGTACAATAAACCCCAGCTGGTAGTAGCCAGCCCGGACCTCATTGTATGATAGGTGTAGCTATATGGATAGTGGTTGGTTGGTTGTTTATTCAGGACGCTTTAACCACTTTTGGTTATATCGCGTCAATGGGAGAAGGAAGGGAGAGTGGAGCCATGTCTCCCGGGGTAACCCCCTACTCTTTACCAAAAAAGATATGTGATCTTTATCTTGCGACCACACAGACATGGCCACAGCAGGGCTCGAAACATCGATCCACGTGCCGTTAGGCTCCCGGGTGGCCAGAGCACTCAATGCGAGCGTTCCAGCCCAGTGAGCTATCGCGCCGGCCCCTATATATGCATAGTGGAGTATTATACCCTGAGTAGACCATCGGTTAGATGGTACTCAAGTGGCACCTATCTCATGGCTCCCAGTGGTGGTTGTTCACGTATGTATGGGCAATGAAAATAACGATATAATGAAATAGTTACACGGGGCAAGAGTGGACGCCTATATTTGATTCAGTCGTTCGTCGTTCGTTGTACACAAACACTGCTACTAATGGACCATTATGATCTCAATTCCCCTTGAAACACATGCTTAAAGCACCACGTGCTTTTATTATGTGCAGGCTACCGAACTTCCGTGCTGGACATTACGTTGCTCTCAAATATGCAACACGTGCAATAATTATAAGCATAAACAAGTTAAGTGCTTCTTTAGTTTTCGATTTTAAGAAACAAAACGGTATTAATTTTATAACCGTCTCTCTTATATGTTTTTCCTAATACCGATGTGGGCTTGAACATAATAATAGTGAAACAAAAAACTGATCCCGTATACAGGGTTATTGGAAAGGTGTTCATCCGCTTATAAATCAGTAGCCAATTTGTTGTCACATTGTGGATATAATGAAAGAATTGTACAAATATTAGGAGCTCAGGGAGTTTGTTTTATTCCGTCTATGTCCGTAATTGTAAATGGCCATTTTTTTTTCTTTGCATTAAAAAGCACACACAAAAACAGGGGCCCTCCGGCTAAGGCAACACTTTATCTGAGATGGCGGGGAGTAACAGGTGCAAGAATAGAGGATCAGGGCCATGATGTATAACGCGGCCAAAACAGAGCGATATCAGGGCGAAAAAATTGCCCTAGCGAGGGCCATTATCCTGCTCGTGCCGTAAGTCTAAAGCCGAAGGGCGATAACAACGTCGGCCAGAGACCCGTTAATTGGCCTTGATTTCGTCCCAATTTCGCCTTGTTCGGCTTTTTTTATCCAAATTTTAAATAACTGACACTAAATATGCCTTAATTGCATCCTGTTTTGGCCTTAGAACACGACCTGCTTTTTCAAGTGCCCTGAATCAAGGCGAAGTCGGGGTTATTTACATATTTGACATGATTTGACCTTACATATTTGACATGATTCGCCCCCACATATTTAGCATGATTCGACCAAACATATTTGACATGATTCGCCCCCACATATTTGACATGATTCGCCCCCACATATTTGACATGATTCGACCCTACATATTTGACATGATTCGGCCCCCAGCAGCGATGACAGATGTGCGTGGTTTGAGAGTCGACAATATAGCACTGTGAATTATTACGGACACACTCACCAACTTTCTGCATTCTTCTCACCTCGCTCACGCCTACGTACGTTACATCATTGTTTTCGGCTACTCAATATACACGCTTACTCGCTGGCCAGGGCGGCCCTCAGCAACACGATAAGACACATGCGCCGTGGATTTCTTCAAACCAGTGCCTCGAACCCAGTATACGCGGTATCAGGCGAAAAAAGGAAGCGCTTATCACGTATCGCTATTTCAAAAATGGTACCATGAGCAAGTTGATATGTTAAATACACAAGGCTTGTTATTTTAATGCTTTATTTGTGAAAACCCTTATTGCACGCTCATAACTACTAACTTTGACTTTTTCAATAAATTATGAAGATATGTCGATTATGATTTTGATGACTTATGATTTGGGCTTTTGCTATAACTGGTGCATGGATGGAGGAAAAACGGTGATCAGTCTGGGTTGCTGCCATTTTAACGTGATGGCAGTAAAACTATGCATTGTTCGTAAGCGTGTACCGACGATACATCTTCACCCTCGGTTCACACTAGGGGCCGGCGCGATAGTTCAGTGGGCTAGAGCACTCCCATTGAGTGCTCTGGTCACCTGAGAGCCTAACGGCACGTGGGTCGGTGCTTCGAGCCCTGCTCTGGCCATGTCTATGTGGTCGCAGGATAACGATCCCATGTCCTTCTTCGTAAAGAGTAGGGGGTTACCCCCGGGGACATGGCTCCACTCTCCCTTCTTTTTCCCATTGGCGCGATATGACCAAAAGTGGATAAAGCGTCCTGAATAACCAACCAACCATCTGTTCACACTGGACCGCCGCGTATGCGGCGACAGTTTTAACGTGACGCTCAGACGTGAAAGTATTTCGACTATCCAGCTACTTTGCTGTCGGTTACTTTCGTAAGTGCTACTGCTATCTTTCAGTCGTCGTTGTGAAAGGACTTTTTTATGCCGCTTCTGCACACACCAAGGTCAATGACGATCCTCAAATGGGACCATGAATGATGAATGGATCATTCACACCGCAAATAACGCGCCGGAGCCTTGACTCGAACGCCTGACATGTTGATCTTTGGCCTAGTATGTTCTAACCGCTACACAATGGAGGCCCACGTGACTTATCTATCCGGGGTCAAGTGCCCGAACGTCCACACAAAGGTGGACCCCCCGCGGGCGCCACGCAAGTCTATATACTTAGGACAAAACAAATGTCGGGTGACCATCTCGCATAAAGTATAAGATGGATATCCTACGGTTTATATTATTTGCGCCAAGCTATTTAATATATGGAGCAAATTATGATTAGTTTCACCGTTGTTCCAAAATTGGACACGTGGCGACGGAATGCGACACATATGGGCGTTATGGCCGTGTTTTCATGTTCCAGGTGTGACTCAGTGGCCTGGGCAAGGGGGTTGTGTGACTCCTGGGTCGGTCTATTGTGGTTCGGTGAATTGAAGTGGGTCAGGTCCCTCATGATTGACTTGGCAACCACATGGATGCTTTTCCATGCGCCTGTCCAAGGGAGGACCGGTGGGAGGGGGGGGGGCGCACAGGGGGCACGTGACCCCACTTTCAGTCCCTAAGGTGATGGTATATCTGGGTCACGTTTTGCAAGAATGTGCCCCCTGGCCTCTCTCCTTTTATATCACAATGCGTCCGGCGTCGTAGTTTCTTTGTTCGTCTCATATTTGCTCAGGTCTTTGGGGCTGAATTTATTGTGACCCCCCCTCCCTCCCCTCTCCCCCGTCCTTCAATAATTCCCGCAAATATCCCTGCATTTCTGTTCCAGAAGGTATGTAACCATGTTGGGGACAAACAGAAAATCATTACATACATTATAACTTTGATTTTGCACATTTCGGAGTTCCGAGTTTAACAACATCAGAAAAGTGATAATCCAACTTAGTCGAAATTTTTATATCACATCTTTGCTATTAATAATAACAATATTGCCACTATAAAAGCAACGACATATTTACTCAAACGTTAACAATTGATTAGCATTTAGCACGTTACACTGAGTTACGCCGCGCTATATTCTCTGTGTTGCCACTTTTCCGGCTATTCATTGGTGCCGGCCTGAGCAACATTATTAGCTTGTTGGAAGGAAGAAAAACCTAATATGATATATAACTTGGTCTAATACATGTACCCTGCACACGCACCAGCCGCTTGGATCAGGGTAGCACAGCACACTCGACAATAGCCAAGTGGGCATACAGCTACGCGTACCTACTAGGCCACGAGACCCTTGACAATAGCCAAGTGCGCATACAACTACGCGTACCTACTAGGCGACGAGACCCTTGACAATAGCCAAGTTCGCGTACGACTGCGCGTACCTAGTAGGCCACGAGACACTGGACAATTATAGCCAACTGAGCGTACAGCTACGCGTACCTACTAGGCCCGCGATATACTGGACAATAGGGCATTGCGCCTATTAATACGCTCACCTACTGGGCCACAAGATAGAGATGACCCCCCCCCGCCCCCCACTCCTCTCTTCGTCGTGTATGCCATGTTGCCGATGTCGTGACAGGGTCGTCGGGTAGTCTCTTCTGCAGACTGCCGCTGCGCGGCTCTACCGCGGCTCTGCGTATACAGTCTGTAAATGTCCGCCATTTTCTGTAAGGAATTCTGTACAACTACTTCATACGCGTCATAGCCCCCGTCCGAGCAGGGCAGTAAACAATGGCGGATGGGTGACGTTCCACGATCGTAACGTCCTCCCATGTATTTTACGCAAAGTTATTATGTCGAGCGGGGCGGCGTGCCACATCTATAAATATGACTGCCTGTGGTAAATCAACTCATTCCATTGTAAACTTCTTTTCTTGCATGACATTTACATGTGAATTATGTTAAGGCCATTACATATTCAAATTCAGTCTCGAAAAGGACTGGCTCTTCACTTCATTCTCCTGCGGCAAGTCGTGATCGTAGAAAACTGTTGCTCTTTTGGCAAATGGTTTACAATCATCGCGCAAACCTCAATAATACAAGATCATACAGGTACATTACCTTGGCTATCTCTGTCTAACATGAGCCAAAATGGCCAAGCCCTGTTTAGTTTGAACGATCTTGAACGATGAGATATTTAGCTATAATTAATTTGTTACTATAGCATTACTCCAGATATGTCCTCATTTATAACACACTTGGTTCGGGGGGTGACGGAGTGTGGGATGGGTGCGGATGTATCATAACCATGCTACATATAGGCTGGAGGATGCCCTTTTGTGCAATATTTAATCGATATATAAATGCATACTTAATTGCTTTACCACTACTGAATCTTAAATCTGAACCTTTACCAATTTCGCAAATCAAAATGTCCGACAAACAAAGCAGCGTGTCTCTTTCTTGTCAGTTTCAGAGATGAGTACAGCTCACCTGTACCAAAAGTCAGCTATGATTGTCAATTTCATACTCACGGTTAAAGAAAACGACTCAAGCGAGGGCGGGGCTTGTATAATGATGAATGTAGCGGTACCATGAATTCATATCGTAGCGGTATCAAGAAACATTATAGTTGCGATATCATGAATCCGTATTGCAATGGCATCATAAGTCAATATTTTAACGGTGTCATCAATCCGTATCTTAGTGGTATCAGGCATGCACCGAGTCGGTGAGGCTTCCTGTACACATATCAGACGCTATGGCCATTATGTGCCATCTATTCTATTTAAAACTTAACACTCCACTCTCCACTATCTTGCCGTGATCGTATATTGCTTTATCAAACATATGCATCAAGCTGCCCCTTGTGATGGAATGAGGCCAGTGATACATTTACTACACCCAGGACTAACAACTAAGGCATTTTGTGCATTTTTATGACTCAAAATGTCCCCTAATTATATAATTGCACATATACCTTAAGTGGCCAAACAAGCGTTAGCAATGTTCACAGTTTCATTACGTAACTCTCAAAAACGCCGCTTTTCTGCTCGCTTATATTAGAGATAGTACTTTACTTAATATCTATTGATATGTACCATCCAGACAGGAAATGTCTAAAGCAAAAGCTACATTTCTTGCAATGCATGCTTCTATAACTTTGACCGACCAATACAACTGTCATCGGTTGCGAGGTGGAGGGGGGGGGGGGAGTCTAACTGCATACACAAATCTATAGGGAGATGCCCCTGGGGGACCCAAAAGCGTATCCACCCAAGTAACAAGAACTGTATGTGACACGTTACTGAAGAAAAAACTTGCCGTACGAGCAACTTTAAATCTGAAGGGTTCCTGGTACTGTAAAAGGCTCATTTAAAATGTCTGGAACTCCAAGAGAAGTTCCTAGAATCTGAATTTCTGCCAACTGTTGAACACTTAATGTTGCCTTAGGAGAATTCCCTTTATGTCGCTTCGCTAATGCCGAATTTGTCTGGGAGTCCCTGTGAAAATCGCGCAGTGCGAGTTGGACACATGACTGGGGTAACCCACAGAACTGGAAAATACGGCTGACCAGGTCGTAGGGTTCCCGTACCAGGTCCTCGTAACGTATAGCGCAGAGGTTCGGGATGTCCTTCTCACAGAGGTCGAGATAATCACGCATGGCTGAAATAGGGAATACAGCCAGCGGCTCGACTAATCCAGCTGCCACGGCCTCTGGATACGGAATGTGCGGACACCATAGACCGTGTGAGATGAAGAAGCGCAGCATGAGTTTGAAGCTGATCATGTAGAGGAACCACATTTGAATATGTCCCGCGCCCGGGTTCATCCCAAGGTACGAGATACATGTCGAACGTATTCCTCTGTAGATAAATGGACATGGAGATTCCGGGAACAGTCTCTTCAGTAGGGGCACAAAGGAAATGCACATCGGCTGCAGTTTGATGGCGTGAATCCCAAGAGGAGTCGTTGTTCCCTTTGCGGCCGATGGTTTACACAAAAGTGTGACGACGGTTTTCATGAGCCTTTCCGCCTCGGGGTCGGGATCGTGGGGGTTGCAGTGATCTCTGAGGAGGTCGTTGAAGACAGCGGGTTCAGAGTAGGCCACACAGCAGCCCGTGTCCTGGAAGATCTGACAGGCCAGCGTCGAGCCGCAGCGACCAGTGTTCAGGATAAAGATGAGTTTCTGCTTGGGGCGACCTTCGAACTCGGCAGCCAATCGGTGAGCCGCGTGGATTGGCAGCAGCAGCACTTTGACGGCCTTTTGGTGCTGGCCGTGTCTAGAGAAGGCAAAATCCTTCACATCCCAGGCCGTGTCACCGTCCCGACACTGGACGAACACAAACTCCCGCGGGGTGATGCAATACAAAGATATCTCACTGCGCAACAAGTAACTGGGCTCCTCAAATCTCTCATGGGATATTATGAAGTCCGATATAAAGTTAGCAAAACCAATGTCTTCTGTCTTGTACCGTCCCAATATTTTTAGGACTTGAACGCACGAATCGACATTACCGTCTGTTCTGTTATTCCGAATGGTTGCGTGTGTCCCATTTATCCACCAGATGACGTTACGTACTGCATGCACCGCCTCACGGATAAAGTAATAAAATGGAACAATCAAATTAACTCCTATGCCACATAGTATATACCACAGCAACATAATTGTGCGTAAATTGTTATGTCTCCGTCATTAACTGAACTGACGGGTGTGAGGCTGGTGTGTCTCGTTACATGTGAGTCAGCCCACGTTTGCCTTACGGCATATATATATATATATATACATGCATGAAGTGTACGTGTCTTATGTCTCGGGGGTGCACTTGTCTCATATCTAGACGGTCGAATATATATTTATTAGGTAATGATTGGATGCTCTACGACACCCAAGAGTTGGTAACTCGTGAGTTGATAGCACTTACGGCAGACCCTGAGCGCACTTATGCCCTGTCGTAAATATATTCGAACCATGACTACGGCCACTCGGACTCCGCTCTCTCCGCTGTTGGCTACTTACTCCAAAGCTAAACCGGGTCAAGATTGATCCTGGACGTTAAAGGATAAACGGCTGAAACACACCGCAGATTACCATTAGGTGCCCGGGCCCGATTTCAAACACAGGACATATTGATCTGTGGTCTAGCGCGCGTAACTATCACCGACATCAGAGAAGGTCTATCTAATGTATGTATTATATATGACCGAATAGTCAGTTGAGTAACTGTCAGTGTCAGGAAAGCCATTGTGTTGGATTGTTCCTGTTTCATGACTTAATAATGATCATTAATCGCATATCTGCTCGCAGTATTTTTGGTTACGTAAAGAACTTCCTAATGGACTGATCAGTCGAGTTCCGTGTGTGTCGAAGAAATGTAAACATTGATAATTTGCCTAAAAATACAACGTTTCCAACAGTCTTATCGAATGGATCGCATGAACTATGGAGGTATCCATGTCTTATCTTTAACAATGTTGTGATAGTATAGTTAGGACTGTCTAGACCTAAGCAAACAGCGCAGCCAGCCGCTTCCCAGCACCAAGGCAATGACTACAATAAGTGCGCGTTCTGAACATTAACTTACAAATAAGGACATACATGTCTTAAGTCTCGATGATCGTACTCGGGCTCCACATGTGCCCGCCGAAGGGCAGGAGCGGACACAGAGAGGCTCAAGGGGGGTGTTCCATATCGCGACCCCGTCCGCCGAAGACCCCCTGGGGAACATGCATGCATAAGGATCGCTGTAGGATCAATGTATGACGATAATAATGGGTCAGGAACGGATGACATCTACCTAAGTCGAACCACCGACCTACGTTATTTCTATATTAGAGCAGTGCACTGTTGTGGTTTCGTTAATTGATATGATTGCAGATTTCATTTGTTTTCATGGCGTTAGTCATTTTATTGGCCCTTCGCGAATCTATAACAGCCCTGTATTTTCATCAGAAGTGGACTGTTCCGGCCACCAAGTTGTGCCAGCACCAGATGCAGAAAAACTGCTCACTACGCGCCAGTGTATGTCATGTGGACAGGGGCTCAGCCTTGCCGGCAGTTGCCCCGTGTATCATCTCCGTCCTTCGCGGCATGTGGAGGCATGTCCTGAAGAAAGGTGCTTTTTCAAACCGTATTGCTTTCAGACCACCTTTGAAATGCTCAGATAATACATGATCAAGCTGTCAAGATGATCAACCCTCCGTTAATGAATAGTCCATAAAAAATTGACAACAACTATATTTAAAAAGTATCTTTTTCAGTCATCAAAAGATAAAATTAAAAAGAAGAGATGCCCTGGTGCAAGTAAATCTTGAAGGTGTTCTGATGTCACAGTGAGACCCCCCGAAATAACATTCTCGGTACCTATAGGGTCTCCCTGGTGACACCCTGCCCCCTGCCCTCGTCAATGGGGGGCCCTGCCCTAGGACTCCCTGGACTATATCTCTTACCACGGCAACTTCGTCTCACCGTTGATCTCGATCGGCTATTTACGCCGTTCACGCCGATCGTTAAACAACGACCGGCTGTCATCGCCAAGGTCTTCGTAACCTTTCGTCTCGCCTGTGTCGATCCTCGGCATCTTTCTGTTCTCGTGCTATATGTATAAGATAACGAAGTGCACTATTTACCTTCGATAGCCTTATATGAACATTTGATTTAGCTACTATACATAAGCCGCACTATTTAAAGTAGTAACTATGCAGAATCTGCGCTGGTTACATTCCTTTATATGCCGGTTATGTCTAAGGAAATGTATCCCTCTCAGCTTCAGTACTTGCATGATGTGTCATATTTAAGATTCACTTGTAGAAATAGTGGTAAAACAAAAGCCGAAATCAGCCAGAGGCTGAGGCTTACTGACAGAAGTACTTTTTACCAATCTTGTGAAGCAAATTTCGACTTTTTCAAAGACGGCAAAAACAAATCTTTCTCCAGGTATCTGTTCATGTATGTTTCCTGTCATTAGCCGCAACGATCCAAAGGTCGAGCGTTCGAACCTAGCTGGGAGCATTTCATATTTTTCTCGTTTTTTTCTTGGGAAGACGTAAAGTGGATATAAATCGTGTAATTGAACCCCCGGGTGTCCGTTTTATACTATAACATTGAGATTGTAAAGACATTTCCCTGTATAACGAGAGCATATATATAAACTTAGTCGGTAATTGCATCCACGACGGCGTTGGCGGCATTTTCCTCAACACGTTGGCCTAGCTAGCAAGTGACATCGACCGGCAATGATTGTTCCAATATTTGACCTAATCCTAACCTAACGTAACCTAACCTAACCTCAAACCTAACAAATATGCGCACTTTACATAGCCGCCTAATTCGCTGCGCATGCGCACACGTCAGCCGGACACTTATCGCGGCGGACAGGTTATCATGCTACACCGGCCGATATCGCCGTTGACTCAAATTGGGAGCCGCTGCAAAAGGGGGTGCCCCTCTTGCGAGCGCTCTAGCGGCCAAACTAAGCGTCCTATAGCAATTCTATCGCGATTGTCAACCTTACATTTGCCTCTCGCTTCATGCCAAATATGGGCTCCCTAGCTCAAATATTAACCGAGTTACGGCCCTTTGAAGTTCAATACGCTGTTTAACGCGAGGTGGACGTCAGTTTTGACGCACACGTTTCGGTACCACCAAACAATTTACGCATGGCACCAGTTGTGCATTGGTATAAGGTGTAACCACAAACAAACTGGAAGTCGCTATGACGTATAACAGCCGAGTAATGTCCTTTACCAAATTATAACGTCATGACGTCATGCTGGCGTCATATCATAACGCACGACAACGTCCAAATATCAAAACACAATTGTTTGTGCCCTCAATCCAAAATGTTGACTAGTATGGCGGTAGGACTCTCAGCTCTTTAGATATGGCTTAACCTAAATCCCGGAAATTGCTATTCTTCATCATTACGAATAAATGAAAAACGAGCATACGAAGAAAGGCATCTGTACCCAAGATTAAAACGATAATAATGTTTCACTGCTAGTAGTGATCTGGATACATATATTCCCTACCATTATCCGCAAAGATCCGACCTTTAGCTTGTTTTTCAGATTTTTGACGATTTTTTAAAATTAGACGTAATCCGTGTACTTTATCATTGGGCAAATCTTCGGTTGCCATGGAACGAAACTGAGATGAGCGTGCGCCGTGGTCCAACCTTAGGGCTCTTGTACTCGTCCACATCTCTCATCATGGTAAAGCAAAGTGAGATCGCTCAAACGAAAGTATGTCAAATTGAATGAAATTATATTTTCCCCATAGGGTTCTATGTTAAACGTTGTCGACTATATACCGAAAAGTTAGTATGTTATGTCACCATGTTAACCGTTGGTGGCTCACCTCAGTTCGGTGCATCCACAACTGCAAACATTGAACGATAACTGGCATAGGTCGCCCGTGGGAGCCCTTGCCAGCGTTAAAAATCCCCATCTTTTACCATTGGCCAAATTTTAAAAAATGCGACAAAACAATTTTCCCAGCTTGAGAGATGGAGGGTTTTAACATGGGAAGTCCCATAGACAAATTCCCGCCGCTCTGGAACCGGGAGTAAGATTGGAATGTATCGATTTTTGACCAACAAAAATTATGTACCGAAAGTGACGTCATCGTGACGTCACGGGACGCACTGGAGAGACCTAAGATTATACAGAGGTTATTCCTATTCATATTTCTATGACATGTTAGAACTTTATAGCGATAACTTGGTTTTAAATGTGTATGTTGCTGCTTATAGAAACCCCATTTTCACGAGGTTCCCTGGGTGGGTTTGGACATACAGCACACTAACTCCAATCTGGCTGATCGGGTTATTTATTGAAATATAAATAACAAAAAAGAAAACAGCTCCACCTGTAGAGAACAAAGCGATAGGTGAATATTGATCAGGTACAGTGATTAATAATAATAAAATATAGCACATTACATTCCACGTGCACATCGTGACAGTAACATTAAATCACGCTGATTATGCACACATTAGAATTAATTCCAGTCATTTGATTCACTGAAGTCTTGTCTAATATTACTCAATTATACACCACTTTAAACATACAACACAAATGCATCAATACATTCTTACATCACTCGATTTAATAATTCATATGAATACCTGTAGGTCTTTGGTCGACGGACAGAATATAAAAAGTTGATTACGAATCGTCTCGTACGTGTTGCCTAGTCGGTGCCACACTTCGCAATGACTTTTAGAAAGACGCGCGGTTGACGTCAGACGTCGCTCTGGCGACAGTAAACAAAACCTTGACCAATCAGGACACATTAAATTGTTGACGCTACAATTGCGGTGAACTATGGGGTGCCTTAGCGTGCATAATTAACACAAAAACTATGACCGGTTACAATCTCCCCCCCTATAACAAAGGTGGGTCTTCGATTGTAATAGAAGACACAATGTAATTCGGAAATTTACTAGATGACAATGGTAAGTCAACCATAGAGTTGCTATGGACCCTCTAAAATAACTCTAACTACTTCCTTGAGAAGCTGTACCCTCTGATGTAAGTGTTCTGGGTAAGGGGAACTCTGATTCATTTGAAATGAATCATTAGACAACCAGGCTGGGGGTCTATGAGTCCTCATAGATCTCCTTGGTGGCGGAACTGGTGCTCGAGCTGCAGGAGGACTGGGTGTTTCAACCCCTACTGCCACCGACGAGGTCAAACTGTCGTCATGGTCAGTCACTCCTTGCGTATCTGAATCTTGTGAAGATTCTTGTGCAGACTCTAAATCTAAAGTCTCGGTTTCGACCACCGGGTCTTCTGCTCCCTGACCTTCCATCACAGGATTATCAGGTGTTTCTACCACTGTGTCAACTTCTGTTTCACTGGTCTGTCGGGTCTCAGTTTGACTCCTACGTGGTGCTGGTATTGGCCTTTGCCTGACAGGCACTGCCACCAGTATGCTTCCACCATCTGAGTCTGATTCATCAGTGTCATCATCAGTTGTTTCATTTGTCGTGTCTTTTGCTTTGGTCGGTTTCTGTCTTTCTGTCTGTCGTTGGGGTGGAGTTTGTGGGATTGTGGTTTTAATTAATGTTATTTCATCAGTGGTGTGGATAGGTAATAACATGTTCCTATGGACCGTCTTTCGACGTCCAGACCTATCTTCCTGTTGTGCTACAAAAACAGGTAGATGTTCATTAGGTTGGTCTATGACCACGTGGACTTCGTCCTGCCAACGATCGGCGAGTTTGTGCGGTCCTGTGAAAGCTACATTTCGGATGAGAACTCGGTCTCCCTTGGCAATTGTAGCCCCCTTGGTACGTTGATCGCAGTTCTCTTTCTGTCGGAGCTTACTCTCGTGACTTTTAGATGTGGCTAACTCGTATGCTCTCTCTAAGGATTTCCGCAATCTGTCAGTATACTGGTTATAGTCACCAACTTTCACACCGGTGTTTTCTTTCACCTGATCTAATCCCATTATAAGGTCGATAGGGAGGCGAGGGTGACGGCCAAACATAAGGAAGTACGGTGACTGACCAGTGCTGTCATGACGTGTACAGTTGTATGCATGTGTCAGAGATGAAATGTGGGTTTTGCAGTCTAATTTATCATCAGGCGACAACGTGCCCAACATGTCCAGTAACGTGCGATTCATACGTTCGCATTGTCCGTTTCCCATGGCGTGGTAGGGAGTTGTACGACTCTTTGTCATGCCTGTCAATTTACAAAGGGACTTGATGACTTGAGACTCAAAATTACGTCCTTGGTCTGTATGTAGCCTAGCCGGGAAACCATAATGACGTATGAAATTGTCACATAGCACTTTGGCTGTAGTTGTCGAAGTTTGATTCTTACAGGGGAAAGCCTGTGCGTACTTGCTAAAGTGATCTGTGACTACGAGAATATTCTCATAGCCACCCTTGCACTTGTCCACTTTCAAAAAGTCCATGCAAAGTAGTTCCAATGGCTGGTAAGAGTTTATATTTACCAACGGTGCTCGCTGATTTGGAAGGGTTTTCCGACGGATACACCGTGGACATCTACTGATATATGTGCCAACCTCCGCCGCCATACCTGGCCAGTAGAAGCGATCTCGCAACAGCGAAATGGCACGATCCCGTCCTAAGTGTCCGACCTCGTCATGACATCCTCTCAGTGCCATCAGGCGATGTGATTCAGGCAAGACTAGCTGGGCCATCTCTATACCATCTTCTATGCGCATTCGCAACAACACATTTTCCCGTAAGTACAATTTATCCTTCTCCCGCAAGATCAATCTACCTTCACGAGACTCACACGGGACAGTTACACCTGTTCGCAACTTATATACAACATCACGAAGAACGGGGTCTTTGCTCTGGGCTTCATGCCAGTCCCGTAACGACATGGAAGATAAGGAACAGTCTGTTGACTCTCCTACGACAACTTGAGGCGAACATAATAACGTTTGTACAAGCGGCATCGTGTATTGTTCAGGTACTAAAATCGCCGCAACCGTGGCATTGGACAATTCCTTGGGAAGTGCCTCTGGCCACCGAATACGTGACAACGCGTCGGCGTCCACGTTACTCTTCCTACTTCGGTAAACTACACTAAAATCATAATTCGCTAATTGTGCAACCCATCTCTGTCCTGTTGCGTCCAGTTTGGCTGACGATAACACATAAGTTAGCGGATTGTTATCAGTGTGTGCCACAAAGCTAGAGCCATACAAATAATCGTGAAATTTGGTACACACCGACCATTTCAGCGCCAAAAACTCCAATTTATGTGCGGGGTAGTTACGCTCTGCTTTTGACAATGCCCTCGACGCGTAGGCAACTACGCGCTCTTTCCCGTCTACCTCCTGATACAAGACGGCGCCTAAACCATCTGTACTTGCGTCTGTGTGTAAAGCGAACGGCTTTCGGAAATCAGCAAAAGCCAAGACAGGAGCAGTAATCAAAAGGGACTTCAGCGTGTTGAATGCCTCTTCTTGCTCAATTCCCCAGAGGAATTTAGGGGCAGCAGGATGTACACGCTTTCCCTTCTTAACCCTTGGGCCATGGGTCAAGTCATGCAATGGTTTCGCAATTTGTGAAAACTTCGGGATAAAGCGTCTATAATATCCAGTGAAACCTATAAAGCTCTGGACATCTTTTACCGTTTTAGGCCTAGGCCAATCTACAACGGCTTGGACCTTGGTATGGTCTGTTTCAATACCATTTGACGAAATGGTGTGGCCAAGATAACTAATTTCCTTTTGAAAGAATCTACATTTAGATCCATTCAGCTTCAGACCTGCCTCTTTCAGACGTTGAAATACTGCTTCAAGGCGAGCTATGTGTTCCTCAAAAGTCTTGGAAAAGATTATTATATCATCAAGATACAACAGACAATAGGTCAAATAGAGGTCACCCATGCAATTTTCCATTAACCGCTGAAACGTGGCTGGAGCATTAGTACAACCAAACGGCATCCTAGTACATTCAAAGAAACCTAGATTTCCAACCGAGAAAGCTGTCTTGTGCCTATCTTCTTCAGCCAAGTCTACTTGCCAGTAACCACTCTTCAAATCTAACACGCTGAACCACTCGGCCCCTTGCAAAGCGTGTAGACTTTCTTCGATACGGGGTAAGGCATATGAATCCTTTACCGTCAAAGAGTTAAGCTTACGCAGGTCAATGCAGAAGCGAAGAGACTTATCCTCCTTGCGAACCAGAACCACATTGGAAGAATAAGGGCTCATAGACTTGCGTATAACTCCTAACTCCAGCATCTCACTCAGATGTTTCCGAACCTCTTCTACCATATTGAATGGGATATTATAGTGACGCTCTTTGAAGGGTGTATTGTCCTTCAACACAATCCGATGTTGTGTGTTTTGTGTATGCCCGAGATCCAAATCGTGTTGAGAGAACACGGTCTTCCATTTACAAAGTAGAGCATGTGCCTGCTTAACCTGAGGATCACAAAGATTGGTCTTCATGCTATCAAACAAATGAAGAAACTCTTCGTCCTTCATGTCACAATTTGTGTTTACTGTCTGATTTGCCTCTTCTGGAGGAGAATTGGAGACAACTTCTGCGTGATGGAGTTCACACAAAGTCGTTTTAGGTGGGATAGTATAAGCCCTATCAGAGAAGTTGGTGACCTTGACACCTAGTCGGTTACCAGAATGACCTGGTTGAATCTGCATCACTGTAGGGGAAAGTACAAGTCCACCTGGGAGAGAAGACCCAGCCTCTTCTTGTAGAAGGACAGTGAGGCGCATACAAGGGGCAGACAACCTACTGTAGCCATGCACAACAGTGCTCTCTCTGGGAGGTACCACTACTGCTTTTGTGGTCTTAACTACACCAATACTACCTTTCCGTGCAGTAATCTTGTGATGTTGCGCAATAGCCCGGAATGCCACATTCCAAGGCATCACATCTCCACTGTCTAACACTAACTGTTCTTTCTGTTCCGACCTAAGTATTTCCAGTATGTTGGTGCCTACTAGAATAGGTACCCGGGAATGATAAGCTACATCAGGAGCAATCAAGAAAAGAGCGTCAATTTCCTGATAGAGATCTGGTATGTATAATTTAGCTTCTGTATACCCCAAATAAGATAGCTGATGTCCACCAGCTCCCTCGACTTGTAACAGACTGTCCAATGGCCTGATTTCGAGTTCAAGTTCCCGGCATAGCGTTTGACTAATTGTGCTGACCATTGATCCCGTATCTATTAAAGCAGATTCAGTTCTTCCCTCTATCTGTATCTTAGTCTCATTGGCCTTTCCAACTAGTCGACAGGAAGAAGGGCTCGCTTTGTTTAAGCCAAACATATGCCCTCCTATGCCGGCTGATAATAGTTTAAAGGGCACTCAGCCTTACAATGTCCCCACTGGTTACACTTGTAACAGAAACCATGAAATGGCTTTCTTGGCCCTCGATACTGACGACCTGAGGACTGCGATCTGGATGGCTCTCTATCAACATCATTGATTTGATCAGAGGGCGATCGCCGGGGGATGGGGTTTCCTGAGACCTCACTACTCAACTGCTCGTTTGACTTGGGACGCTGTTCTTCAAGACTTTGTAAACGATTCTTCACTTTCTTCATTTCTGTCAACAACTCTTCCTGAGTTTGTAAGATTTTATCTAATCTCTTTGCATCAGCTGATGTTATGTTGGTGGCTTGATTAATTTGAGCCTTTGGAATTGCTTCCAATTCAATGACCCTGGCTGACACCAGGATATCCTCAAAGGATGTGGATGGAAGCATCTGGTGTCTCAAACCCATGCGAATGGTATTATCCATCAAGCCAGACCAGAATTTATCCTTCAACATTGTGTTTGCATGTCCAGTTGTGGTAGCGAGTGGATCTTGCCCTCTAATTTTAGTCATAAGATCCTGTAACCGACAAGCCCATGAAGTGATAGTCTCTTTATCGTGTTGACTGGATGTCCAAAACATTTTTAGTAATTCAGTTAAAGACTGAACATCCCCAAAATGTTTATCTAGAGATATGAGGACCGACTCTGTTGTCATTGGCCCTAGCACGTTGACAGCCGTGTTCGCTGCCTGGCCACGAAGCGATCTCTGGATCGCAGCCAAGATCTGGGTATCGTGGTAGACACCTGAATCAATTAGTGTCTGTACTTCTCGTCTCCACGCCCCATAGCTTGTGTCTCCTTTATTTCCCTCCCCAGAGAACTGTGACGAAACCTTCACTTGCATATGTCCGGGCATATAACCAGGCATGTGCCATGTGGGGGAATACAATTGGGACTGTGAATAATCGGGAACAGGAGCCATCCTGGGACGAACTGGTGGTGTCTGTGGATGCCTATTACCCTGGGGATCATGTGAAGAGTCGGGGATAGCCTGAATCACACGTGTACCAGGACGCATTGAAACGGATTCGGGATTCTGATCTGGTTGCAAAGAACTAACGACAGATGCTCTCTCTTCTGGAGAAAAATTCTATAGTTTGGATATTATCGTATCCACCTCTGATCGTTCTACAGTCTGCTGTTTGAACAATCATTGAACATTCATATGCAAATCTTTCGGCAACACCTGGACATTTATATGTGTCCCCTGTATCTGCTCATCTTTCAATGCTTCCAAAGCAGATTCACTATCACTCACAGTGGTAAATGCCACATAAGCTTGACTTTCTCTCAGTAATATCTGATCTATCTCCTGGCTTACTATGGAATCCCAAACGTTCCCGAAATCACTATCTGATAGACCAGAAGGTAAATCTCTAAACCAGAGACAACGTTCCGACTCCAAAGTCTCTTTCCGAGCCATCATGAAAGTCAAGCCAAAGGAAATTAGTCAAATTCAATTAAAGTCAAGTCAAAGTCAAATGAAGTCAACTCAAAGTCAAATGAAGTCAACTGAAGTCAACTGAAGTCTAATCAAAGTCAACTGAAGTCTAATCAAAGTCAATATCATCTAAGGTAATTACTAACTCTACTTACAGTTATTAGTAACCGTGAGTGAGTCCCAGAAATCTAGTCAACTATTACCTGGGATCAAAGAAACCTTTTGACAACTACTGTCAAGCAATCGGTGAGAAAATACCACATTAACACCATAGGACAAAATGGGCAGAGGATGACACCACTTGATTGTAAAATGAATAAAGATGAAATAAGTCTAGTCACATTAACTAGATCTAGTGCACCAAGGCCAAAAAAAATCTACTGTTTCAAAAATAGTCGAATATGGGTCTAATTAATGTAAGTAAAATAATGAACTGAAGTACTTAAGTAATAGTCTTATGTACTTAAGTACAGATTAACTACTTAGCGAACAACTTGTATATTATCTAAGTTATCTCCTATAATACCAATGAACCAGGAGTTATTACCACCTTCACTTCTCTTAATTATGACAACTATTATTTCAAACTACTTATGACCTTATAACCTCCTAAACCATTTACCTTACTATATCAAGATAATATCTTACTATTCTTGTCTAAATAGTCTAATAATTACTTATCAAAGTAAAAATTTTAAAAAAAACAAAAAAAACATAAAAGTAAAGAAATCAATTGCAGTCTGCAATCAATCAAACACAAGTTTGTTCCGCACAACCATATGATCACTTAATTAACAAGTAAAAGTGAACTTGACTAATTAGAACAGTGTACTTATAAAGGCAATCTAAATGGTATCTTACCTTTTATTTTCACCAGTTGTCTGGACCACCGAATAAATGCCTGTATAAGAACCAATGTTCCGGTATGTCATAACCACGAGGTTATATCATAGTAGACGAGAGAGTCCAGGCTAAGTCACAGTTCACCACTCCGACATACGAAGTTTCAAAAGTCGCTGCTCACCAGGGCCGCAGGTCGCGATGACTGCACTTGAAAGCTGTTGTTGTTTGTTGTGATGAGTGGTCTCGACGATCGAAGGCTGTTGTCGCCGGGCTGGGTTGACACTGGTGAGCTGTCTCGGAGTCGCAGGTCTCGGCGTCGCAGGTCGCTGAGTTGACTCAGCTGTAGGTCACGGGGTCGCAGGTCGCTGAGTTGACTCAACTGTAGGTCACGGGGTCGCAGGTCTCTGTGATGTGCAGGTCACGGCGTAACCGCGGCTAATAACCTCGGCCTAGAGCGGCTCAACCCAATAACAAATCCGCAGCGTCTGTCGGTCGCCACAGAGCAGTTCGGGTTGTCACAAGACTGTCTGTCTTTGACACGTCCCAAGGTCCCGTTTGCTGAGTTGTTCTAGGACGCAGCACTAAACTATTCAGCCAGACTGTCCCTATAACTCAGCTCCACCTCCACTATGGACAGACTGTTCCAGTCAATGTGCCCACAACACGTAACAAGTCAAACCTGCGTTGTACACACAGGGGTGAACGCTTCACGCATACACACCTTGACTTGAATGGTGGTGTCGTCTGACCGTCGTGCACTGTCGGTCAGGCCGGAGTCTCACGGGGTGCCTCTGTGACCAGGTGACCAAGACCCTACAGGTCGGAGCTGTTCTTCACGGTGCTTGCTGTATGTCCCATCGGTGACGCCATTGTTGCCGCTTATAGAAACCCCATTTTCACGAGGTTCCCTGGGTGGGTTTGGACATACAGCACACCAACTCCATCTGGCTGATCGGGTTATTTATTGAAATATAAATAACAAAAACGAAAACAGCTCCACCTGTAGAGAACAAAGCGATAGGTGAATATTGATCAGGTACAGTGATTAATAATAATAAAATATAGCACATTACATTCCACGCGCACATCGTGACAGTAACATTAAATCACGCTGATTATGCACACATTAGAATTAATTCCAGTCATTTGATTCACTGAAGTCTTGTCTAATATTACTCAATTATACACCACTTTAAACATACAACACACATGCATCAATACATTCTTACATCACTCGATTTAATAATTCATATGAATACCTGTAGGTCTTTGGTCGACGGACAGAATATAACAAGTTGATTACGAATCGTCTCGTACGTGTTGCCTAGTCGGTGCCACACTTCGCAATGACTTTTACAAAGACGCGCGGTTTGACGTCAGACGTCGCTATGGCGACAGTAAACAAAACCTTGACCAATCAGGACACAATAAATTGTTGACGCTACAATTGCGGTGAACTATGGGGTGCCTTAGCGTGCATAACTAACACAAAAACTATGACCGGTTACATATATATACATACATACATATATATATGGCAATACAATTGTCGTTGGTCTTCTGTGCATATCTTGTCCTTCAGTTCCTTCAAATGATTTAAGGTATACAGGTTTTGGTTGCATGTTATTTTCAACCAATAAATACGACATGTCATCTGAAGTGGATTGCAACAAGTCGTGAAACATTCAATGACAGCATAACAAACATGCATGTATTTATTTGCACATATTTAATTGCACATATTGTTTGCAAATTGTATATCTGTACCATGGGCGTTGTGCCTAAAGCACTTCAACAAACTGTTAAATTGTGTATATGGAACAAATAACTGAGTTGCCACGATGAACTGCCACATGCTTTAAAAAAACTCCATTAAAGTGCAGTCTGTGGCTATTACAGGTGGCAGACCACGCACTGCCCTAGCTGTAAGGCATTACACAGCATAATAACCTCATCAATTATAAAGCCAAGATCCACTCAGAAAAACCCCATTGATGTAGTTTTTGACCTCACAAAAAAACAATTAGCACATTCACAAATGATAGCAACAATAATTCTGTGAGTGTTTTAATATCAATTCTAATTATCCTAAATCTAATAATACTGACATTTAAACGATGTGTCGTACAAATAGCCACTTGCTAACCCACGCGGGCACATGATATAAGACCCTCGTGTGACCAGCCAGGCTATAGTTTTTCGAACAAGTCATTTCAGAAGTACTGATCAATATGAAAATAATTACATTTATACGGAATGCGTTAAGCCCCTCGCATGTGTGGTTGAACATTAATCTGCTACGTTTTTCCTTTATTTTCTCGCTCAAATCACCAATTTTACCTTGCCGCTCAACGCATTAGTAATACAAATGGATTTGCCAACAACACTGAGCATACACAATTGGATATCGTATCAACCAATCGGAAACAGGTTCTAAAAAAAAACTTCCTATATGGGACGTTTTACGAACAAATTCAAATAAATGCCACTGGGGGCGGGGGATAGGGGCGCTGAAAGAACATGATACCATTATAGTCAGTACCGCGAGACATTAGCCGTATAAATATATCATGTATCCAATATTATACAATATGTAGCAAATCCAGGCTATCGAATGAGAATTTGTATTAAAGGGAGTATCTTAAAGTATCACAGCGGCATTATATGATATCCAACCAGTCCATTCATCAGCCTATGTAAGCTCAAAATATACACGGAGCACAGTCCCTCGCTTGCAAACATGAGATGGTCGTTGCCGTCTGCCAAGATAGAATATGCGGTACCGGTATCGTGTACACCGGTACCCTGTACACCGGTACCCTGTACACCGGTACCGTGTACACCGCGTCAACAGTAACATGACGCAAATCGTTACAAGTGATTTCTTTTTAACACGCCGAATAATAAAGGGTATCGATCGAATTCAACAAGCACCGCCAAGTCGCCAAAAACTGATAGTACAATCAATAACAATCTGGACTGTGTTGCACGCAAGTCGACAATGTATAAAGGCGCACGCCCTTTGCGAGGTTATTGTTGTAAAGACAGCGTGTGGCATCGTGGTGAGGATAAACCACTACAATTATGGCAATGCACCCTTCAATTCTGCGATTGGTTAAAGCAGCGATTTTGATTTCAGCAGTTTCTGTTTTACTCTTCGGCCGCGTTCTGAGAAAACGGGCATTTGGCGAAATCACTCTGAGAGCATCTTTGGAGAAGGATAAGATGGACTTCGCTGACGATGAATTGAGTATACAGTCGGCCCCCATGGACAAAGTGGTGCTATCCCAGCCCGCTCCGATCAGTGCGTATGACTATAAACTTACCTGAGTATTATTCATTGCTATGAATTTGGTCATGTTATTTGTAATGGTTATACAGGATTTCAGTATTTCAACTATTGAATGTTAACAACTTAAATGGCATAATGCAGCTCCTCGTGCAAATATATGTGAGCTGTGAGATATATACTTATTGGTCACAGGGACTGCGCATGGTAATGATAACTCTCATTCTCATGACAAACATTTGCATTATTAACCATTTAAAAAAAAGGAACATATTGATGACGTAATGCGAAAGAAAACCAAAATTTGCCAACGCTAACCACCATCATGAATATTTGAACCGATCCTCAGGGGGTAAATGGCCTTTACGGTCGGCTTTATGGTATTCTGAATCAACCTCATGGTTGTATCGCGGATGAACCAACATATACATGAACCTACATACAGTGCGTCGAGTAATCATTACATCAATGAGGGTTGTAACGATTCAGTAACATGGTCTTGCTCTTGAGGTAAACACGAAGATAAATTTCCCACTGTGACAAACGTCTATCATTCACTACTTAATGGTGGTTACGCTGGGCTTAATCCGAACCCAGCGAGTATATATCTATGATTATCATCATAGTAAAGATTCGTTTTGCCCCTGCGTTGTGGCAATGTGTGAAAAAAAATTCTCAAAACAAAAGCCATTATTCTTTACCATGGCTTTAAATTGCACATTGAATTAAACATGGCTTTTCACTGAGTAAATGTCTCATATTATGGTAAGTGAGGCCCAACTGCTAAGCAATTGCCAATGTTTGACACACATTCTCATGTTTGTTTCTTATTTTTGAAGCGTGCGAAGAAGCCGAACATTGAAAAGTTTAATGATTAAAGTTACCTTCACCAGTATTAGCGTTTTGAGATATTTTGTTTAATAATTTATTTAATTGTGACTTTCACCGTTACTTAAAACCGCACATAATGCGTGCTTTTGCAGGATAAAGCATTAAAGGAGTTCATGGTGAAAAGCCTAGATCGAGCCTTTATGGCATAAATTCTAATATGCGTAAATATTATTGCCGCATAGATAAAAAATGTTAGGATTTTTCCAAACGCATCTGCACCTTATAATGAATATACGTATGTAGCTATACCAATATATTAAATAGTTAACCTCTAAGATATCAGCCAAAGCGTCCATGACAATGCATACGAAGCAATCATTATTCGTAGAAATTCATAATTTTTTTGGAGGAGTAGTTTTAATCAAATATATTACTTCTGCACTGAAATATATTTAATTATCTGAGCGAAGATAGTGTAGAACATTAATTTAGGTGATATATATGTACATCTTCAAATGTCGTGTATCACTTCCTGTACCATTTTTTTCCTGTGCGAAATCACTATAGTTGGCAGCTGACGCTCAAAAAAGAACATCGGTAACAACAGATTATTGTACAATATAAAACAGACGACCGATAGGTGGCGTTGCGACGATCACAGACGCAGCCGTCCACAAGATAAAGCTATTTCCGGTGTAGGGTTGCACCGTTTTTATTGCGCATGTGGAGTGCGATCTATGCACAGCGACTTGCATATGAACCTAGTCTAGACCTTTCTCGTGATTACCCGAACCCCTTGCCTACCTACTGAAGCCCGTTGGCGCCAAGGGATGACCTTACTTTCCTTAAAAATTATCTTACGGCCACCACATAATCATGTAGCGGCCGCTATTTAATTATCCGGCGGCCGCCACTTATTTATCTGGCGGCCGCCACTTCTTTATATGGCGGTCGCGGGGACGCGAAGTCATGCCACGCCGCTCTATGCGTCAAGTTAAAATTGGCCAAGCTGCCAACGACGTCGTCGGTATATGTACTCCTCATTCCATTCCCTCTCGAAAACGGAAACACGCTAACTTGAAATGCTGTTGTGGCATTGCCTCTTATGCGCATGGAACATGCTAGCAGTACTTCGAGGGCGCGCCCCCCTCACGCAACCCCATTTACAACATGCTATCCCTAGCCTTCCCGATTCCATCACCCGCATATCTATTTGAGTAGATCAGTATCTGGGTACTGTTTGTAACACTTAGTCTTAATCCAATGAATTGAATTAATGGATCTCATTTTATTTATGCACCTCAGGTAATAGCTCTACAATGCAAGCGTCGTGTGGATCTGAAAGACGGGCGATGGAGGTGAGGCGAATGTGTGGAACATCCAAGGTCAAGGCCGCTTTAGAATCGCTAGCAAAAGGCGATGTGAAAATATCTGATAAATTTCTGGTCGATGATGTGCACAAGATCATCTACTGCTTCATCCCCAAGGTGGGCTGCACAACGTTTAAGGCACTACTGGGCAGTCGAGCTGGTGACCAAAGCAACACATCTCTCGAGGATACGAGGGATAAGCTCCCATTTGTTCATCAACAAAGCTTTCTCGAAAATCACGGGATACAAACGCTGCTACATTATTCACCGGAAGAGCGAGCCAAGCGTCTGCAAACGTACTTCAAATTCATGGTAGTTCGCCACCCATTCGATCGCCTATTGTCAGCGTGGAGGGACAAGATTGAGTACATGAAACACAGAAATAACGTATCGGAACACCTAACTGAAGCATCCAAGAAGAGACTGCTGCAGTTTTTGCACAAAGTCGCAGGCGGAAGCCAAAAGCAACACTGGGGCGAGTACGTCAGTCTTTGTCGACCCTGCGACGTTTTATTCGACGGCGTTCTGCGGCTAGAGACAATGGGACAGGATATGACGTTCATATTGAATATGCTTTCCAAAGGCAGATCCGGCACGTCACCTTCGCCCAATCACACACAAAGATATTCTCCCAGGCGACCTTTGCTGGCAGCTAACACCATGTCAGGCGTGGCGCCGTCGGATAAACTCGGGACGCTGACCGCAATTTACAGAGACGTAGACTTCGCCACCAAAGAACAGCTGTTCCAGCGCTACAGGAGGGATTTTGAGCTGTTCGGGTACAACTGGAATATGACTTCAGATGTTGGTAGTTGCGGCTTTGCAGATAGTGGGTCGTCATCAGGTTGCTGCTAGAGGTTCACGTTGTGGTTGGGGTTCTTTGTGTTTGCATGTTATCCTACAATCACTGAGGCACCATCACAACTTTAGCTCATGATGCCAGTTTTCGCCACATCACCATTCCGTCATATGTCCGGATATAGCAAGGGAGTAGACGGAAGGGTGAGGCGGGTGTCCAGTATCCAGTGAAGAACACAGAAAACGATAAACAGTTTCTTGGCGGATACTGTTGCACGAACTGCTTGAAGTGCACTACCTGAGCCATATTGTTAATAATGAGGAATACACAAAAAAAGTGTCGTTGTGTCATATATTATCAGAAAGTAACCCGGCTTATGCTGGGGTTACGCCATCTGACAGATAACATCAGTAACCTGGTCGGCAGCTTGTGACCATCGCGTGACCCATAGTAAAACTCTATCCGAGTTTGAAATATTACGTGAGGATGTCTGCCCATGGTACACCATCTACAAAACACGGGCTGGTGGCCCATGGCACGCTGCATTTAATGCGGTTCGGGAAAAACCTTAGTAAATGAAAAAAACAATTACGCATATGCGGCACCGACAACGCATGTCGCGTTTTTTTTTTATTTAACACGAACTATTTAATTGTCAGCTGATATATAGGGTGCCGATTACTTTCAACATCTACTTGTAATTTGTGACGAATTGAATTTAATCCAAATGCGCATGCTGTCATACTTAGGCTAAATTGTTATGCTTACAATCACCGTTTTATAATTTTATTACGCAACAAAATTGTCGGTTTTCCTATCTTTTAGCTTACTGTTGTTCCAAAAGGGAAATCTGGGGAGCGGGAAGCCTGATTTTTTTGGCGGGGTGAGGGGGAAATGGAGGCAGAAAATACGAATCCACCAATTATTTGATTCTTGTATGACATGTAGAGTGCAAATTCATTTCAAAGTTTGAACCCGTAGCCCGGCAAAGCTACCGCTGCAATAACCGACCCTTGGGGGTGAGCACGATGCTACACTCTGTTATAACTAAGAATGCTGCGAGACAAGTGTCAGTCCACGACCTTCACCAGTAACACTGAGACTTCAGGAAGCAGTTACGGGGAAAGATGGCGTCAAGCTCGAGTCTATCTCTGTGATGTCTCCTTCTCCCCGTTTCGCATTGTGCTGAAAATACTAGGCGGTTTATAAGAGTACGGGCAAAAATAGGAATATCTCTGTGAACCAATCGCAACCTGTCCTCTAGCCTCCATCGCCTCGATCACATTACTCCCGTGCCAACCTGCTGATTATCTCTTCATAGTTAAGTTGATCACAGCGATATGTTGCAGTCGACAGCGCCATGTTGCAGTCAACAGACTGTCAATTCAACAAGTCAATTCAAACATTCAACAGATTTAATGTTGACTTGAATATTAAATCAACCAATTAAATGACAGCTACTTTCATTAAATACGAATATTGTAAGATAGTGCCAGCGACCATCTGGTCTTAACTATAGTCTGCCAACCAATCTTGTTTTCTTTATGACACGTGTCTTCTCGTAGGCCTTTTCAGTTGAACATTGTTGTTGGCTGTCTATTTGCAAAATCGCGTGTTTGTAGTTAAGAGTGAAGCTGCCTACATATAATTATATAACATCCATTGGTTTTCCCTGCAGATGATAAGACACTCGACGTGTCCGGCGTTGACCGAATGCAATTGACACTAGCTGTTACATGTTAGGCGATTTGGCAACACATAGCAAAGTGTGGCAACCCATACGTTCAATTTGCCATTCGTGTTGTTCAGCGATTCAGCAAACTCCCTATGTCGATGTTCTACATTCTCATATACGGTCCCATTATAGCTGCATCGCTGACAACGTGTTCTTATCACACCCATGTCACCATTTCACTACTCGACACCAAATAGCACAGAGACTGGATATCTGCGGGGCGGGCATGTCCGCGCAGGCTGCGGGTACCCGCGCCCGCGGATAATCTTATGTACGGGCTCTAAGAGAGAAGCTACAGAGGATGGCGGGGCGGGGGGGGGGGGCACACAGGTGCGTTTTGCACTCTTGCGGATACATGGCTGGGAGATAAGTGGGAGGGATGGAGGTTGAGAGAGATGGGTGGGGTTATAAATAATGTCTAGCCAGTAGGTAGGCCTAGGCTCGTTTCCTGCTTTACATACTTTACTGGGCTGAATTTACTTGCTGGGGCAATTATGTGCGGGCGCGGGGCGGGCGCGGGCAGCAGTGAGGCACTAGAGACGGGCGTGGGGCGGGCGCGGGGCGGTCGCGACCAGCAGAGGGGCATGAGACGCGGGCGCGGGTTTTGCCCCCGGCGCAGATCTCTAACAGAGACGTGCCCAGACACGCTACCAATGACTACTAATGACTGTGTATATATGCCTACCCGGGACGTAAAATGACGTTCTTTACATCACATATTAACCACTGACGCTGACCGTCGCGCAGCGACATAACAATGGTTGCGCAAAGAACAAAACTGATCTATATACCTTATTTGCGGCTGGGATGGCAAGAGTTAATCTATTAGTTATGTTTCCGGTGTCGCGCTTCCATTTGATGGTGATTGGTCAGTTTTTGCCAACAGATGATGTGTTGAAACACGGATTGTAAGCCCTCATGCTTATTTCCCACAAGATGTGGTCATTAGCCACGGGAATGTCCAGGAGACGGCTGTGCGAAGACCGCGAAAGGATGTGGATCGTCCACCCGCTGATGGTGGCCTGTATGCTAAGCGCCCTAACTAGGGCTCAAGCAGGTGAGTACAAACACGTGCACTGTATTTGGTCCTGGTTGTCATGTATAATATCTAGTCATCAGATTGGACAAGCAGACGGACGACCAGCTGATGATACACACGTTCTTAAGCATACGGGAGGCTATTGAGCCAAGGTATCAGCTTGACATTATTTGCGCAATATATGTAGATGTATAATATGTACCATATGTGTAGATATAAAATATATAGAATATATGTATAATATATATAAAACAATATATATACAATATCTGTATAATACATATAATATCTGTATAATATATAAAATATCTGTATAATATATAAAATATCTGTATAACATATATGCATATTTGTAAGTGTGTTGCTTTGCAAAGGCATATTCTAGGCAGTCGAGGTAGCCCGATTTTCGGTGACATTAGAAACAACTGCAGCTATAACTCCTAATATCAACAGTTAAGGTACAAAATGATTTCAAGAATCAATTATGGTACAATGTACTATATGTTGGGGTAGCCATTGACCTGGATGTGGTGGGTCCCATTAACCCTCCAGACAATAATATAACACAAGGGTTGTATCTATAGTACCGTGATAATGCTCCAGAAACCAAACAAGCACGGCATGACTATTTGTCGGCAAAAGCAAGAAACTGTGGTCAAGTTATTGAGCTGGTACCGTATTCATAATCGTCACTTAACCAGACTAGAAGATTTGCTCAGCGATTATCGACTTCAAAATACATAAATAATCACCCAAGAAGAGGATTTTCTGAACTAAGAAGTAATAACATTATCTTGAAGAGGATTTCTTCATCACGAAAATTGTCGTAGTTTCATTTGTCGTCATACTACAATGACCTTTACCTGACATGACGCCTACGATGACGCCTACCATGACGCCTACGATGACGCCTACTATGACGCCTGCGATGACACCTACGATGACGCCTACTATGACGATTACGATGACGCATACTATGACACATACGATGACGCCTACCATGACGCCTACGGTGACGCCTACTATGACGCCTACGATGACACCTGCGATGACGCCTACTATGACGCCTGTGATGACACCTACTATGACGCCTACGATAACACCTACTATGACGCCTATGATGACGCCTACTATGACGTCTACGATGACATCTGCGATGATACCTACTATGACGCCTAATATGACGCCTACCATGACGCCTACTATGACGCCTACGATGATACCCACAATGACACCTACTATGACGCCTGCGGTGACACCTACTATGACGCCTACGATGACGCCTACTATGACACATACGATGACGCCTACTATGACGTGTACGATGACGCCTACTATGACGCCTACGATGACACCTGCGATGACACCTACTATGACGCCTGCAATGACACATACGATGACGCCTACTATGACGCCTACGATTACACCTACGATGACGATTACTATGACGTCTGCGATGACGCCTACGATGACGCCTACGATGACATCTACGATGACGATTACGATGACGTCTGCGATGACACCTACGATGACACCTACGATGTCGCCTACGTTGACCGACGTAGTCCCGCACCATTGTCTTCGACATGACAAACAATGTATTTTTTTATGTAGGTTTTCCATTTCCTTTGTTATATCTTTGCCGTCGCTGAACACGCGTAATTTAACTATTAATGCATGGCGAACAATGAGTCAGAGCGGCCGGGACGAACGTGGCAGTCGTAGATATGTAACTACAGTTGGGCGTTGTATATTCAGAACGTTTTAACCACGTTTGGTCATATCTCGTCAATGGGAGACAGAGGCAGAGAAGAGCCGAGCCATATCCCCGGGGGTGATGAAAAAAATTGGAACATTATCCTGAGACCACACATACATGATCACAGCAGGGCGCGAACCACCGAACCACGTGCCGTTAGGCTCCCCATGTGGCCACGACGAGCGTTTTAACCCACTGAGCTATCGAGGCCGCCCCTATGTAACTTCGGAGCCGAACATGACAGATGACAATTCTCTCCTTTCATAATTTGAGAAGCAGATTTTGGCAGTAAAACGCCCTGACTGAGTGGATTTTGCCCCCCCCCCCCCAAATCCAGTAATGTATTAAGTACCCTTCCCCAGGAAAAGCACCCAACCCGCCCAGTGCTTTATGTACATTAATCTGTTAATTGACAATGGAGTAATCAGTCGTTGGACTGGCACCAGGCTTCAATTCACGTGATATTATTTGATAATATAAATATTATGAACTGTTCATGAACAGTTTGTTTTGTGAGCAGTATACTCATCCCTAAATCTGGCAAGAAAGTGACATGCTGCTTTGTTTGTCCGACTTGTTTGTTGGATAGGACGCAAGTGCAAGACTTTGTTTTCACCACATGATTGGATAAAACAGTGACGTCATTGAATGATTGGCAGTCTGAATCGGTATATTGGTACATAAGCGGTGACATCTATTGTGTTGATTGGTTTTGTCGGCAGATGCCCCAATGAACATGTCCGATGTCACTTGCACCGCATCCACAGAAGCTCTGACGGCCACACATTACTCATGCGACAAGGCTTTCGACGGTCTAGAGACTCCGCGTAATGAGTGGTCCGTAGACGGTGACGGCGTGGGGGAGTGGATCCGTTTCGATCTCCCTGTCACTCACGTCCTGGTTGGAATCGACCTAATGCAGCGCTGCTCATATCAATCACAGAACCGTGACCTGAAGTTGATCTTCTCCGACGATTCGTTCCAAATGGTGAGTCGCTGCAAAGACAAATACCGGTTGGCTGCATATTCAAGACGCTTTCACCACTTTTGGTCATATCGCGCCAATGGGAGAAGGTTAATTGATTGATTGTTTATTCAGGACGCTTAATGCCTTGTTCACACGATGCAATACGTTGTAAAGTTCATTGCAAGAAATCAAGTTTTCGACCAACTCTGCAATCTGAGGGCCGGTTTTCGACGCATCATAAGCTTAGCGCCTGTTCTAACGTTTCGATCCACTGCAGGATTTGGGAATCAGCGTTGACTTTATTGTTTGCATTATGACAATGATAAAGTATATGTGGAGTGTATGCATGACGCTATGACGCGCGATGCCCTAATGGTATGTTCGTAAGGTGGCGGTAGTGAAAAAATTGTTGAATCGGTTGTTACGCGGTTTGACCGTGTGAACTGTTGACCGACCGATGCTGCAACCGTTGTTACGACAATTGACGAATGATCTACCCTACAAACCCGAAATTAACCACATTTGGCCATATCGCGGCAATGGGAGAAGGAAGGGAGAGTGGAGCCACGTCCCCGGGGGTACCCACTTACTCTTTGCCAAGAAGGACCTGGGATCTTTATTTTGCGAAAAATACAGGTATCATGCCCAAACAATCAAAGAAGTGTGACCGTTGTCATTCGTCATTCTATCAGAGTAATGTTCTTTGCGGGTGTTTTCTTTAGACACAATGTGAATATAGCAGATGATAGAGAGAGAATACACGAACCTTTGTTAACGCGTCCTGAATATACAACCAACCAATCAATGCGAGGTTGGGTCGGGCAGTGAAACTGGCCGCATCAAAGCAAACTATAGGAGGGAGGACAGACGGTAAAGGAAGAAATACCGACCGTAGTAATACATCGTCCGCAAAAACCAGGCGATGCGAAAAACGAGATGCTGATAGACAATATTTACGCTTGCAAATGGGCCAAGCTTTCGACAAAAGTAAACTGTATTTATAGGATTGTTATAAGCGCTTAAAAACGGCATAAAAATGTGAAACATAAACAAATGTGTGTGCAAATATGATATGTCATGCCGGATAAACGAAAATGGCAACCACTAGAAGCACTTCTGCAAAATCAGGTGTAACAACCACATACATGAACATCTTTGACAGAGCTTTGGTTGGTCTCATAGTCTGAGTATTGATGACATAATGTATCGTAATTACTATTGTACTATCATGGATATATATTATGTATGTATATTAAAATTAAGTATCGAATCGCACTATCCACGCGCAGATTCTCATGGCCGACACAGGAGGCACAGGCTACAAAGACTGCGACCCAGGCGCCGAATACCAGCAGTTCAGCCTACGCCCCGTGGTGACAGACTTTCTCAACATAACGATCGTCAGCGCGTATTTACGGATCAACAACGGCATCCGTGAAATGAGGCTCTGGGGGTGGCCCGGTAAGTGTGCATAAATGGGCCTGGCAACTGATACGTGATATCATGACATACCATGCACTACCATGGTACAACAATGATAAATCATGGCATACTGCGACTTACCATGATATATCATGGTTAGCCTCATTATCCCATGATACTGTCAGATAGGATATGTTATATCATGGTATACCAGGGTAAGCCATGATATGCCATACTCTATCCGCGGAACCGTAACCGCTAAACCAGCTCTCTCTACAGTTTCACTGTCAAACTCTGCCAAACCTCGTGCGTAACTGTAAATGTCCATCTAATTCCACTGGCAGCCGTTCATTGTGAACCCAACCCTTGTCACCATGGAGACACGTGCTCAGTGGTGAATCAGGCTTGGTCTATTCATTACATGCAAGATTACGATATAGCATTGCATACCATGGTGCCACCATGCCAGGCTATGGTATATCAGGGTTCACTATCATATAACGTAGAATGTCATAATATACCATGACTTACCATGGTCTACAATGATAAGCTACAGTAGCCGAGAGAAATAGAGCTGCAGACATGTGCAGAGCGGCCACAGGGATCAGCGCGGAAACAGCTGTCAATCGGATTGGCGTGTCTCAACGGGATACATACCGTTGACAGGAAGCTCTGGTTGTCTTGGTGCGACAGGTCGATTGTTTAGATCAAGATGATGACATTCTGCGGCGTTCGTCATGAACACGTATTACTTAAGAGCGCTGAAGGGAAGGAAATGTATTGCTACTTAAATGCCCAAACATCATCAGTCTGTCTTTAAGCGATTTTAGGGGCGTGTTCGATTTACCTGAAACCGACAGGAAACCGAAAGCCTTTTTGAAACCGGTTTTAACGGTTTGCCCACTAAAAGGCGAAACACATAGTTCCATTTGCCATGTTTACAGCTGAGTCATGTATATTGGAAATGGCCATGTGCTTTGAAAGTTATTCTAGCATGAATATGCCGTCCGTTTCATTTTCTGCTCGCGATTGGAGTCCGTTAATAAATTATTGTCATACTTTTGTCCAGAAGTCTCTATTCATTACATGTATCATTAACGATGGTGTATGGATTGAACTGACAGTTCCGCGGAACCGTAACCGTCAAACCAGCTCTCTCGACAGTTTCACGGTTTTGAGCAAACTGGTTTCGCTTCTTCTTCTGCCAAACCTTCGTGCGTAACTGAAAATGTCCATCTAATTCCACTGGCAGCCGCTCCTTGTGAACCCAACCCTTGTCACCATGGAGGTACGTGCTCAGTGGTGAATCAGGCTGGGTCCTGTGCCTGCCGAGGAGGATTCTGGGGGGAGACATGCGAACAAGGTAATGGATAGCTTATTTGGTGTGTGCTGATGATTTTGCTTCTACTACTGCGGATGTTATGTAACTGGGCCATCTGTCACCAGACGGGTAAATAACGTTGGTGGTGTTTTATTGATGGTAACATACACATCGACTGTCGAATGTGCTAGCGTTAAGAAAACGGACCGATGTCTCGAAGTGGATGGCGTGGTTCACAAGAAATTTACTGGTGCATCCATAGATATGTAACGGTATGGATTTAATAATGTCATTTAACAGTAATTTAATCCAAGATAAAATTGCCGTTCAAGCAAGCTAATATTAGCATGCGATATCTCACTAGCATCAAGGAATCGCTGCCATAAAAATAACTTCAGAATACGGAAGAACGATGAGAACGATAATGACCATTTGGTTTTCAAATCTCAGCCGTGGTGACGAGTTTTACCTTTCTTCCGATGTGCAGCTCGGTACGCAGAGGAAGTGGCATCTACGACGACCTGCCTGGCCTCGTCTCATCAAGTTGCTGACTTGGGGTGCGAGCGGGTGTTGGATGGTAACCTGGCTGATAACGCGGGCTGGGCATCCTCCAGCCCTGCTGTCGGTCAGTGGATCCAACTGGACTTCCTTCGTGACATCACAGTCATAGAGATCGATCTGATGAACCGTTGTCATGAGGACAATCAAAACAGTGCAGTGCAGTTTGAGATGGCTGGCGTCTACGTATCACAGGTACGTGGTGTTCTGAGATTTCTCCATTTCTCATATAAACAGAAGTAATCGTTACTACCACTCCCCCGAAACATATGCAGATTACGGCCTTTCGCCACGACATAACATCCGGTAAACACGATAAACTGTCGTATCTATATCCACATCTTGACAATGTCATCAAATTCTTATACAATGTTTCGGCTCGCTGTTCACGGGATAGTTTGTCACCTAATCACTGCAGTAATCAGAGGCGGATCTAGGGGGCGGGGGCTTAGGGGGGTTGCACCCCCCCCCCCCCCTCTTGGGAGCCAGAACATACAACATACATGTTGACATACATGTTAACATACATGTTAAAGTTTTTAGAAAGCAACCCCCGCCCCAGCCCTTGGGAACCAGAACAGACACTGTTAAAGTCGGGTTCGCTAAGCCCCCCCACCCCCCACCCCCCGGTCGCAAGTTTTTCAGAGCGCACACTCCTTGGCCGGAAGTTACAGAGAGCGACCCCCCCCCCCCTTCCCCCACCCTGGCAAATTCCTAGATCCGCCCCGAGTAATGGTACGTCGCAAACGGTGACTCGACCAATTATTATGCGGAGCTTGTACCACTTGGAATGCCATTTCAAAAAGGAACTTTGTCCAGCATGATAATCTGCGACTAAATGGCATCCAGATTCACACAAGCATCGCATATTAACCGGTGATTTCTCTTCTCAAATGAACCGTGTCACCACGAAAGGTGTCCCGATCGAAATATTATCTTGTTGAATATTTGTTGGAAGTGAATTAAGATATATATATATAATAACAATACCATATTAAACTAACCCGCAAATACACTAGTAACGGAGTGCCTGCATCATGGTGGCATCTTGGGGATAGCACTCTGCTCCTGCCATTGAGCTCGATGTCTTTATCACACACTGTGGGTCAAAGCTATCAGAAGATATACAGACAAAAAATGTGGATCGATAGTAGCTGTGTGAGTAGTTTGTCGATGTGTGGATGTGCGGGTTCACAGTGTATGAAACGCAACGGTGTCATCTGTCGTGTCTACGGCGTTGGATACTGTCATAGTAACTATTTGTAGGCGATTCATTTACAACGTATTTATGAACGCAACTCACAGTAAATGATGGGGCAAATTACTACGATCTTGTTTCGTGTTTGCAATTGTTATTGTAATAGTAATTAAGATACATAATTATGTCTGTGTTGGACAATTAATCAATGTCTTTCTTCTCAAAGATTGGGACTAACCTTCCTTGACTTTTCCACTTGTTTCGATATGACCTTCACACGCTAAACATCCTACTTCAAGCAAGTATTTCTTCTTTCGCATTCAGGGAAACATGACGTGCTACATTAGCACAGCTGATGGAGTCTGCTCTGCCGCGAACACGTGGCAACAATACCCGATCCCGGAGGTCACCACCCACTTCATCAAGGTCACTATTGTGGAAGTCTGCCATGCGCTTCACAGCGGCTTCCGTGAGATATCGGTGTGGAACACGTGGTGTGAGTACACGTAACATTTTACCATTGTTGTTCTCATGTATAATTCAACATAGAATTCGAAAACGCCTGCGTAGCAAACACGATAATGGTTACTAGTATTGTCACATCGATAAATATAGCAGTTTGTAGCATTACTTCTCGGTTGAACCGATGTTAACATCCATCAATTTCTATGCGCTTCGCTTGCCCATCTGGTATTTCTCTTCTGTTCTTCACCCTGAGGTCATTTATATTGACATCTATATCTCTGCAACTCGTTATTTTTGCGGCGTAGAAGTGGGAGGGGTATGATGTTTAGAATGCACTGCTTCCTAGTCGATTCATTTCAATACCTTGGCATCTATTGTGTGTTTAACTTGTTTGTTAGGTGATTGTATCGTCATGTGAGACGGAGCCGGCTGGGTAGCTCAGTGGGCTAGAGCGCTCGCATTGAGTGCTCTGGCCACCTGAGAGCCTAATGGCACGTGGATCCATAGTTCAAGCCCCGCTGTGGCCATGTCTATGTGGTCGCAGGATAAAGATCCCATGTCATGTCCCATGTACTCGCAAAGAGTAGGGGGTTACCCCGGGGACATCGCTCCACTCTCCCTTCCTGCTCCAATTGACGCAATATGACCTAAAATGGTTAAAGCTTCCTGAATATACAACCAACCAACCATGATGTGAGACCATGAGACGAAATGATAATTGAAGTTAACGCCTGGTATTCTTCCACCTCCATCTAGTGAGAATAGCGACAGTACAATGACCTGCTATGAACAACTCGACAGATATCCGAATATATCGTTTGGGTTTGGAAATTGTTTTAATAGATCATATCTTTATATTTCAGATTAATTCTGATATGAAATACTCCAGTAATAGTGCAATTAATAATATGAGTATGACAAATACGTTTTTGCACTTTCACGGGACCTATACGTATATACGTTGACCTATACGTTTATAGACCTATATCAACTTGGTCTATTGGTATAGGTCTATTGGTAGATCTATACGTTGATACGTTACACCGTTGTATTACTACGCTCGAACTGCCTGCCATTGCTTCAGTCAGCATCCTAGCTAATCGCACATTTACCAGCACGAATCAAGTCTAATGAGCCAAAAAGAGTAAGAAATAACGACTGGTAAGTACCTGACATGTTTCCGACCGGAATACGAACATTATTGTTGCGCGGAAGGCTTACATTGTTTCGCCAATAGGCATTTCCGGTGACCAAACGGCCCGCGATACTAATGATCACGTCGTACCCCATTGGTAAGATTCTGTTTGCATGTCTGACACTATTATATGTAAACTAGGAACAATTATTGCATTGTAGTCTTAAATTGGTGGTTCTTATGCAACAACGAAATTTAATGTATGTTCTTTTATTATGTGTGAAAACAAAAGAGCATTTTAATATATGTGAATAATGTGAACTAACCGTTATTTTGGCAACGCTGGCGCTGGGACAGATGGATAGTGCAGTTAATTTAAAAGCTGCATAACTAAGCATCTTTACAGAAACTTAAGCCAATTTGCATCGGTTGTGTACTGCCCTGAAGCTTAATAGATTTATTGCATCCTTTGTCACATATCCGTATGTTTTGTTCTAATAGTAATGGCCCAGCGTTAGTTCCAGCTGCACAGCATCACACCAGCTGAAGAAAACTCCCTTCACAATCTCTACGAAGCCGTTGCGTGGACGCCATATTCACCGCTGTCGAACCAACCGAAGCTCCGTAGCCGTCACACGGACGATAGGTTGACAGCCGTGACATTGATCGGAGCCGTACAGCTATGGACGCGCATTGCCAGCTGTCAACCCTATATCCGTCGCACCGTCTGCAGCTGTCGTACCGACTGCAATTCTACCGTTGTCACCTCAGCCACAACCCGACAGAGCTTACCTCAGTTGTCGCATCGATGACTTGCAGTCTGGCCTTGGTCTCTGGTCTTGGTCTGGACCTCTAGTATGACGTGTCGATGGCAGTTTCTCAAACAAGGGTGCGTCGTTCTGGACCATTCAGTCACGCACGAGACGTACCTTTCCCCGTCTATCGGATGTCAGATCCTATCGATAGTTAGATTAGATACCTTTTTGAGTCGCTTGTCTTGGCGATATGCCGGAAGGAGACTTGTTATATAGGAATTTCTAAATTGCCTTTTTCGCCGTGTTTACAAAGGTTCCATGTGTAACTTATTAGACCCCCTTAGATACCTTCAATGACAGACATGTTGAGCAAAAAGTGCAAATTCTCTACGAACCATGGTCTACGAACGCACTAACGCAAGGTTGGAATATTTGGCGCGGCGCTGATCGATAAGGTCATAAATTTATTGTAATGTAATGTGTAAATGAAGTGTTACGTTTAAGTAATTTATTCGTTACCATGTAGGTTAGGTAATTTCATTATGAAATACATTACATCGCACATTTCTACCAGTGTTTTGTTTAGGGGATATTGTTTGGTGTAGCTAAAATTTAAATTGTTGCGCAAAATGAGTCCTAAACTATGCTTCAGATAGACTTTGATTTTGCCACATATGCATGGGTGTTAACTTTTGAGGTCGATTGCGCTCGCTATTATGCCATGTTAACACGATGCAAGTCGTTATAAAGTTCATTGCAACAAATTAACTTTTCGATTAACTGTGCAATCCGAGGCCCGGTTGCTCACGCATTGTAACCTTAGCGCATGTTCTAAAGTTTCGATCAAATTCACAATTTGGGAATTGGCAACCAATCAGCGTCGAGCATTCTAGCCAATCAGCGTTTGAGATGATCACGTTGATGTGGCATGCATTGTTTACATTATGACAGTTATGAGCCCATGTGGCTTATATGCATGACGTTATGAATGATGCTCGGATGGTATGTTCGTTGTAAATACTGTACTGTAAGACATGTCGTTGTTACAGAAGATGAATACCACGTGTTATTGTGTCGCCCAAAGTTTATGGATATCAGACATGTATAATAGATAACTTTTAGATATAGCTTTTTGGAATCCCCCAACATACGGAATCCCCCAACATTATTTTGATGTCAAGTGGAGCGATGTTTGTGCCCACTTTAGAAAAACGCGTCCGTGCGCAGCCGTAAAGCACACGGAAAATTTTATTATTTTGTGACAATGTATTTATGTTCATTGTTATGTCCAATGAGACTGAATGCCTTTTTGGCAAATAAACTGCTTACCTACCTGCCTATCTACATATGTTTGCTAGGTGGCGGTTGTGAAAATTGTTTAATGAGTTGGTACAAAGATTTATAGTGTGAACTGTTGACCAACCGATGCTTCAACCGTTGTTACGACAATTGACGTCATGATTAGACGGGACTTTAGTAAAACCAAAGCTATAGTAAACATATCAAACTCTTAATGGTAACCGAGCAGATCTGCATGCAACAGCGACATAGAGCGGGTCAACGAAAAAACATTCCCGAGTAGATTTGCACGTTAAAACCCCCGTACGAGCCGATTTACAAGGTGAAACGCCCATTCCAAGCGTATTTTGGAGATGAAAAAGGAGGGTGGGGGGGGGGGGCAATTTGCAGCCAACTTTGCCGGATTATACACAACATTAGCCTAAAACACTATTCCTTTATCCATGATGAATAAAAACACCTATGCAGAAGTGTATGGGACTAACAGCTCGGACTGAGTCACTATGACAACAGTGGCGGCAATGCATGTCAAGGGAAGACGGGGAGGGAGGCGGCTGTTAATATGCGCGCGATAGGAGTACGTTTCTTAACCACCGTTGATCATGTTGCTGAAAGAGGGTTAGTCACGATAAACGACCAACGCGTGAGCTGTTCCAATCAATACTTTGCTTAGTGATTTCATGATACTTAAATCCGGCGTAAATATCCGAACAGTCCCAGAGTCCGCGCCTGTTTTTGAGACAGACAGACAGCGAGTTTTTTTTTATCTCGGTCGTGGAGTACTTTCAACGCATAAGACCAAGGAATGTATGCCTCTAAATTCCGCTGTGCATTTGTTTTAAGAAGCATTATTCGCTTGATAATAAATTGTACACATTATGGCCAATATACTGTTGCTACTTATTGTCATCTGTGTCAAAATGTCAAGCCATCACAAATGCCTGCTTGCTAATGCCCCTTTTCATTCACGCCACGCCCCCGTAATGCCCTCTATAGACCATGTCAAGGTCATATCGGGAACTAGCGGGCCTTCTCCACGTAAGTGGGTTGATACCGCAATCTGTCGCTGATGATGAAATGGGAGACTGGACGATATGGTAATAATTCAGAAGGGGCTTGGTAGGTTAGGCTTGGCTGGGGTGGGTTGGTAGGTTAGGCTTGGCTGGGGTGGGTTGGTAGGTTAGGCTTGGCTGGGGTGGGTTGGTAGATTAGGCTTGGCTGGGGCGGGTTTTGATAGAAATAAATTGGCATCTGGTAGGAGGAATTTAAATACCTAATACGTTATCGACCCGAGCGCTGGAAATCTGGGTTTTTTTTCCTCGCCCAGCCACGTGTTAGAAACATGAAGAGGAGAAAAAACGTCATTCGTCAATATGGTCGTGCTGGCAGTCGAACGCCTTGGTGGAGCCGTTACTATGGTAACAAGAGAGCATGGTCACAGCCAAGTGGCGATTTTATGCGGCGGTATCGCGAACACACACTACAGATCACATATATAACACGTTGTCAGCGTATTGAATTTGCAAAATAAGACTCACATTGTGTCTCAAGCATGCGTTCTGGTCAAACAGACATCAGCTACTGAAAGTAAGTTTAAAAGAGTTGACCACGTTAGGAATGAAAATTTAATTGCATTTGCTTGATATTAAATAGACAAAATATCAGTTACAGTGCGTCAGATTAACCCCGTAATACCCTCGAGCAATATCAATAAATTAAACCTCGCCATGTGCTGCCTGCAGCGTGCCCCAGATACATGCACTTTAAAGCCATGCCGTGCGGATCTGCAACCAGCCTCAATGCCCGGGCTGGCGACATCTAGCTAATGACGAGTAACCAAAGAGAAAGGCAGTGTTCATTATGTGGCAGTCCGAGCGGCCGGTAAACATTACGTGTATGGCCTTGGGGCCTTGCTTCATGTGACCTACTCGCTGCCAGGCGTCGACTTAATGGCTATAACCACATTTTGGAGATATGACAAGACAGAACACCGTATTCCATAAAAAAACGCGTCTCTGATTGCGATAAGCGCGTCAGGTCGACTTGTTATATTTTTAAAATGCAAGGATCTTTTCTGACGTTGATGTGCTTCTCGCTGTGATATAATATAATGTCCATGACTTACAGCGACGATTGCTCATGATAATTCGTGATTACTTTCTTAATTATTTCAGCCTGCCGTGTGTGCCTTCATGTTAATTATCCGGATATGACACAAACAGAAGACATATCAACGTGCTAATGTAATGTTTTCATTGTCGGTCCTTCCTGTATCCAACAGAAATCTCTATTTAGCTATCCGCGTTGGGCGATTTAGCCCGGAAACTAGATCGTATGATAAAAAACAAGAGTTGTTAAAGTAGTGAAAGCATCTGTCTCTACACGACCCTAGTCACCACATGGCGACAATGTTCGTCTATAATTCGATTAAGGCCTGCTCATCACGTATATTATACCGCCATCTTGTAACTTTTTTCGTAGTTAACTGATGAATTGTGTTCCCATCCGCTCTTATCTATACCTTTCCGACAGAACATGTCTTTAAAAGCTAGTTATTTTATCGTGTACACTGTAGCATTGACTTCATGCGACGAAGGCTGTATCGTCGGTTTTGCATACTTCCATATACACGTACATACGCGCCTGATGTTTGCACAGTATGCTTTTACCAATTGTGGGCCCCATCGACCGGCGACAAAGCTGCAGTTAAATCTACCATAGGACACACATGAGGCCTTGACACCGAGACAAATGAAGGCACTAATTGGTCCTGACCCGTCCAATTCATTTCTCTCCAACAATTGAATGAGATTGAAGGTGGCAAACTGTGATACATCGGCCGTTCAATATCCAACGGCATGACCGATAGGCCAAGATATCCTCACGGCAGAGCATATTTTTTCCATTCTCCCCCGTGTTGGCTGGTGTACGAGCCTGGTTAAAGGCACTGCGACTAAAATTAAATGTTGCCTTTTTGTGAAGCCACATCTGTGCACATGAATCCGAAAATGAATCACGCAGCACATCGGGACAAGGAATGGATTTGGTTGACACACGCCATGACCTGCTGAGCCAGCTTAGTCTGCTTACGGCCTGAGCTTGGGAGACTCCTCGCCCACTACAATTGTACACATGCATGACCCCCGAGTGGCTTGACTGCAATGATGTCGTATCTGTGGCGTGTTGAGTAGGAATGTATCATTTCCACCGGATAGTTATTTTCACCTGCAGCTCATTAGGACCGCTTCTTGTAGCGCTTAATCCCGCAAACTAACAATACTTTATTTCGTGTCATTTCAAGTCTGGCATTTTGTTTATCAGTGATCTCCCTGTAGAGGGCGTGCATTGCCTTATCGATGGAGAGCGACAAGATGTAGCATAAAATAGGTTAATGTTCGGCTGTATAAAAGGGGTAATACCATCAGCGTAATTCAAGTCTAACCGCGACAAAAAGGGAAAATGCTAACACTGTCAAAAGAAATGTATATCCATGCCATGAACATAAAATATGGGTGCAGATGCAATTGACAAACAAAAAGACACATGTGCGGAAATGCTCAATGAGTGCCAAATCTGTGGTACAGCAAATGCAATCTATATGTCTTGGTTCTACCGCCCAATGTGCCAGACAATTTTCTGGGCATTTACTACCGTGAAATACTTATTGTGCCATTTTGAAAAGGTTGTAATTAAGAGAGAATTCTTTCCTTTGTTCGGCTGATACCGTGTGTTATTAGGCTTAGACTGGGCCCCCGACACTAATTTGTAGTGGGTGGTAAAGACAAGCCAATCTGCCACCGGATAAATCACTAGCGACATCTGGTTGCTAATTTTCGAGTCACTCGATTATCTCGGCTGATCCACGTCAACCGGCGTACGCCTTGCCGTTCATATTTGTCATAGACATTAGCTGGTACCGCATTATGTGGGGTTTGCCGGGATTGGGTTAGATAGAATTGACTTGGCATTTGGGATTTCTTTCATACCTTATCATATAAAACTAAGCTTTCTTTTCTTTTTTTGATGTGGATTCCATGCCGACGACATCTAATGAGACTCTCCTCGGCTAATGCCATTTTGTAACAGGTATTAGCGTAACATTATTTAGTTCTCATATATGAGTTTCGTTTTATTATCATGTACTTTTTTTTTATTACCGTGTACTCCTTGAGACACGGCATTCGTTAAATAAATGTTATTCTCTCTCTATGAATAGACTTATGATGTCGCCCCGAGCGCTGGTAATCCGGGTTCCTTTCTCCGTAAGCCATGTGCTAGAGAAATGAGGAGCCACAAAGACATCAGTCAAGGATATTGTCGTGACAGGATTTGGGGCCGGTTAACATGGTGTTATGACTGGTCTTTTGAGGCCATATCGGTAAAGTAGAGGCTTGTTTTGTGCATTAACCGTGGTTGTGTGTAGGCGTGGTTTCCGCGAGGCAAGATCATTACTATGTAAAGTCATACAACGTCACCGGGAAGGGTCAAGGCTTTAACGCAGTAACGTATCCCCGGGCTACGCCTCTCACTCTCAGCGCATGCAAGACATCTCCTTTCTAGACAAAGAAGACATCATTAAGGTACCGTGGATGGGTGGATTGCTCAATGGGGCCACGGGAAATGAATAATTAATAAAATGCAGTGGTTTAATTATACACACGGTGTACATTAAGGGCCAAATAAATCCCCCCGGTACAACGTAGGGTTGGCTGGAGCGTAACCGAGATACATGCACCAGGCATTAAACCATTCACGGGCTGACCTGCATCTCAGGCCGCTTACCGTATCAGACACAGTATCTCTCCCACCAATCGCACACCGGTAAAAAGTATGAAGAAAAAATATGTAAAAAATGTATTTGGAACCCGCATGCGATTAGTTTGCAGTGAACAACACTGCCTCACGTCCTCAGCTTTTAAAACAAAGAAAGTGTCTTGGGTCGTGTTGGTCCTCATGGAAGCCATGTTAGATCAATCGAGCTCTCAGGGCGATGCAATGAGGTCGGATGAAACCATGCGGTTCACCGAAACGACAGTCAACTCCCGCCTGACTTAGGGCTACCACCACAACCTCGGATCTCTTTTTCAGCTCCCCTAACTTGGGGGTACCACCCAAACCTAGGATCTCTTCTCTAGCTCCCCTAACTTGGGGATACCACCCTAACCTGGGTTTATCCCCTCCCCTGATTTGGGGCTACCACCACAACCTGGCATCTCTTCTCTAGCTCCCCTAACTTGTGGGTACCCCCATAACCCTGGCTTATAACCTCCCCTGACTTAGGGCTACCGCCCCAAAATGGAATCTATTCTCTAGCTCGCCAACTTGGGGGTACCACCCGAGCGAACACCTTACACGTTAGGCCAAAGGGAACTTCCCGTTTGGCCCGAGGCGCTTGGTGTCTTTCATCCACCGGGCCTGGGCCGAGATATCACACTACCACTGATGCTGAAACGAGAAGGGCAGGGCGCAAGGGAGAGGACGGGTGGACGGGTGGGAGGGAAGGGGCATGAGGACGGGACGCAGGACACGGGGTGCGGGAGGGGGGGGGGGGCGGGGGGGGGCAACCGATCTTATGACGTTGAAGGGATATGCAATATAATTATAGATGTAGCAGGATTTTTGTGCAGGATGACACAGCGTTTTTTTTGTCCAGTGACCGTCCATCCCTCCCACAGCCTAGCCTAACTGTCAGCCCTCCACTCACGCGATTTTATGACATTGCCGCCCCATCAACACCAGCTTCTTCCAGCCTTGACGCAAGTGCCCCCAGGCAAGCCTGCTGTCTAGGGGCACAACGGTATCTATGCAAAGTTCTTTAGACGCCAGTCGGGAATCGACCATAGCTTTTATCCTAATGTGTGCGCGTACAATCATAGTGTTTACGTATTTTATATACCTCGTTCTATCTTTTGACATCAAGAAACATGTGAAACTTGTTTTGGTTATATTTTCACGATGAAATGTTGGAGCATTGTCTTTTGCCGACCAACCGCCATGCGTATGTATCGCCACCTGGCGAGTCCCGATATCATTTGAACGATTTGTAGCCTGGGTCCCAAACTTTGTTACCGTGAATTACCTGTGACAGAGGGCGCTGCCGTTGTCCTTAAGTTCAAAGTGAGCGATGGAGAACGCCCTCTAGCGGAGAATCATATGCTAACGGAGCGAGGAACCAAGTTGCATTCACAGGTACCAGCATCCGCCAAAAACAACAGATACACCTTCCCACTGACGTTAAGAAAGGCAACTTCAACCGCCACCGGAGAAATCACAAGCGACATCTGGTGGCTAGTTTTGCGAGCGTCGCCGCCATCTCGGCTGATCCACGTCAAACAACGTGTGCCGTTCCTTTCTTTAAGGGGCATGTGGTCCCTGCTCACCCCGCCCCCAACTCCTCCTTTCTCTCCTCAATCACGAATTCATCTACCATTTTTCACCCTGCCCCATCCACCTCCATCTCCGCCCCAGCAATCTGCCCAGAACGGGGGCATGTAGCGGGAATACTATATAATGATTACCGTTCCGGTTACCACTAATGCTCGTTGGGCTTGTTATGCCAATGTTAATGAAAAGTGGGGTTATTACAATCACAATTATGCGCGGCATTAAGATCACCGACATTTGTGTTCTTGTTACTATCGTGACAAACAATGGTGCATGGTTGCGGCATGTAACGTCAATCATCATAAATAATAGGGCATGTCAGTTATCGCAGATGCTACTTCCGGCCTGGCATTTTGGAGACATACAAACGATCACGCGCTTTTTGTTCAGTGCGCAGCCTGACTCAACCCCTGCCTAACAATGGATACCGCGTGCTGAGGGCTGTCATACTAGGTACGACATAAGACCTGGAACTAGGCAAGCTGCGCGGCTGGCGTCTTTCGTGAGTCTTAAATAAAAAACTTTTAACTTCTTCGTGTCCAGATGTTGGTAGATGACACTTTGAACATGTGATTTTCCATCATATTGGCCACGTTCAGTAAACTAGGCGCACAACAGCTAGATGTTTACCAATGTTTACACTGACCTGGATTTTGGTGACAAGTATGGACAGCCTTTGCCGTCAAAATTACAGGGTTTTTTTCAATCCTGAATGCAACTACCATTCAAATAGGCAAATTTTACAAGAAATGCGTTGTAAATCTATTGTATTAATATTATCTTTCTAAATTGCTTCAGTTCTTTTACATTCTTAGTTTTGATGCGTATTTTGACAAACGGTTTCATGGGAACCACAAACTAGACCAGTACTGACACTTTTCCATGTCCACAGAGTGAGCAAGCTTACATTACTTCTCAACTTATTATGCTATGGATCAAATTGTGTAGCGTTTCTAAGTTAAACTGGTGCGGCAAACTAACCATCTAAGAAGTATATACATGTATGCAGTTGGCTTCAGTCGTACCTCAGCTCAACGGCTCCCTGCACATATGCTAGCAAAAATAGATTATCTATACGTCCCCTGTATGGGAATGCTGGAATTAAGCCTTAATTCATAAAAAAAAACGTTTAGTTAGATTTGTGTTGATAAAAATCGATAATTGATCTGTCTATGTTCAGCTTACTGATAGTTTTATTTCTGCATAAATCTTTAACTGTAACATTTCCTCTTAATTTGATTAGGTAATTAAATTACACTTTCTTTTGCTACTTTTAACATAAACACACAAGGAAACAAACAAACATGGATTTATCAGTTTGGGTTGACAACATATGGTATAAAATAAAAAAACTGCATGTATTTCTTATGTAGCAGATACAAAAACTAACTGAGTCTACCAAATATGAGATATATCTTTTTGATACTTTATCAATTTCATAACATTTCTTTTTAAGGTTGTCCAATTAAGTTCGATTAAATTACACCTTCATAGCTACTTTGGTCCTGATGTCCATACATGCGACATATAATAAAGACACAATAGAACCACAAACTGTTAAAGTCGTTGACACCAATTTACGCATAAGGAATCCAGTAATATTAAGAAATCGTGGCTGGTTTAGATATAGAGACATATGTCTGTTTAACGAGCACAAAAATTAAATTCCCAATAAAGGGATCATCCATATATATTTTACATTTTGTTCGGTCAATTTCATCGCTTAATTATCCTGCATTCAACTACAGTTATGACCTCTCAGTTGCTATATTGTATTATATTTTGTTCCATCAATTTAAATCAAGAAAAGATCAGTTTATGACTTTTAAAATGAAATAGGACATTACATGGTTAAGATTAATTAATATGTCCTTTTTAGGTTGTACGACTTAATGTTTTAAAGTACACCTTTTTTAAGACTGTGGTCCTGAGGTCTATGATGTAATGATGTAATGATGTATAATAATATTAGAAGAGAACTACAAACTACGAAAAATATGCGTAATAACAAGTATCACATAAGGACACGAGTAACATTATTCATTTTTGGCAACTTTATATATATATTTTTTTTCATTTAACCAGCATAAACATCACAAATAACAATAACATAGATATGGTACATGTTGTTACTGTTAGTCCCTTCTCCTACGTTTAGCTACAGTTGTGACAAGAGCATATTGCTTTCTTATAAATCTTGTGTGTCGTCATAAATGAACTGGTGTCGTATAACTTTTTTCAGACTTCTGCTCGGTTGCTATAATATATATCATAATGTGTTCCATTATTTGACAAGATCAGTTTACGATATTTTAAATATAACTGGAAATTACAGTTCAATAGGCTATAATAATCATCAACTTTATACTTTTTCTGATGACAACTACCATTCATGACATTTGCAAATTCATCAATATATATCTCAGACAAAAATGTAGATACATATTGTACACATTATTTGACATGAAATATTTGCTCAATACAAAGGGCATGATTGAGGATTGATATAATGTCATAATATTCAGGTTAATACTATTTTATAATACAAATAATACAAGTATTTTTTCATTTGATAATGTTGTTTCTATTCAAAGCTTTATTTGAATAAAGCTTAGTTATAATTTGTCAAAGCCTTCACGATTGATTTCTTGATTTGGACAAAACTGTAATAAAATCAGTCGTGGTAAAATAACAATTAAGTATTATTGAGCTCAAGTGGCTCAATAAAATCTGCTCATAAAATTTACCATATGCATCAGTAGTATGATGCTAACATTGGATATATGTTCATCAATTACCTACTTTGAACAAGATAAATTGATCTGTAGAGAACAATAGCCGTTTCCCCATTTCCGCTTATTATAGTTTATTCCGCTTCTCGTCTGTAGTTCGGCCGTCGGCAACACTGTCAGGCCTGCACAAATTTTGAATATTCATTGAGCTGTAGTGCGCCACGTTTACTGACCGGCATTATTGATACGGAAAGATACAAGTTCAAATTGTCTTCCACCAATATATTGTCACTAGATAGTTAACAGGTTCTTATTTAAGTTGCATACATGCCTAGAATGGACCCCCCCCCTGATCTCATGAGGTATCGCACACATAACACGAGATTCACTTGCATGCCCTATAACGCATGAAAACCCTGCCGCTGTAGCAGCTGGTTTCCTTGATTGTCCGACTAGTGAGAAAATACAATTGTATCGTCGATGTCAACGGTTAACTATTAAGATATTATTCAGGGGGCGCGCATTGTCTGATAATATACATGCAACGTATTTATTGATAATATACTGCGAATGACCTTTTTGAGATCTCCTAGAGACTAAAGACAAATGCCAACTCCCTAAGGACACACGTACATTCACGTCACTCCCGTACAATGAATGCTGTCAAACATGTCAAGTTCATATGAGTAAATAGCTGGGCGTTCTCCACGTGAGTGGGTTGAAACCGCATTCCGTCGTTGCTGATAGAATATGAGGCTTGACGATGTGGTAATTCAGAAGGCAATTGCTGAGTCAGGTTTGGCAGATCCGAATCTTGATAGAAGTGAATTGCCATTTGGTTTGAGTATGAATATCGACCAGCGTGGTGTAAATCCCGGTCCTTCGTTTAATAGCCAATTCATTTGCTAGAGACATGAGAGGGAAAAAATCGTAATTCATGAATATTTTCAGTGACGCAATTTCCGTGATGGCAGGAACAGGTTTCCATAGTAACTAACTTGGTCTCTGCCATGTGGGCAGTCGTGGTTGATGGTTGTATCCATAAAATGTCACTTTACGACGTATTTCGTCGGCAAACCAGACTTTTACAGTGTATGCTCAAGTTCCCAAGTGCGTGGGGTGGCGTGTTGCAACATACCTATCCCCCTCACCCCATATCCGCCCCTGCCTGCTGTGCCATCCGGGTATGCAGAGGCACAGTGATCCGGGGCTGACCTATTTGCATATTACGGCAGGCGGGCAGTTAAGTGCAAGTCAATGTGGTGTCATGGCCGACACGTTTGCTACGAGATATCAAGTGCGTAATACAATAGGATGGCTAAGATATTCGCCTGACTCATCGTCGGGACGGACTTTGTTCTATGGCCAGCAAAGTCAAGGTGAAGGTCACGCACAAGAAATCCAATAACGATACAAAGCACATTAGTAACAATGCCACGTGGTCCCGATACGTTAGAAGCCTGGCGCCGTGTTTCCACAGCTAATGGATTTCTCCGCTCACACCGTGTCATTATGACAACAGTGGGGTCAATGGATGTGAAGAGATATATCACATATCAAGATGGCGACCGAGTAAGTTGATTGGTCCAGCGACTCGCACAAATGGAAGTATTTACTTGGATTTGAAAGATGCCCAATGAAAAAAACAATACCAAGAAGAACAGGAAGCGTCATCGAACACTTAGTCTAGACTTGGAAAACAAGAAACCGAACCTGGAAGGCGAATTTGAAGCTGAAACGCCTGGTTTGGGCGATAATACAGCCGTTACCAGCATTGGCAAGGTAAACAAAGACCTAGTAACCAGCCCTGCGTTGCCCGCACATTCAATGGATGAACTCACGGACTTGGTCGAGGGATTGCATATGAAACTGGATTCACTTACTACAAGACAGGATACCATAGATGAAGATATACAGGGTACTTTTGGAATCTAAAACCGTTTAGCCATTGTTGAAGATGAAACTGGTGAAAATACCAATCTGATCGCTGTTCACCACAATCAGACTTCGGATATCAGAGCTGAGCTGGATATGCTGCGCAATCTGATGATAAAACAGAGTGATGAAATCTCAGAACTGAAAAGGGAGTTTCTGGACCTAAAATGTAGAGGAATGCGTAACAACATTCTTCTGCACAGCATGCCTGAATCCACCAACCCATCTGAAGATTGTGTCGCCACAGTCGTTGATGTCTTCCAGAGATTACTTGGACTCAACGCCATCTCTGCGATTGAGCGGGCTCACAGACTGGGTTATAAAATTGATAAGCAGAAAAGGCCTAGACCAATTGTTGTCCGTCTTCTGTCTCAGAAAGCTGCTGAACATATCATCTTCCTCGGTAAGAAACTTTCCAAAGGCCTCGACAAATTGAAGATTACACCACAATCCCCTACTGAAATTTTAGAGACGGCGTATGGGGGCTCGAGTTGATTACTTGAAGAAGAAGGCCCTACCAACGGAGCAGGGGAAGATCAAGATGACCAATCAGGAACTCTATGTCAACGATGAGAAGCAGAGGGAACCCCTACCAACACCCTCCACGCGGGATCTGCTAACTATTCCCAAGGAAGAAAGAGAAAGAATCACCAGCTCTGCCCCTAGCCTGCACCATCCTGATACAGTCTCAGCCAAATGCTGTTCCTTTCGCATCTCAGTAGCCGAGGTAAAGACTGTTGGCCAGGCCCGGGAATCCTTTCTTCGACTCCTGATGGACCCTGTTAGGGCAGGGGCCACAAACAATGTTGCAGCATTTCGGTTGGCTGATCCACACTCACCCGGCATTGTCGAGGAAGGTGGAAGTGACAATGGACTCAGCGGGATATCCAAATTTATCAGATACCTTCTCCACAAAAGATATGCCACAAACATTGTAGCATTCTTGTCTTGTGTTCAAATCAGTGATGCACGACTGGGAGTAAAGCGCTATCAGCTGATTGAACAAGCCCTGGACTCAGCCTTACATGTCCCAGGACAAAGTCAGCCATAATGTAATGTAATACAATGTAATATGAGATAATTAACAATTAACAGTTAAAGTGTTAAAGAGAACCATGGTGTCAGAATTTTAAACCCTATTGACTGATTTAGTTAATTACAGTAACTAAGCCTGAACTCACATTCAAATACCATATACTATATCTTCATGGGTTAACAAAGTACATGTCATAGCCCTTTGGAATTACATATGTCATACGAACAATGCTATTTCACATGTGTCATGTGCCATGTTTACTTTAACTATACGAAGATAAGGTTGGGTATAAGTATAAGTTGTTATCAACTCTAGGAATTATTTATTAATTTTTTTAATAATTTACTCTTGTTTATCAGGTTTGCTGGTGCGAGTCGCTGGGCTGTAACATCTTGCTCAGGCACCAGGTGGTTGTACCTGCATTTAGCACATTTAGCTTTCTTTTTTCTGTTTTTTCTTTTTTTTTTCTTTTGTATATATATCCTATTTAAATGCATTGTCACACATTTTTTATAACATTGCCCTTCAAATATATATTTTATATTCAATATATTAACTCAGGTTCATGGGTGAATATCTTCTTGCCCTATGTCATCTACATGGCTATAAATTTTTATCAATATTATCATGTAAGTTTAGGCACTGGTTATGTCAAAATGTATTTCAATCAATGTTACTGGTGTGAGGTTTCCCAGTCATATGTGTTAAAAGGTGAAAAAACTTTAAATGTTAATGACAGATAAGCCTAGTTGTCCTATCTGCAAAAGAAAGGTTCTTCCTCACTGTTATCAGATTACATGTAGCATCTGTAAACTAACCTCTCATATAAATTGTTTATCAATGATAAACAAGACTGATCCTACAGACAGGGTATGGTATTGTACACCTTGTACTATGGAAATATTTCCATTCAATGCTACAGACGATGATCAGGTATTTAAGACATCTATTGCATCAAACACCTGTAATAATCTGAAAATATCAATAGAAGCCCTGGAGAAATATATGTTCAACCCTTTTGAGTTGAATGAAGATGTTCATTTACCACTGTATAATGTAGACCCTGATGCCAACTTTTATAGTGAAGATTCACCTGCTTTACTTAATTGCAACTATTACTTAGAAGATGGTTCAATAAGACATATCAGGACCAAGATCTAGATAATGCAAACTTCTCAATTATGCATATGAATATTAGAAGTGTCCAAAAGAACTTTAGCCACTTCAAATGTTATCTCGATAACTTGGGACATGATTTTACTGTATATGCTTTGAGTGAGACGTGGTTTAACGATGTTAACGAAGATCTCTATGGCTTTGATGGTTATTCTGCAGTTAATAATTACCGTAGTGACCGACGAGGAGGTGGTGTCTCACTGTTTGTGAAGGAAGGTGTTAAGTTTACTCGCAGAGATGAATTAGAAGTGTTTGATGCGAATATGGAAGCTTTGTTTATTGAAATTGACAAATGTGCAACCACTAATCATAAAGAAGTTATTATAGGAGTGATATATCGCCCACCCGATACTCATATTGAGTCTTTTAACGAGCTCTTGACAGAGGTGTTACATAAATTAGTCTCTGAGGGAAAAACCATCTACCTAACTGGCGATTTTAACATTAATCTTTTAAATAATTCAACACACAGACCTACGGCTGACTTCGTTAATACCATGTTTAGTCATTCTTTAATGCCAACTATTAGTAAGCCAACTAGAGTCACAAGTAAAACTGCAACCCTAATTGATAATATATTTACAAATGAGAGTGATATTAAGTCTTTTCAGGGTATTATGTACACTGACATCACGGATCACTTTCATATATTTTATGTATCAAAGCATATTGAAGTGGATACACATGTTAAAGTTTGTAGTAAAAGAAAATATTCAAATGAAAATAAGGAAGCCTTTTGTAACAGGTTGTCAGAGTATAATTGGGGTAGGGTATTGGAATGCTCGAACACCCAAGATGCATTTACTGAGCTACATGGTGCTATTGATAAGTTTCATAAAGAATGTTTCCCAGTTATTGTGTCCAAATCAAAATATAAAAATAGAAAGCCATGGCTTTCAAGTGGGCTTAAAAAATCTATAGCTTTAAAGAATAAACTTTATCTGAGATGCAAAAAAACGAAGAATGATACTTATATGCAAGAATATAAGAAGTATAAAAACATGCTGCTTATTACTATCAAAAATGCGGAGAAACTATATTACCAGAACTTAATTAAGCAGAACCAAAATAATTTATTCAAAACCTGGAACACCATTAAGGAGGTCATTAACAGAAACAAATCTAGGCACACACAAACGACATTTCTCTCTAATGGCACAGCTCTTTCTGACCGAAATCAAGTCGCTAACGGATTTAATGACTTTTTTGTTAACATTGGTAAAACTCTGAGTAAGTCTATTCCCAAATCTAAGGACTCCCCCTTAACGTTTCTGCCTAATACGCTTGTTAACAGTTTCTTTCTAGATCCGGTTAACGAAGAACAGTCAGACAGGTGATAGGATCTTTAAAAAACAGTTCTTCAGGGTGGGACTCGTTGACGGCCAAGACCATTAAGCCTGCTATGAATACAATTATAGAACCTCTGACTCATGTTATTAATATGTCGTTCAAAGAGGGACATTTCCCGAGTGAGCTAAAACTAGCTAGAGTAATTCCCATCTTTAAAGGAGGTAACGATAAACTTTTTAGCAACTGCCGTCCCATTTCTATTCTTCCTACTTTTTCAAAGGTCTTTGAACAGTTAATGTACAAACGACTGATAGGTTACATTAACAAGTATAATTTGCTTTATGAGAATCAATTTGGTTTTCGAGCTAACCACTCCACCACATTGGCGCTAGTGCTTTTAACAGATCGAATAGCCTCTGCAATAGATAAGGGTGAGTTCACATTAGGGGTATTCTTAGACTTCTCAAAAGCCTTCGACACGGTTAATCACGAAATTCTTTTATTGAAACTCGAACGGTACGGGATTCGGGGAGTAACTCTAAAATGGCTTGACAGTTATTTAGATTCAAGGTACCAGTATGTGGAATATAACCACACTAAGTCATCAAGGTCAAAAATCAACTGTGGGGTGCCTCAAGGATCTACTCTTGGTCCCTTGTTATTTTTAATTTATATTAATGATATTGCCCAGGTCAGTGCAAAACTATTCAGTATTTTATTTGCTGATGACTCTAACTTTTTTATATCGGGTAAAGATATTGCCGATGTGACTTCTACCCTGAATTCTGAACTGGAAAAAATTAGATACTGGCTGCAATTAAACAAACTCACGCTCAACCTTGGGAAGACAAAGTTCATGATATTTAAATCTCCTCGTAAAAAAATTACCATGCAGAGCGAAATCGTGATGGCAGGAGAAATCATTACACAAGTAAATACTATAAAATTCCTTGGGGTTCAACTTGACTCTGGTTTACTTTGGAAAGACCATGTACACTATATAAAGGGCAAAATAGCTAGGGGGTTAGGAATCCTTACAAAGGCCAGAAAGGTGTTTAAAAGTGAAACCTTACGTATGTTATACTATAGTTTTATATTTCCATATCTTTCGTATGTTATCGAATTATGGGGAGCTGCATTTGAATCCTATGTTAAGCCATTGAATACTCTGCAGAAAAGAGCTATCAGAATCTTATATGGTGCTCCTAAACTTGCTCATACTAAACCACTTTTTGTCTCCAATAATCTTCTACCCTTAGCCTCCCTGTATGAATATAAGATGTTAATTTTTATGTACAGGCAATACCATGAGATACATCCAGAAATTATAAAGAAAATGTTTGTCCGAAACCAAGATGTTCATAAGTATGCAACAAGAGCGTCCAATAACCTACGAGCGCCACAATATAGAAATAATTGTATGAAGATGTCAGTTAGAAATATGGGAACGCGTGTATTTAATAAGTGGTTTACCAGGCTTAACTTTCTATGCTCTATACATTTTTTAAGAGAACGGGAAAAAGTATGTTGTTAAAAGAAATTACCTAACAATATCTGAGTGATTAAACAGTCATTTTGTGTACGGCATTATTATGAAAAAATCTGTTTAATTTTACATATATATATATATATATATATTTTTTTTTTGGGGGGGGGGCGGGGGTATTCATTTTGTTCTTTTTGTTCCTTTTGCACGAGCATATAAGCACCGCTTCAGCTCTATTTGCACATGAAGATGTAATGTACATGTTTTTTAGATGCAATAAACCTATTATTAATAGAAGAGAGGGGCCGGCGGCAGCGGAAGTAGACGTGCGCGGGGAATGTTGTTGTGTTGTGGAATGTAGTGGGGAACTTATTTCCTAGCCCAGGGTGGGGGAGGGAGGGCGGGCACTATTATACAGATCTGGTTGTGGGGTTCCTTGATGCCTGAGAGAGCGGATATTATGACTTAGCACTTTAAATATGTGCTCATTTTGGCAATTTGGAAGATAACCCCCCCTCCCCCCCCCCCCCCGATCGAGCGGAATAACCCCGACCCAGCGGAATTTGGAGGTGAAAAGTGGGGGGAGGTTTCGCCGCAGAAAAAGCCCCCAAACCCAGCAATCTATTAAATACCCAACACCCTGGGTTTCCTATATACCGTCGATCATGTTGCTCAAAAAAAATTCTCAGTCATGAGACACGAGCACCACGTGAGCTGTTCCTAACAATGAATGTTGTTGTGGAGCTAAGATGAACTAGGATATTGCGTAACTATTCGAACTTCGAATCGTTGTTCCAATAATGAGAAGTGGCCCCTTCATTTCCACCTCGGCTGCCCGCCTCACTTTCGTAGACTGAACATTTTCACGGGCGCGCAGTGGAGAGGGGGGTGTACTTAATACCTTGCTGGGTTGGGGGGAGGGAGGATTTTGCGCTATAGCCCCCTTTTTCACCGCCTAAATCCTAAATGACAAAAATTGGAAACTTGACGATGTGGTAATTCAGGAGGGAATTGCTCTGTCAGGTTTGGCAGCTCTGGGTCTCGGTAGATTGAAATGGGTTGGCATGGTGTGAGTTTGAATACGTAGGATATCGAACCGCGTGCTGCGAATCCACGTTCTTCGTTTAATAGCCAACCTAATTGCCAGAGACATGGGAAGGAGAAATCGTAATTCATGAATATTTCGGGGACGGAATTGGCCTCGATGAACCTAGAGTCAGTTACCATGTTAACAACAGTGGTCTCTGCCATGCGGCGAGTTGTAGCCGTGATGGCCTTAATGCGGACATATCGGTGTGCCTGTCAGGGCTTAGACCATAGATAACAGCACATCACCGAGTTTAATTAGGAAACAGGCATATGTTCACCTCAAATATGCGTTCTGGTCAAATACATGTCAGCTTGTAATGTCGATTCAAAGCCATAAACCCCATGATGGATGAAAAGTAAAAGGTATGCATTAGTTAATAAATAATATTGAACAGAACAAACAGGTTGACATAATTTGTAATGACTTTTGGAGTCTTAGGCAACACTTTCCACCAGAAAAGGGCCAAAGAAGCCTCCCGGTGCAATACAACGTGGTTGTCTGAAGCGTGCCCCAGATATATGCGCCAGGGAGTAAACCATCGACGGGTTGAGATATATCCCAGCTATCTTGCCGTGTGAGCTATGAATTCATTTCAACCAATATCAACACATGGGTTAAACCGAGCTCATGGTAACTGACGAGTCGGCAGTCAATACCATCGCACCGCGACCATTGCTTTTAATAAAGCGAGTGTTAATGCCACTTGTTGTCCACATAGCAGCTTGATTCGGTCAAATAACTTCACAGGACAATGCAGTGCGGTCGGAATAAAAATGCAGCTCACGGTAACTATAGTCAAGTCGCTCTCAGCTGATCTCACATGACGTTCAAGGCAGCTGTACCCAATGTAACAGTTCAATCCCCTTGACATACGCAGTATGGATCTGTATATGTCGGCAAGGTCAAGGTTGTGTGTGGCCCTATCGGGGGAAACCCGTTGACAACTGGGACACGTAGGTTTCAATCGATTTAGATCCGTAGATAATCGAAAATAGATAGTCGATAGTCAACTTATATTGCATAAAATTATAATCCCTGAAGAAGCGAAGCAGCGCTTAAACCGTATTTAAGCAAGCAACCGAATGTTTAATGGACCCATTGATATATATGTACTGTACATCGAGTATACTAAACTATGTAATGTTTCACTAAATGCTGATAAATTTCTTACTTTGCATAACTGCCTAAGAGCATGGAACAGAACAACATGTCGGTTACTTTGTCAGTTCAAAGATGTTCAAAGATGAGCAATGTCCCTACATTGGAGCATGGCATGCATATAATATCTAAGGGCTCCTTCTGTGTCTTGAGCCTCTAACATTGGATATATGTAGGACTGATTTCATTGAGGCGGGAGGGGGGCGGTCCGGTAGCTCAGTGGGCTAGGGCGCTCGCCTTGGGTACACTGTGCCCGGGTCCCGCTGTGGCCTTGTCTTTGTTGTCGCAGGATAAAGATTCCATTTCCTTTTTCGCAAAGAGTAGGGAGTTACCCCCGAGGATATGGTTCCACCCTTCCTCTCCTCTCTTCCTTCCCCCATTGACGCCATATGACAAAAGTGGTTAAAGCGGCCTGCAGATTCAATCATTGAGGCAGGGAGATTAACATGTAAGTTCATACAGTGTCTCCACGAAGGGTCCCCGGGGTACGCCTCTCGCTCTCAGCCCGTGTAAAAGGTACGGTATATGTGTCGGTGTTTTGGTCACGTAGGTCAGGTGTGGGAAATGAATATTTTATGATATGAAATCTATTGTGTCGCGGAAATCTCCAGGGGCAGTAAAGTGCGGTTAGATGGAGCATGCGCCAGATACATGTGACTGGGCCCAAACCTATGCCGTGAGGATCGGCAGCCCAGCCTGCTTTCCAGGTGAGCCAGTGGGGCTCTCCTACATGTATGAACACATGGGCTAAACCGAGCTCATGGGACACGGTTTTCGCAAATGTAAACGATGCATTTGAAACCCCCACAATTCATCTAGCACAACACGTGGCCGCCAGGTGGCAAAATGTGGCATTATGGTAACGGTGAACTGCCAACTGGTTTCACACGTGGTCGCTACGTTGCTACCACGTGCACGTTACTGCTTGTTGATTGGCTGCTTAAATTAGGTGCGCGGTTGTATCTTGTGAGGGTTCATTTTAGACAATTGCAAGGTTCAAGTTAACCATGTCACGTGTATTCAGGAGTAAGCCTCTCAGATCGGAAAACAACGGCACGCGATCATAATGTTATACATATATAGATATTCGGATAAAGCAGGCATTGAGAGGCATGAGCGAAACTGTTCCCCCTTTGTCCCAGGACTACTGAAATGGACTTTAGGTCTCAAAGTGCAATCCCACCGCTGTCTCGGAGCGACAACTAGCGAGTGAAAGAACCCGCTGGTGGTCGTCCGGGCCAGTTCCGCTCGCCACGTTCGGCACGTGACTATTGATTTGAACTGGGTCAAGAGACACTGACTCCACATTATCATTATTTTGATGGAAAACCCGGGTTATAAGACAGTCCACCATCTGCTAACAGTCCATGCCAAGCTTTCTGTGGCATTGTGGAACATTCTATCTTCTTCTGCTGTAAGATATAGGACAATCTGTTTCAGTTCAAGCCAAAAGGACATCAGGTCATTGAGGTAACATATGGCACGAAGAACGAATAAGTTTGCATGTCTTGTAACGTACCTATATTAGAGCCATGGTTTATTTTCCCCTGTGGTATATGTTTTGTTCTCCCATCTTAAATGGTAGGACAAATTTGGTTTGTGAATGCTATCATGCTTCACATGGCTAGAAGAAAGGATATGTTCAAACGGCTTTTAAAGTATATACATATATGGAAGCCGGCTTCTATTACGCATTTTACTGTTCTTGCCTAGCAAAGATATCACAATTTAATTCATAAATATGCATTAAACTATTGGACAATGATTTTCCACCGTAAATTATAAAACAATTTTGAACACGTTTCGGCTTTAAGCCAAAATGACATGAACGTCACCAAGGCAACATATAGCTTAATGAAAGGATACGTTAATATGGCTTATAAATTATATTTTTAAAATTGCCCTGATTCAAGAATGTATGGCATGAAATTATTGTCCCAAGTAAGAGTTGCTATTGCGTCACCACATGCGAAATTGAATATGTTGACTGCTCAGTGTGTTCTGAGTTGTGATTGAAGTAGCAACGTTTAGTGACGGATTAAGGTTCTGGTGCAAGCTTGAAATGTGCATATGAACAATGACTTGGTTAAAATAAAACGCCATAAACCTTATCGAACACATTTCTTACAATATATCTGTTGATATATTATATGTCTTCTATATAGCTATGGCACAACGTCAGCTAAATAAAATTAACACACACAATTGCAAACTAAGAGAAGAAAGATCGGAACACGATTTATGCCGCAAGGACGGTGCATATTTTGACCTCCAAAGCAGGAACCTTTGGCCTTTGGCCTTACAAATCAACTACGGGAGGACGCAGTGACGCGGATGCTGAAGCGGCGGGTGGCAGCTACCAAGAGAAGAATTGCGATGCAGAGACACAAAGGGTTGCTGGAAATTAGGCGAGTGGCGACCAATGATGCTGAAACGATGCATGCATGGCGGAAGAGAGGGTGACGGGCCAAGGGGTGGCGGCGGGAGGTGGTTAGAGGATGAGGGGGGGGGGGGGGTGGGGCAGGGGTACGGCGAGACGATACGACGATGTGTTACCGATGAAACGGCGTTTGGGGATAAATAGGCTAGGGAGTCCGACTATAATTGTCGGGCTAATTCAAGGGCAGGGATTGTAGGGCACCTGATTCATATCTTAGTCATTAACTTTCACTATAAACTTGTTAATAACGATTCGCCATTATATTTCTATCAAGCCTGTTCCTTTCCAAGGGTGTACGATTTACATTAATATAATACCAGACAAATCACACTTTTCACATCCCAAGAACGAAACATCAGTTTGCCGATCTTTGCATTAGACACTACAGGCCTACCATAATGAATGACACTCCACAAATCATTTTAAACAAAGCAAAATAATATAGTTTAAAGGGATATTAGAACTACATAAAAAAATACACTCATCAATTCGTACGCCTATGAATGTAACATCTCTCACTGCTACTCATGTAATAAATAATGTTAAACTAAGCACATAACGGTCCATAATACATTTGGTTACTTACCTACAATCCAATCCAATCCCATTTACTCGGTCTAAGAAAGCTTTCATGTGGACAAAAGCTTCTTTTTTTCTAAAGCCGTTGGTACAAGATTGTATTATTCAATGCAGGCTAATCTGGCTGAGTTCGCAGATTGACACGCCACGGCTTCGACGCCTGGTACATATGCCTCAGACAACCCCACTTTATTGTGCCGGGATATTTTGCTGGCGTTTGATGAACCCAATGAGGCCTACATCAGGCACATATATTTCATACGATGAAATATCCTTACACGTTGCCCACGTGACCAATCCGCGGTACTACCGTAATGGTATCCACTGGGCCACTGTCCATCACTGTATATTTTACACAACAAAAAGAAGCCAAAACAATCTGAATTCAAAACAGCAGCATGCGAGCGGAGCAGAGCAGGTGCGTTTGTGTTCCCTAATGACGTCATTTGTTGTGGGGCGATACGATCCGCACGCAGGCTGAAAATGACTGGCAAAATTTTGCGCGGGTGACATGAAATCGGCTCAGAGTATACTTTCACAGCGTCTTTCGAAAATATCATCCCTCGATAAGATGCAGACATACTCCAGAGATTATTATAAAATAAAGTTGTTTTGGCGTGGTACAAACAGTTTAATGTGCACAATGAGGCCTAATTAATTTTAGGCACATATATATCTTATGATTAAATATTCATTTCATACAATCAGGTTGCCCCCATGACCAATCCACCGACCATCCCATCGTACCACCGTAACGGTACCCACTGTGCCACTGTCCTTTATGGGGGGGGGGGGGGGGGGCAGGATAACGAATTCCTACACCGGCTGAGATTGAGGGGCGTGCCCAGGGTTATGGTCCCGTGTTATAGCCTTGACTCTTCCTGGTGAATGACCTTCCATGTATAACTTAATGTGCCCGCCTAAATAAAATCAAACCTACATAGAGCCACTGTCAGAGGTTCTCGATACAAAGGTAACCATTAATTCGTGTTATTGCATGCCTGGCTTTAGTTTACTGATATCGCGCCTTAACAGACACACCGACTTGCCCGTACTAAATGACATTACCATTTCAACTCGCCCAGTTATTTCTATGAAAACCCTCCCCGGCCAAACCTGACCGACCAATTCCCTCCTAAATTACCACGTCGTCGAGTGTCCAATGTCATCAGCAGCGACGAAATGCGCTATCAACCCACTCACGTGGCGGACGCCATCTATTTTCCGATATGGCCTTGACGTGTTTAACAGAAGCCATTGTACAGGAGTGACGTGAATGAACGTGGGGCCTTAGTGAGTTGATATTTGCCATTGTCTTACATTAACGCGCGGCCTATCTAGGAGCCCGGGGGCGGGGGGATGGGGGGCACTATTATACACATCTTGGGGGAGGGTTCCGAGGGTGCCTTGATGCCTAACAGAGCACATAATTGTCATGAAAAAAATACCCTAATAGAACAAATATTTCAAAACGTGCGACCGGGGAAAGGGGGTGGGGGTGTCTCTGAAAGTATGCATCTGTAGTGCGGGTTAGCAATACCCGTCCGAGAAAACGAAAAACGCCCCGACCGATCGGATTTAGGCGGTGAACCGCGGGGCTTTACCGCGACACCCCACTTCCCCCAACCCAGCATTGTCTTAAGTACTCCCAGCCCCCGCCCCGCGCCCGTGGCAATGTTCAGTCTACGAAAGTGAGGCGGGCAGCCGGGGCTGACATAAAGGGGCCGTTTCGCATTATTGGAGCAACGATTGGAAGTTTATTTCTCAATTTCATTCAGTGTTACGAACAGCTCACCTGGTGCTCGTGTCTCATGATTGAGACTCTTTAAGCAACATGATCGACGGTGGATAGGAAACCCGGGGAAGGGGTACTCAATAGATTGCTGGCTTTGGGGGCGGGCTCAGCGGTGAAGCCTCCCCACTCTTCTTCCCAAAATTCCGCTCGGTCGGGTTTTTTCCGCCAAAATCCTCTCGCTCGGGGCGTTATATCGCCAGAATTGCCAAAATGAACGCACGTTTTCAGTGCCCACCCCACGGTCGCAAGTTTTAAAATATCCGCTCCATATAGGTATCCTTTTCATCACAAATATCCGCTCTCTCACGCATGAAGGAACCCCACCACCAGATCTGTATAATACATCACCCAACATTAGGATAAGTTGGATGGTTGGTTATTCAGGACACTTTTCCACTTTTGGTCATATCGCGTCAATGGGTGAAGGAAGGGAGAGTGGAGCCATGACTCCAGGGGTATACCCCCATATTTTCTACGAAATAAGACTTGGGATCGTTATCCCGCGGCCACACAGACATGTCAACAGCAGGGATCGAACCAACGATCCAGGCGCGTTAGGCTATCATGGGGACAAAGAGCACTCAATGCGATCGCTCTAGCCCACTGAGCTATCGCGCCCCGGGGATAGGAAATAGGTTTCCCACTACATTCCACAACACAACATTCCCCGCGCACGTCTACTTCTGCTGCCGCCGGCCGCTCTCTTCTCTTCACGCCCATTGACCCCATTGTTTTCATAGCGACACGGTGCGAGCGGAGAGTTCCATTAGCTGTGGAAACACGGCACCAGGCTTCTAACGTCTCAGGACCACGTGTCATTGTTGTAAAGGCATTTTGTATCGTTATTGGATTTCCTGTGCGTGACCTTCACCTTGACTTTGCTGGCCATAGAAGAAAGTCCGTCACGACGAAGACTCATGCGCATGTCTTAGCCATCCTATTGTATTAGGCACCTGATCTCGTGGCAAACATGTCGGCCATGATATCACTTTGACTTGCACTTAGCTGCCCGCCTGCCGTAATATGTAAATAGGTCAGTCCCACCGGATCACCCTGCCTCTCTGCATACCCGGATGGCACAGCAAGCAGGGCCGGATCTGGGGTGGGGGGATAGATATATGTATGCTGCACCCCCCCCCCCCTTGGGAACTTGAGTATACACTGTAAAAGTCTGGTTTTCCGACGAAATACGAAGTAAAGTGACATTTTTTGGATACAACCATCAACCCCGGCTAATCGGTCGCTACCCCCCCCCCCCCCCCACCCTTGTCATATTCTTGCATCCATCCCTGGCAGGCCATGGAAGTAAAATCTACGTTTTTGAACAATCCGTAATTTAAAAAGTCGAAAAGTGTCATTTATATGTTTGTGTTCATCATGGATAGATGAATAATGCTTTATACTACTGTAAGGTAGAAGCCTCCCAAAATGGGAATCGAACCATCGTATGAACAGGGCGAAGAATAAACGCCCCCGGATTGATATATGGGATTAGTCCTGGTCATCGAGGACACAATTAGATGTTTTCACCAGTTTGACAATTAAAAAGGAGACCAGCTGCCACAACGGCACTGTTTTCATACGCTATTATTAATTGTGATTGATCTTTCTAATATTATACATACCTGTATATTTCTTTGTGGCAAATGGTATATTTACAAAGCAAAAATCAGAGACTGAACTAATTTGAGCAACAGTTCAAAATCGCAGTATAAACGGAATATCACATTGTTCTCGCGAAACTATCAAATGGTAATAAGAATAGACTGCATAAGCTATGTCAATTGTATTGTGTATAAACGCTGCACTAGTATTTCGATGTATTATCATATAATGAATATGAAAACTGATTTGTACTTTATGTAACTGGATATGCGGTGGCACTGAGGTATTATTAAGGGCTAAGGGTAAAGATTAGAAGGAGCCATTTCTCCTTGAGCAATCATCTACTGAAGAAAGGAGAAGAAACACAAATGTAGATATTCGTTCCAGGGAGCCCGTCTCTGGGTCTGATAAACCGGAACAACTGCTCGTTGACTGATATGTGTGAATGCGTTTCTAAATGAATCGCAGGTTTCGAAGTGAGAACCCATTTCAGCCAATTGGAACCACGCCTAGCGAGTGAAATAACTTGCCGAGGTTCGTCTCTTCAGTTCCATTAACCAGCTTTCGAACGTGGCTATTGATTTGAAACGGGTCGACGAGCAAAACTATCTGCTCCTGGAAGTTGTTTTGATGGAATATCGGGGTGAGGTGAGGGATAAGACAATTAACGAGTAAACAGATGATTGAATGGTTATTACTTTGTCATTATCATATGTACATTTATCACATCAACTCATGTCATTTCATCGTTGTCGCCCAACGGCACTTACATGTTCTAATGTTTATTGTTGACTTTTATATACCGACGTTAAATAAACTTTATTTTATCTTATATTGCCTTATCTTATCATATTATATAAGATAATCCATTCTGCAGTGGCCTTTCATCCTTTCTTTCGGCATAACTTGCTATTCTTGTTCACCAATGGCTATGGCTATGGTCTATGGTCAGTGCAACTGAAATAGCAGCGTTGATATCTTTAATTTGTTAAATGATGGTATGATCGCTTCTCCAAAACAATGGAGCAAATTTAATCGACATTAAATAGGGACACACAAGTTGAAAATTAACAAAAACAGAGGAATTGGAAGGCGATTTATGCAGCCAAGACAGTTCATATTTTGGACCACATATCCAACGAAAGGTCGCAAAACCGAAAGAGTCACTTCCCTTTGGCCTTACAAATAGACTACGGTAGGACGTAGCGACGCGGATGCTGAGGCCGCAGGTGGCAGCTACCGAGGGACGAATTGGATGCAGAGGCACAAAAGGCTACTGGAAATCAGACGAATGATGACCAATGATGCTGAAACCAGGAATGCAAGGCTAGGGAGTCCGACCATAATTATCAGGCTAATTCAATGGCCGGGCTTGTAAGGCACTTGATTCAAGGTCGGGATGGATCGATGGGTCGGGGTTGTAAGTGACCCGCCAACATGGCGGCTTATCGCCTGATTTGCTGTCTTGAAGGCGAGAAATATTGGGAGACTGACCCCTCCCCTCCTCCTTCCGTCCGTGACTTGGAATTCAACTTTTACATTGGCCGCACCTACGTTGAAGGCAGTGTGAGGTCAGCTGAAAGCAACTCTTCCATACACGTGGCCGGTGTGTGTGGCATAGCATACATCACGATAGTTAGACGACTGACGCCTTAACATGCACCCGAGTTTCGGATTCTTTTGATGCGGTCCCCCATGATAAGGGGAACTTTCCCAGGAGCTATAATTATAATCTGCAAGAAAACAGTAAACATGTTGCATTTGGTATGTTGTCGCCTGCATATATGATTCTGGCTGTAAATGGTTTATCACAACCAACCTACTCTCACCCTGCCATGCTCCCCATCCGTCGGCTCGACATTCACCCCCATCCTTCGCCCTCCACCGGTTACCCATGACCCCCTCTTGCCACCCCAGCCCCCCCACCAGACCTCCTGCCTCTTTGCCACATCGTGTCACGCCTCAACAAGCCCTGATGAGGAGACCTATGAATGTATACGTAATCCACTGCCATTGGCTTTTTAACCTTTAATGACAGTAATAGTTCGACCTCACCTTATATTAACATGACAGAGAAATTTTTTAAACGGTAATTAATTGCTCTAATCGGTCATGCATTAATCTGCCTTTTAACTTGCTAACCACATAGTTCAATAGCAGAGCGGGAGGTGGAGTAGCATTGCATGCGAAGGTACGGTACCCACTACATCCGTTGACCAGCACTTCTTAAGGGTAGATGTTCCCAGCCACCACTCGTACATTCCGCTGCCGTTATCTCTCGTCTATAACATCATGATACCAGAGATTATTTTATGTCGCTTGATTAAAACTTCTGACCCTGATCAATCTCCTGGGTCTTGCAGTACGTGAAGTAACTCATCTGGCATCTCATGCCTTGGTTATCACATTCTGCTTGCAAAGCAACACGTTCTGACATAAAACGGATTAAAGACCAGTGGTAACACTGGCGTAAGTTAAAGTCACATGTCGAGCTTCTCCCGTCAAATCTAAACCCAAGCGACATATGTATCACAATTTGCAGACAACTCGATTATTTCATTCTATAAATTCAGAAACCTACTAAACATCGCCGTTTCGGCTATGATATGTCAAACGTGTCTATCCCGGGGTCATAGCGGAGCTCTGTCGCGGCATTGCTACGTTTATGACGTTTACCACTAAGTTGAAAACCTATGGCTAATTGATATCACGGGCAAGGCTAAGAGACTCCATTTGGCAGTCTCGCAACCGTGGAATATAGACAAGAGAAAGGGTGGACAATTCAAAGATTGATTCTTGTTTGCATTTTGTCTTCTGAAACTTTAGGGTGAAAGAGCTCTTTAAGTAGGTTTAACTCTATCTAGCGGAAAGAACGAATATCTCATTAATGGCCAATGCGATGGGGAAATGCATAAACATGACATATTATTGCATTCGTGCATTCAGTTATGAACATAAACAGATAACTGGGGATCTGCTTGAGACACATTCACCTTGTGGGGAAGGATATACAATATATATTTGATGGGTCGTGTTCAATATGTCCAGGTTTATTTGTGTTATCCCAAGCTACCCTCAAGCCTCAGCCTCCCGCCATCTTATAGCACTGCCACCTCCCGTTTCAACGCCCTGGCGTTGTATATGCTATAGATAGGTCACATTCTATTTGAATCTCGCCCTCTAAGGTCTGCCCGAGACGTCAGCGGCCACAGATAAATAATCCCACGGACGTGATAAAGGCATGCCAATCTGAAGCCAGATAAATCCTTAGCGACATCTGGTGGCTAGTTGGCGAGTTTTGAGGCCATATCGGCTGATCCGGGTAAAGCAACGTACGCCTTTCTCTCCTACAAGGAGCATCTGGCCCTTGTTCAAATTTTCGTAAAATTTCATCATAGAGCGGGTTTGCCGATAAAAAAAAAACGAGCGGGTGTCTGCACGGAACTGCGAAATATAGCGAGTCAACGTACGGAAAAAATACAGCTATCGATCGGATTTTGGCGGTGAAAGAGGGAGGGGGCTTTACCGCGAAACACCCCCACCCCCATCCCCCCAACCCAGCAATGTATTAAGTACCCCCCCCCCCCCCCAACCGGCTCTGGCGGCTGATTGACTGCACTCCCAACAGAGGGAGCTCGCGCAACTCACTCAAAGTCCCAGCGAGCGCCCTCTGTCGGAGAGTGGAAGTTGAAGCCAGCGGAAGTTGAACGCATCCATGGGTTTTCTTCGAAGAGAGCCGCGCAGAAACTTAAAACTGAAGGTAAGTTAGAATATACACACATCAGCGATACGATCACATTCTAAATAATATGATCAGTGGCTTACGAAGTCATCAGGTCCTTGACGCTGTGAAAATGTAAGCTTTGATCTAGTACTGTTCTGTGCATGACTCCACGGCACTGGCGCACTGGCGAAGTGCCACTGGTGGCAGTTTTGATGTCAGAGCTAGCACTGGACCTAGCCCCATCAGATGGCTTGTTATGGATTTTATATTGTTCTATGTCCATAACAGCCACACCGTAGGTCCCCACGTTTGGTCCCAAATACCGTGAGAGGTCCACTTTACAATTTGCTAGGTTTCTATACAAAACACTCACCTTTACTCCTCACTTTTTTAGGTTCCAGAACGTTATCTTCCAGGAGTGTCCGACAGAAATAAGTTTCCTGCTACTAATATTCGCTCAATTCTTTTATTTTGTCCGCTAACAAGTTTTGCTGACAAGTTTTGTTTGTCTTGTGATGTGTAGTCTCACGAGACCGCTAGATGTCGCTCGTTTCTTGTGGTAAACGCCCTCTGGTGAACTGGCTGCGCATTTTTCAAAGACCTGGTTCCAACACTGTTCTTGTTTATCAACAGCGACACGTGTTATTCTGTCAGGTGTGCAGACAACACGTGAGTAGATACCTGTCACAGTTGATAAACAGAAGGGGAACCAGGTCTTTGATAAATGCGCAGCCAGTTCGCTAGAGGGCGTTGACCGGAAGGAACTAGCGACATCTAGCGGTCTCGTGGGACGAGACAACACAAGAAGACGGCAAGGCTAGCCAGAAAAACTTGTTAGTGGACAAAATGAATGAGTTGAGCTAGTGTTAGTTGCATCAAACGCATTTCAGTCGGACACTCCTTGAGGATAATGCTCCTGAACTTATACAACTAAAAATTAGAGGTGAGTGTGTGGTGTCAAAACCTCCAGCAACTTGTAAAGTGGACATCTCACCGTTTTTTAGACTGAATATGGCGACCTACGCCGTGGCGGTAAGGACGGCCTACCAGTTTACCGTAACCATTAACGCCATCAAACGGGGCTAGCACTGGACCCAGACCCTAGACCTGTTGCATGCCCCCCCCCCCCCCCCCTGGCTTCTCTCTTTCTTGGAGTGGGCTGGAGGGCCATGAAGTAAATATTGACATGGGGCATTAAAGCAATATGTTCTGTAATTTTTATGTTACCAATCTCTTCTCTGCGTCAACTACGTATATTCTGTGTTTAATTTAAATCCTGAAAGCCTGTGGGCTATCCAGAGAGAAGCAAATTTCTTTACTTAAGCAGAAGTTGGTAGCCGGCTTTATATCCCTGCGCGCCTGTTTGGTATTCTATGTGATATCGTCACCCGCTAGCTCGGACGTCCACAAGCGCACTAGTCTGCAAGTGAACAGTTTTATGTTAAAATTGTTATTTTACAGATTTAAAGAGATATCAAATATATTTTGAGATACTTTTAGTCTTGGCGCAAGTGCCCCCAGGCAAGCCCACTTCTTTAAGGGCACAACGATGTCAATGGTGAAATCCTTAAACGTTAGACGGGAATCGACTGTAGTTTTTTTTAGAATGTGGACGGGTACAATTATAGTGCTTACATATTCTATATACCTTGTTCTATCTTCTGACACTATCTTCTGAAAGTGTCAACGCTAGATTGTTTTAGTCCTATTTCCGCGAACAAATGTTGGAGCAGGCGACTTTCCCGACCAACTGCCATGCATATGCAGCGCCACCTGGCGAGTCCCTCCACCATTTGAGCCATTTGTAGCCCGGGTTCTAAACTTCGTAACAGTCAATTACCTGTAACAGAGGGCGCTGCTTTTGTCTTAAAGTTTAAAGTGAGCGACTGACAAGACCCTCTAGCGGAGAGTCATATGCTAATGGAGAGAAGGAACCAAGTCGCATTTACAGCATTCGGGATCTGCCCAAAACAAATATAGTAGACAGTTGGCCGGGAAAAGTTGTGTGCTCTAATATTTCCTTTTCAAAAATATAACCTAAGCAACCTAGTGTCTACACACTTTCTTGGTGTTAGATGATGGAACAAGGTCTATAGAATACGTAAACACTATGATTGTTTGCGCACATATTATAATAAAACCTACAGTTGATTCCTTACTAACGTCTAAGGATTTTAACATTGACACTGTTGTGCCCTTCAAGAAGGGGGTACTTGCGGCAACTTTTAGTCTTGATTTTAAAATGTAAATAACATAAGATGGCGCATGTGAGTACACTGCTTTAATGAAAAAATTAGTACTCTGTGTATATGTCGATTGCAGAATGTACGTAAAAAAATGCACCTTGTCAATCCGTTCAAGTTATAGTTCCAACGACTTCAAACCAAGGTGAGCAACTGACATTCACTTCATGGCTCTCTCTAGTCTCTGTGTGGTTCAAGGTCAGCGAGGCATGTTTCAGGGCTACCCAGTCTCAGTATGACACATACAGTAACACCTTATTCGTGTACATGTACAGTGGTCATGTTTCAATCATCAAATTCTGTATGTTTTTCTTGCTTATCATCGGTTTCTGTTGCATATTAAATGCTGAGCTGTGTACTTGCACCTACAAATCATTTATCGGTTAACTCGATTCCTATTTTCTTATTCTAATAGTGTCTTCAGGTAAGATGCTAATTCATGTTCAATCTATCTTTGCAGAAATAATATATGTCAAATTGCAAGCAGAATGATATGGGCTGTGTCAATGAGCTCCGGGCAGAGATGATGCGGTTTGCCCCAGACAGGGAGTAAAAAATGGAGGTAATTGAAGCTGCTTACCAAGTGCAATGATTTACAATCATTGTGAGTTCACATGCTGCAGAAACTATACCCTTAAATGTGTGCTTGTGCTTGTAAAGGATTTAATGATAGCTCACATATATGCGACTAACTGTAACTGACCACTGTTTGCCTTTCTTTAATAGGTGCCATCGATGGAGAATCCTGAAGCTGAATGAGAGTTGAAGTTGATGTTGAAGCTGAAGTTGACGAAATGCTTGTAATACAGAAGAATGGCGATGAAAAGCCTAATTCTGCCCTCTAGTGTCTCCCATCCCCAAATTTTGAGGTGCCTCCACTCCCCTCACTTGGGGTTTCTCCCCTCCCTTAAATTAGATGTCTCCCCTCCCCTAACTTGGGTGTCTCCTCTGCCGAGCTTGGGAGTCTTTCTTGTCCCCAAACTTGGGGTACCACCCCAAACTTGGTTACCATCACAACTTGGGATCGCTCCCAGATGCCAGATATTTGCGTCGTCGATGTCAATGATTAATCGTAGATATTAATCCGGGGGTGTGCATCCATCGCCCCCTTCTTGCGATGATTCCATTCCCGACTTTTGCCGGATCATACTCAACAGCAGCCTAAACATTATTTATCTATCCACGATGAACACAAGCATATATGGACCAACATCTTTGAAATTATGGATTAGACGAAACCGAGGAGCTTAGTTTTCTTTGCCTTATGTGCATTCGTGTCTCCAGCGGGGTGGGACTGACTTATTTGCTTATTACCGTCGTAGGCGGGCAGTTCAATGCAAATAAAAGTGGTGCTATATCCGACATATTTTATGGCCGACAAGGTCAAAGTCTCGGTCAGAATTTGTTTATGGTAATCAAATCTCGATGCAAGGCGTGTTGACAACTGCGACACGTGTGTGAGAGGCCAAAACTTCCTACATAGCTAACAACAAAGGAACAGTTACATTTGACGTTTCAATCATTCACAATCAGGCGATATGAAAACGCGATACGCTCGTTTTGTATCTTTTAGATAGCAATGTACGAACACTCAGGAAAAGCTCGAAGTGTGTGTGTGTGTGGGGTGGGGGGGTGAGTTTAATTGTGGGGCGGTGCATAGCAAGGCACGGAGAAAAAAAAGGCGTTAGCAGTATTTTACAGCCTTAATTGGCCTCTTTGCCCTTGATGGAACTTCTCATATCCTCTGGCCGTAGCTCTATCAAGTAAAATAATATTTATGAGAGATCGGGACCACCTTAAGGACATGAAAAAACTCTGGTCATGATTCGTGTGATATATTGCAGATTATATTCGTTGATGCTCGAGTTTCTAACTGTGCATTATGTTGTAGGTGTCAAAGTTCTGATCCTGGCCCGTTTTAGGCAGTCGGACGTTTTGGGCTCTCACACACGTGCTCCCGAGAGAGACGTTAGAAGCCTGATGTTGTGTTTCCACATGTAATAGAACTATCCTCTCGCATCGGGTCACGATGACTACAATGGGGTCCACATTGAGAGTGAAGGGAAGAGGTCTACCTGCGAGGTAGGGTCAAGACCGTAAGGCAGGGCCACGTCCCCAAGGCACGCCCCTCACTCCCAGCCAGGGTAAGACTGAACTCCATGGTGGATAGGTTTTAAGAAACAATATTCGTTCTGATACTATATAGGTAACATGTGTATTGACAATATACTGTGGCTGACGCTGGCATCTCCTAAAGATTAAAGTCAGGCAATCCCAAATGCCAACTGCCTAAGGACAAACATGCACTCACGTCACTCCCGTGCAATGGCTTCTGTCAAACATGTCAAGGTCATATCAATAAATAGCTGGCGTTCTCTACGTGAGTGGGTTGATACCGCATTCCGTCGCTGCTGATAGAATGAAAGGCTTGACGATGTGGTAATTCAGAATGGAATTGCCGAGCCTCGCGACTACGACCTTTGAGCAAAACGAGTGTTAAGGCCACTTTTCAAGGTCACTTGTTGTCAACTAACTTCACGGGACAATGCAATGCGGTTGGATTAACAACGCAACTCACCGTAACTATAGTACTGGCTTTCAGCTGACCTCACATGTTGGTCAAGGTTGCTGCACCATTAGCATGGGGTTAAAGCTCAATCCCCTTGACATACATAGAACGTATCTCTATCGACCGGCAAGGTCAAGGTCATGTGCAGCATTCGCCCGGGGGAAACCCGTTGACAATTAGGACACGTTGTCCCGAGATGTTAGTGTTGCGGTGTAGTGCAACATGTTAGTTAATTGAACTATCCACTCGCACCGGGTCACCATGACAACCATGGGGCCAATGCGTATGAAAGTTTGGGGAGGGGGGGGGGGCTGTAGTGGAGGGGTGCGGGGTACGAGTTTCCTGTGGAATGTAGCGGGAAGCATATTTCCTATTCACCTTTCATAAGTCGACTATGTTGCTAAAAGAATGTTAGTCGTGAGACAGGCCCAGCATGCGAGCTGCTCCGAACAATGGTTTGCGTGGTGGTTTCATGGAGTTTAGATCTCACGTGGCTATTCGAAAAAGGTTTCTTCATTAGAAGATGAAAGTATAGACCTATACTGCATAAGCGCAGGGGCAATTAAACTACGTAATACAACCCAAATTTTGGCTTACCGGCGAATTTCTAATTGACGCAGCTCATATATAATATACAGCGCTTTTACTAAATTAAGTAATACTTCACTATATGCTGATGTATGTTTTACTTTGCATAAATGCTAACAGCATAGAGCAGAAGAAAATGTAAGTCTGGCCTTTCATGCATAACTTATCTTAGGGTCACTTCTCTGTCGCTATCCTCTGACAGTGACTCCAAGTAGGCTCGTTGCAGCGGGGACATTAACATGTAAGGTCATATAACGTAACCAGAAAGGGTCAAGGCCATAACACAGGACTGTGTCCATCGGGTACGTCCCTCACTCTGAGATCGCGTAAGACTTCTCCATCCAGCACAAACATAGAAACTGACACAGTGGGCATTATTGTAAAATATGCTATGTTCTTCCACCGTCAATTGTAAGACAATTTAGAATATTTTTCGGCTTGAAACCAAAAGAACATAAACTCTTTAAGACAACATATAGATTGAAGGATGGATAAGTTCATAAAGACGCCGAACAATACAGTCACTTCTCTTTGGCCTTACAAATCAAGTACGGGAGGACGCATTGATGCGGATGCTGAGGTGGCAGATGGCAGCTGCCGAGAGAAAGAATTGCGATGCAGAGGCACAAAGGGTTGCTGGAAATTAGGCGAACCGATACCCGGAAAGGTTGTCAAAAGTGGTCATGGTTACTGGGCTACAGATGATTTATCCTTTGAGGATGAATAAGCCAGGGAGTCCGACTATAATTGTGGGGCTAATTCAAGGGCACCGCTTGTAAGGCACCAAGGTCGGGACGGATCAATCGGTCGGGGTTGTAAGTGGCCCGCTAACATGGCGGATTAGCGCCTCATTTGGTGTCTTCAATAGCGAGATATATTGCGTGACTCTCCCCTCCCCCATCCCTATGTGACTCGGAATTAAACTTTTATTCGGCACATGAACATCGACACAGCCATAGCACACTGGATATAGATCGCCAATGAAAATATGACCATGGCTGACGCGGTAGATGATTATTAAATATTTAACCACCGTTCCAATGTGGGTGCTAATTTAATAATCATTTCGATCTCATTTACATATGCCGATTTCATTGTTTAAACAATATCAATATGTCAAAGTACAACGGGTATTTTATGGTTTTGCTTTTGTAATATAGATTATGTAGCTATTGGGTTTATGAGGCGAATGACTTGTGTGGTGAATCCTGGACTACATCTAATCACGCAGAGCGAAATATCATTTTCGCATCCGTTAACATTAACGAATCACAGGTATATGTCTTATGTACATGTACAATGTCTGGTATGAGTCTAATGGCTGGTATGTTTAATACATGTTTGTAACAATGTCTGGTATGAGTCTAATGGCTGGTATGTTTAATACATGTTTGTAACAATCAGATGTTGTTATGATAGTAACATTATTTATAGGACCAGATCCGCTTCACCCAGATTTCATATGGTGATGTGTTTTTCAGCGGGCAAACGGCGATCATTGTTCACTGCCCGCCAGGGAAAACTAGACTTTTGCTATCCTGGTCACGTGTCTGACCACGTGCTACATATGTGCAGATGAGTTGACAGGTTATACGACAGATCAATACCTTTCCAATGAGCATCATCATCTCATCGCAGCGCATTGCATTGTCCCGGGCGGTTGCTCGATCCAAGCAGGCTTCTAAGGGGCCAACAGCTTTTATTTCAAAAGTCGTTGGTACAATGTATTATTATTACTCAGTGCAGACTAATCAGGCTGAGTTGGCGAGTGGGCTGGTCTGCAGATTGACACGCTGTGGAGCCTGGCACGTGTATCTGGGGCACGAATCAGGCAACCCCACTTTATTGGCCTGGGAGATTTTGCTGGCCCTTAATGGGCACAATGAGGCCTTAATTAATTAAGGGCACATATATTTCATACGATCAAATGTTCATTTCGTACAATCAGGTTGCCCCCATGACCAATCCACTGACCATCCCACCGTACCACCGTAATGGTATCCACTGTGCCACTGTCCTTTAGGGGGGGCAGGGTAGAGAAGTCTTACACTGGCTTAGAGTGAGTGGTGTACCCGCAGACATGGTCCTTATATGTGAACTTTCATTTAAACCGCCTTTAAATTAGTAACCGGCTCTAAATCCATCGAGGCAATATCATGACGATATTATTTATGAATAACAATAATAAAATCGTTATTGTCATATAAAGAGGTTTCATGATGCATTGTAACGGTAAAAGTACACAGTATAAAATATGACAAGAGCTGAAGGCGAAGCTTATACGCTTGTACGAGAAAATGAAACTGCGATATTGTTACCCGGAAAAACACAACTTCCTTGTTGACGTTGTCTTCGCTTTGAATGTCTCTAGTACGTGGCTTAGCGTAAACAGGAACCCAGATTTCTCATGCGCGGGTCGATATCATAAGTATTCATGCTCATACAAGATGCCAGTCAGTCATTTCTATCGAAAACCCACTCCGGCCAAACCTGACCCACCAATTTCCTCCAGAATTGATTTAAATTATGGATGGAGACTACCAGAAATTGAAAAAGATACTTAATTTATATGGTAAGCGCAATTTATCTCTTCGCGGAAGGGTCACTGTTGTCTAGACACTTGCATTGCCCAAACTGATCCATATCATGTCAGCCTTGGTTATGCCTGGAAAACGGTATTTAGATAGAATTAACGGAGCCATTCGAAGTTTTGTATGGAATGGCAGGAGGTCAAAAATTTCGGCTAATAGGTTGGCGCAAACGGTAGAGTCTGGAGGAATCAATCTCCTACATATCGAATCAATGCTAAAGGCTTTGAAAATATGTTGTGCACCAAAATTAATTCGATGTGGGGGAGCCTGGCAAGACTTGTTCTGTAGCAAGATATGTGACGAAAAGGTCCTATGTTGGGAATTGGATTTACAGTCTTTAGGTGACTTTGCGTAGATGAGTAACCTATTTTGGGCCGATGTAGCTAAATCGTGGTACCACTTTAGGCAAACCTGCAAGGTTGATATCAACGTTCTAGAATATCCTCTGTGGAACACCTTTTTTATGACAAATGAAAATTTAATACGACGAAAAGAAGAATTTATAAAGAAAGGGGTTATTTTTGTTAATGATATTGTGGATGAAAATAGACTCTTTCTGGGCCAGAAACACTTTGTAAACAGATATAAACTAGACATGAATTTCGTAGATTTTTATGGTTTTATGCATTCTATACCAAGAAACTGGAAAGAACAATGCTCTGTACTGCATGGGAAACAGGCATCCGTTACATATAACTTTACAGACGCTATTTTGAAGGTAAAACGCTTGTGCAACCATCTGTGTAATGTATTCGTTGAGTCTTTGCCATATAAGATTGTTAATGAAACGAAATGGGAGGAAATATCGGAACCACAAATAGAGTTGGAATGGAAACAGTTTTACAAACTACCAGTAACCGCCACTGTCGATGAACGTTTGAGGAGCTTCCAGTATCTTATTCTTCATAGAGCAATAGTAACAAATACCTTTTTATATAGATGTAAATTTGTGAGCTCCGATACATGTGTACTTTGTGGAAATGAGGCGGAAACAATTGACCATTTATTGTATAGTTGTATATTTGTCAAGCCTATGTGGAACAAAATAGCAAATTGGTTAAACGAGGCAGACCCAAATCTGGTACTCGAAGTGTCCATGCAATCCATCATACTGGGAGTAGTTACCTCGCTAGAGTAGATTATTAAATCATTTAGTGTTAATAGTGAAGAAATATTTCTATATTTGTAAATGGGCCACAAAGATTCCAAATTATCAAAGTGCCATCAATAGTGTTAAGTATTACTATGCTGTGGAAAAATCCGCGGTAAAACAAAAACCTTCTTTGTCTGTTATTATATTTAAGAACAAATGGGAACCCACTATGTGCAATTTAATGAATATTTAAAGATGATTAAGTGCTTTTACTGTGGTAAAAACGTGGTCTTTGGTGTACCAAGCAATATACTGTAATGCTATGCGTTTATTATGGATCTGAAATATATTACTTTTGTACTGTAACTTCGTTACGGAAATAAAATTATATATATAAAAAAAAAAAAAAACCCTCCAGAATTACCACATCGTCAAGTCTCTCATTTCACCAACAGCGACAGAATGCGGTATCAAACCACTCACGTGGAGAACGCCAGCCATTTCCAGGTATGACCTTGACATGTTTAATATGCGTCATTGTACGAGAGCGAGGTGAATGAACCTTACGGAGTTGGCAATTTTGATTGTGTGACTTACTCTATCTAGGAGGCTTATCTAGGAGCCTGGGGGAGGGGGGGGGGCACTATTATGCACATCTGGTGGAAGGGTTCCGCGAGGGCCATAATGCCTGAGAGAGAGGATATTTGTAATCAAAAAGATACCCTATAGAGCGAATATTGTAAAACTTGCCACCGGGAGCGGGGTGGGGGGGGGGCGGGGCTCTGGTAGTATGCGTTTATAGAGCGGGTTGGCGCAAAAATGCCCCTTCAGAGCGGATTTTGGCGGTAAAACGCCCCGACGGAGAGGATTTAGGCTTTGAAAAAGGGGGCTTTACCTCAAAATCCCCCCCCCTCAACCCAGCATGGTATTAAGTACACCCTCCCCCCCCCTCAACCCAGCAAGGTATTAAGTACACCCTCCCCCCCCCCTCACTTCGCGCCCGTGGAAATGTTCAGTCTACGGAAGTGAGGCCGAGGCGGACATGAAGGAGCCACTTCTCATTATTGGAGCAACGATTCGAAGTTCGAATATTTACGAAATATCTTAGCTCCACAACAACATTCATTGTTAGGAATAGCTCACGTGGTGCTCTCATGACTGAGACCTCTTTTAGGGCAACATGATCGACGGTAGATAGGAAACCCGGCGGGGTGGGGTATTTAATAGAGTGCTGGGTTTGGGGGGCGGTCTCTGAGGCGAAGCCAGCCCCCACTTTTCACCTCCAAATTCCACTGGGTCGGGGTTATTCCGCTAAAATCCGCTCGATCGGGGGGGTTTTATCTCCCAAATTGCCAAAATGAGCACACATTGAAAGTGCTAAGTCACAATATCCGCTCTCTCAGGCATCAAGGAACCCCACCAGCAGATCTGTATAATAGTGCCGGCCCCCCACCACTGGGCTAGGAAATAAGTTTCCCACTGCATTCCACAACACAACAACATTCCCCGCGCACGTCTACTTCCGCTGCCGCCGGCCCTTCTCTTCTCTTCACATCCATTGACCCCGCTGTTGTCATAGTGACACGGTGCGAGCGGAGAGTTCCATTAGCTGTGGAAACACAGCACCAGGCTTCTAACGTCTCGGGACCACGTGTCCTTGTTGTGAAGGCGCTTTGTACCGTTATTGGATTTCTTGTGCGCGACCTTCACGTTTGCTGGCCATAGAAGATAGCCCGTCACGACGATGAGTTATGCGAATATCTTAGCCATCCTATTGTATTACGTACCTGATATCTATGGGCAAACATGTCGGCTATGACACTGCTTGCACTTAGCTGCCAGCTTGCCGTAATACGTAAGTAGGTAAGTCCCACCGGATCATCCTGCCTCTGCATACACAGCATACACAGCATACACAGCAGGCAGGGGCGGATCTGGGGGAGGGGGGGGGGAGGGTAGGTTGGTTGCACCCCTCCCCCCCCTCCCCCTTGGGAACTTTAGCATGCACTGTAAAAGTTTTGCGACGAAATACGTCGTAAAGCGAAATTGTATGGATACAACCATCAACCGAGTCTTCTCGGTAGCAACCAACCTTTGTCAAATTCTCGGATCCACCTCTAGCAGGCCAAGAAAGCAAAATCTACGTTTTCGACCAATCGCTGATTTTAAAGGTTGAAAGATGTCTTTTATATCTTAGTGTCCATCGTGCGTGGATCAATGATGTTTTAGGACACTGTTGGATAGAATCCTGCAATAGTGGAAATCGAACCATGGTGATAACGGGACGATGAATAAACGGCCCCAGATTGATATCTGGGATCAATTGTTGACATCGACGATGAAAGTATATGTTTTCACCAGTCTGACATTTAAGGAGACCAGCTGCCACAGCGGCAGTGTGTTCATGCATTATGATTACTTCTTATTGACATATCGAAGATACATGCCCCAACATGTATCACCGTAACACAGATTCCTAGATATTAATCCGGGAGCGTGCTGTCATCGCCCCGTTCTCGTGATGATTCGATTTCCCGCTATTGCCGGATTATGCTCAACAACAGCCTAAAACATCAGTTATATATCCATGATGCACAGCAGCGTATATACAACCAAAACATCTTTTGAACTTTAAAATGAAGAATTGGTGTAAAACGTAGAGCTTAGTTTCTTGGTCTTTTGTGCATCCGTGTCTGCAGATAGGCGAGACTGACCTATTTGCTTTTTACGGTCGTAGGCGGGCAGTTCAGTGCAAGTGAAAGTGGTGTCATGGCCGACATGTTTGCCACCAGATATCAACTGCGACCTGTGTGGTCACAGGGTAAAGATCCCATTTTCTTTTTCGCAAAGAGTAGGGGGTTGCCTCCGAGGACATGGCTCCACTCTCCCTTCCTGCTCCCATTGCCGCGATATCAACAAAAGGTGGCTAAAGCGTCCTGAATATACAACCAAGCAATCATATTATTTCATAGCGCACATTAAACCTATGCCTTTGAACTTCATTGTGTATACGATTGAAGCAACAATCAAGTCCGCCACGTGAGTGGGTTGATACCGCATTCCGTCGCTGCTGATGAAATTGGACACTTGAAGATATCGTAATTGAGGAGGGAATTAGTCGGTCTGGTTTAGCCGGGGAAAGGTTTTGATAGAAATGACATAACGCGGCGAGTTAAAACCGTAATGTCATTTAGTGCGGACAAGTCGGTGTGTCTGTTAAGGCGCGATATCAGTAAACTAAAGCCAGCCATGCAATATAGCGAATTAAATAATGGTCACCTTTGTGTCGGGATCCCCTGACAATGGTTGTATGTAAGATTGGTTTTCATTAAGAGGTAGACATTTACACGTCTCCCCCCTGCTCCTTTGCAAATTTCTAGATCCGCCCCTGTCTTCGGCCCATATTATTGTAAGAGAGAGGAGGGAGAGGATATTCCAAAATGGCGGATAACTGTGCAATATTCGCTCAGGATGATGGTATAAGGGAGGGGCCGGGGGGTACATGAATGAAACAATGAATAACATTATGTGAAACCTTAAGCCCTAATCTTGTATTTTGAAAGTTATGTGCGAGATATATCAATTCCCGTGTGTGCAGTTAACCATGTATCTATCTGTTGATGTTGGGCGATAATAATTGGGTGTGGGCGAAAAGCTGTGAGATAGAGGTGAGTTTCCTTTCGTCTTATTGAGACTAGTCTGGCAACTCGTCAGACGCAATCGATTCCTCGCTCCTATTCTCCACTCTTGGATGACCTCTGCATATTTTGGAAGAGTTGAAATAATTATTCTCATATATTAATAGCTTGATGGTCGCCATTTTAATTTTAATTATTATTTTCTTATATATTAATTAATTGATCGTCGCCATCGGTCGTATTATTTTTTTTCAATCATCAATGCAACTACCATTTAAATGGGCAATTTTGAAAAAAACAATGCTGTGTAGTTATTGTGTTAAAACTAAATTTATTTTGACAAACAATTTCAAAATAATCCCACACTAGACTAAAACAGACACTTTTCCATTTTCACAATATAATTAAGGTTACATACTTATAAAGCTTCGGATCATATTGTGTAGCATCTCTAATTTAAACTGGTGCATCAAACTTGCTAGCCAAGAAGTATATACATATACACAGTTGTCTTCAGTCATACCTCTGTTCAATGTGCCTATTCACATATAGTTGCAAAAAAGATAATCTTTGCTTCCCTTGTATGGGAGGGGGGGGGGGGGCGGGGAGAGGGGGTCCTGTTCCCAAATCACGAACAATAAATTTTCTTTATTCTCAGGTCACGATGAATTATATAGAATAAAATAAATTGTCGATTTCCAAATTAACGGTTATTTATTATTATAATTTTCAGTCCACAATTATTGAAAATTATTTATCACGACGGTCGGCTCAAATCGCATTCCCAGTTCAAGAAGAATTATTGTCCTCATACCCAGTTCAGGGTGAAATGAAAAGCCTATTTCAGAAGAATAGAAATATCCCAAGGCCCCCCCCCCTCCCCCCCACTCCCACCCTAGATGGTAATGCTGGCTGGAACAAGGCGGACTGGCCCACTGATTGCGCATGCGACATTCGTGATGCCATGATTTGTCCATACGATGTCTACGGCCCTCCTCATTGCAGTGAGAGTTTTTATTGTCCCCCTTTGATAGACGCGGTTGGACACGCCACTTTATGCCGATAAGTAGTAAATTACAAGTTATTTACACCCTGTCGGAGTGTAAAAATCGGTTTGTGCAGCGACTAAGGCATTTTACACACAAATTACACATAGCTACACATATGAACGTCGTTTTTGTACCTAGGTTGTAATTCTTTAAAACCTATATCTTAAATAATAAAATCCTATGTAGGAAATTCGAATTCCACACCACCTGGCGCCCCTCCGGCTGTTTGCTCAACTAACCCCCGCGAACTCTGTCAAACTCTTTTAGCTAGGATTTAATTCCTAGATATGCTTAAATTAATCATATCTTCGGTTTTAAATAATTACAACATAGACTGCAATTATTTGAAGCCTATGTCTTAAATAAATTAAGACGTTAAAATTAATCGGTACCCTTAATATCAGCTGACAATTAAATAGTTCAGGTTCAATTCGAAAACGAGGCGACATATGTATTCCGTGTCGCATATGCGTAACAATTGTTTTATTTAGCTAAGGTTATTGTTGAACCGCATTAAATGCAGCGTGCATATGACACCAGCATGTGTTTTGTAGATCGTGCCCCATAGACAGACCTCACGTAATCTTTCAAACTCGGATAGAGTTTTACTATGGGTCACGCGATGTTAACAAGCCGCTGACCAGGTTAGTGATGTTATCCGTCAGATGGCGTAACCCGAGCATAAGCTTTATTACTTTGTGATAATATATGACACAACGACACTTTGCATGTGTATTCTTCCTTATTATGAATACGGCTCAACGGGTGGTGACAGTTGTGCATCTCCACCCCCCCCCCCCCCCACCACTCTGCGGCTCTCGGCCACAAGCAAATAGTTGGATACTCTTTGGATTAAGTATACGCATGGATTAAAGAGGCAAATATAAGTGCTCAGTGATGGGGAAATGGCAATAATTGCTGCACTTAGAGCAATTCATGCAAACTTACGGCACACATTTTCTGCTTATAGTTTTTTGTGTTCTTCACTGGATTCTGGACACCTGCCTCACCATTCCGTCTACTCCCTTGCTATATCCGACGACATTTAAAGATGTACATATGTATCATCAAATGTCCTACACTATTACACCTTTGTATAGCAATCTACATTAAGAAACAAACAAGCCATTAGTGACATGTGATAAAGATGACTTACTAGTGAACTTGTTATAAACTCTAGCAAACCCTTCACTCAGATAATTAAATATGCTTAAAGTGCAGAAGTGAAACTGTAGCTGCATATATATGATTAAAATTACTCGTCCAGAAAAATTATAATTTTCTGGGAATAATGATTGCTTCGTATGCATTGCCATGGACGCATTAGCTGATCTCCTAGAGGTTAATTATTTAAGACATTTATATGGCTCCATACGTACATTTAGTATAAGGGGCCAATGCGTTGGAAAAATTCAAAAAAACATTTTTTATCCATGCAACAAAATGTCTCAGGGCGCACCTTATAATTACAATAAAGACTCGATAAAGGCTTTTCCCCCTGAACTAATTTAATACTTCATCCTGCAAAAACACGCATTAGGTGCGATTTTAAGTGACGGTGGTGAAATTCACAGTCAACAAATATCAAAGCAAATATCTCAAGATGCGTTTAATACTGGTAAAGGTAACTTGAATCCTTGAAGTTTTCCATGTTTAGCCTCTTCGCACGCTTCACAAATAAGACACAAGAATGAGCATGTGTGTCAAAATCTGGCAATTGCTTGTTGGGCCGCACTTACCATAATATGAGACATTTACTCCGTGAAAAGCCATGTTTAATTTATTGTGTAATTTAAAGCCATGGTAAAGAATTTTGGCTTTTATTTATAGAATTTTTTTCACAAATTGTTTTTTTACAAAGCGCAATGGCAAAACGAATATAACCATTATGGTAATCATAGATATATACTCGCTGGGTGCGGATTAAGCCTAGCGTAACAACCATTGAGTAGTGAATGATAGACGTATGTCATAGTGGAAAATTTGTCCTTGTGTTTACTGTTTCACTGAATCGTTCACAACCCTCATTCATGTAACGATTACTTGACGAACTGTAGGTTCGTGTATACGTTGGTTCAACCGCGACACACACACGGGGTTGATTCAGAATACCTTAAAGCTGAACATTAAAGAAATGTGCCCCTGAGAGACGGTCAAAATACTGAGCATGGGGGGTAGCGTTAGAAAATTACAGTTATTTAATATTAAGACTCTCAGATCACGATTAATGCAAATCCCTGATCACGACGTTCGGCTAATATAAAATTCCCAGATCACGAAGAATTATTTTTCCTCATTCCCAGTTCACGGTGACATGAAAAGCCCATTCCCGAGAATTACAATTGTCAACGGATCGAAGACTGCTGACTACAGAATGTCTGTTCCTGTCATGACAAACGGTGATACATGTTGCGGTATGTATCTTGGAAAGGACAATCTCAGGTAATCATAATGCATGAACACGCTGCCGCTGTGGCAGCTGGTCTCCTTCTTAATTGTCAAACTGGAGAAAATATATCATTGTATCGTTAATGTCTACAATTAATCCCAGATATTAATCACGGTTCGTGTATTCCTTGCTCCGTTCTCACGATGGTTCGATTCCATCCCGTACTTGATTTGTAAGGTCAAAGGAAAGTGTTTCTGCTTTGGAGGTCAAAATATGCACTGTCCTTGCGGCATAAATCGTGTTCCGATTTTTCTTCTCTTAGTTTGCAATTGTTTGTGTTAATTTTATTTAGTTAACCTTGTGCCATCGCTATATAGAAGACATATAATATATAAACGGATATATTTTAGGTAAGGTGTTCGATTTGTGGTGTATGACGTAAGGTGTATGACGTTTTATTTTATTTTTCATTGTTCATATGCACATTTTAAGCTTGCACCATAACCTTAATCGGTCACTAAACGTTGTTACTTCAATCACAACTGAGCAGTCAACATATTAAATTTTGCATATGGTGACGCAATAGCAAATCCTACTTGGGACAATATTAAAACGGCACTAACTATAGTATATGTTGATACTTCAAAAATAGCCTGGCCATGGCAATGTAAATTATAGATCGATGCATGGTACTAGCTATGCTGATTGTGTTTTGAAGACTGCCGCTTTTGGAATTACATTGAATAGGTACGACGGAGATGTTATATCAATACTGACAATTGATCAAATGTATGCTGCTGGCCTATTTCATTGTCTTAACCGTGTACCTATCCCTATTTCAAACCATGTGACTATTTTATGTTCAACGGGTTTCATGGGCATTTATGGACTAGGGATTAAATTGTCATGTCATTTGTTGAGCAAGAACACGGGTAACCTAAGCATTTATATTAATTTATTTATGTATGCCTTACAAGCAATGTGAACATATCCTTCCTTCAAGTCATATGTGGCAAAATAATTTCATGTCGTCCTTTCTTGAAGCAGGACAGTTTTAAAAATATGCTTTATAAGCCATATAAACGTATCGTTTCATTAAGCTATATGTTGCCTTGATGACTTCATGTCATTTTGGCTTAAAGCCGAAACATGTTCAGAATTGTTTTATAATTTACGGTGAAAAAATATTGTCCAATATTTGCATGCAGATTTATGAATTAAATTGTGATATCTTTGCTAGACAAGAATGTATATGTATAGATTTTAAAAGCCGTTTGAGCATATCCATATTCTTCTAACCATGTGAAGCATTCTTTGTGAAGAAAGACATGGGATCTTTATCCTGCGACCACACAGACATGGCCACAGCAGGGCTCGAACCATCGATCCACGCGCCGTTAGGCTCTCAGGTGACCAGAGCACTCTGTGCGAGCGCTCTAGCCCACTGACCTATCGCGCCGGCCCGTAACGTGCACGTGGTAGCCACGTAGTGACCACCTGTGGAGCCACGTGGCAGTTCACCGCCACCACAATGCCACATTTCGGGTTTGGGTCCAGTCACATGTATCTGGTACACGCTCCACCTAACCGCACTTTACTGTCCCTGAAGAATGCCGCGACACAATAGATTTCACATAATATCATATTCGGGGCAGGCGCGACAGCTCAGGGGGCTAGAGCGCTCGTATATGCCTATAGATATACATATACATATGAACATCGTTTTTGTTCCTAGGTTGTAATTATTTCAAACCTATGTCTTAAATAACTCCGATATGGTGACGGTACAAATTAGAACTAGACGTCTAAATTAGTCGGTACTCCAAATATCGGCTGAAAATTAGGCATTGTTTATACAGGTCGTGGACGCATCGCGTTGTCGGTGAAGTCGTGTTGTATTAGAAGGGAGGGGGCGGGGTGGGCTGGGGATGGGGTGGGAGTAGAGTCAGGGGTCCATCGTCATTGTTAGCGGGGTGCTCAATTTTGACTCGACTCGTAGAGTGGCGGGCCTTGGTTCGGGAAGCGGCAGTCGATGGTGCCACTTGACGTGACTGCTCTCTTAGAAACCTACTTAGAACAGGACGCCCGTACTACGTGTGGTATGTAGTACGTATGAATTAGGGTGGGTGGGGCGGCGGTCTATAGGGATGGTGAGGAGGAGTGGGGGCAGCAGAGGTGCAAGAAGCTAGCAGCCGGGTCAACTGGCGGGCCATGTCCATACTGTGCAGCGGGGGGTGGAGGCAGGGGATGGCAATGGGAAAATATGGTTGGAACAGCATCAGGCTTCAGCCTCAGCTTTATAGGTTAGTTTGGTCCTCTGCTTTCATACTTACCATACAGCTCTTCCTCAAAGCAGTGTTTCCCAAAATGGTCGGAATATACTCTTAAATGTTTGGTGGGTTAAAAATTCACACGAGCCATCTTGTGTAGCCATTGCCGCAAAAGCAGCTCGTTGCCTAGTGGATAGCGGTAGAAATATATCCTATGTTTGAGGTACTTCTTTCACCTGAATTGTTACAGCCAACAGCTGAACAGTGCACTAATTTGTTAATCATGCACACTTCGCTTGCCACTATTCATGAGCGACAAATTGTTCCGAAGACGCGGTTTCGTCCGTGTAAACACATTCTTGTTTCAAGGGAAGGTCATCGTCGGTCTATTTTTCACCACACTTCCCTATCATCATTAATCTAACGCCAGCTGTTACAATTGATTTTGCTTTAACACGCTAAACCAGAGCGAAGCGAAGCCGCGGAAAGAAGGCAGAAGAATCAATAACACTGAGATTCTGGACTGTGTTACACGCACGTCTACATTGTATAAAATGACAGCCCCTTTGCATGATTATTGTTGTAAAAACAGCGTGTGGCACCGACCAGCGTGGTGAGCATAAACCACTCCAATTATGGCGATGCACTCTCAAATGCTGCGATTGGTTAAAGCAGCGATTTGCATTACAGCATTTTCTGTTTTATTCTTCGGCCTCGTTTCGAGAAAAAGGGTATTAGGCGAAAGGACTCTGAAAGCATCTTTGGATAAGGATAATATGGACTTCGCTGACGATGCATGGACTATACAGTCGGCCCCCATGGACAAAGTGGTGCCATCCCAGCCCGCTCCGATCAGTGCGTATGACTGTAAACTTACCTGAGTATTATTCATTGCTTTCAATTTTGTCATATATTGCGTAATGGTTATCCAGTGTTTCAACATTTCAACTCTTGAATTTTAACAATTTAAATGTCATAATGCAACTCCTCCTGCAAACATATGTGAGCTGTGAGATATATACTTATTGGTCACAATGTCTGCTCAGGGTAATGATAACTCTAAACAAACGTTTGTATTATTAACCATTTAAAAAAGGAACATATTGCAAACAAATCTGATGACGTAGTGCGAAAGAAAACCAAAATTTGCCAACGCTATCCACCATGCTCAGTATTTTGACCGTTTCTCAGGTGTACATTTCTTTAACGTTCAGCTTTAAGGTATTCTGAATAAACCCCGTGTGTGTATCGCGGTTGAACCAACGTATACACGAACCTACAGTTCGTCAAGTAATCATTACATCAATGATGGTTGTGAACGATTCAGTGACATGTTCTTGATTTTTAAGTAAACACGAAGACAAATTTCCCACTATGACATATGTATATCATTCACTACTCAATGGTTGTTACGCTAGGCTTAATCCGCACCCAGCGAGTATATATATTTGATTATCATAATGGTTATTTTGGTTTTGCCCCTGCGTCGCGGCAATTTGTGAAAAACAAACTTCAAAACAAAAGCCAATATTCTTTACCATGGCTTTAAATTGCACCTTAAGTTAAACATGGCTTTTCACGTAGTAAATGTCTCATATTATGGTAAGTGCGGCCCAACTGCACAGCAATTGCCAGATTTTGACACACATGCTCATTTCTGTTTGTTATTTTTGAAGCGTGCTAAGAAGCAGAACATGGAAAACTTCAAGGATTCAAGTTACCTTTACCAGTATTAGAGGCATTTTGGGATATTTGATTCAATATTTGTTAATTGTGAATTTTACCACCGTTACTTAGAACCGCACATAATGCGTGTTATTGCAGGATGACGTATTAAAGTATTGTAGTAGTTAGGGGGAAAAGCCTTTATCGACCCTTTATTGTAATTATAAGGTGCGTCCAGACAGGCCGAGACATTTTGCCGCATAGGTAAAAAATGATAGGACTTTTCCAACGCATTTGCCCTTTTTAATGAATGTACTTATGAAGCTATATAAATATCTTAAATATTGAACCTCTAGGAGATCAGCCAATGCATCCAGGGTAATGAATACGAAGCAATCATTATTCACAGAAATTCATTATTTTTCTGGACGAGTAATTTTAATCAAATATATACAGCCACAGTTTTACTTCTGCACTGAGGCATACTTAATTATCTGAATGAAAGGTTTTGCTAGAGTTTATGACAAGTTGACTAGTAAGTCCTCTTTATCACATGTCACTGATCGTTTGTTTGTTTCTGAACGTAGATTGCTACACAAAGGTGTAATAGTGTAGCACATCTGATGATACAGATGTCTTGTATCACTACCTGCACTGATTCCTGCCGGTGCAAAAGCAATATTTCCCGGTGTAGGAGTGCACGGTATTGTATTGCGCATGTGGTGTGCCACCTATACCCCGCGACCTGTGTATGAACAGTCTAGACCTCTTTCGTGACCACCCAAACCCCTTGACTACCTCCCAGCGTTACCACCTATCACAATCCCATCCGGCGAACGAATGCTAGACCCAAGCAGTCGCGACACCTAACGGTAACAAGTTTCGGTGTGACCCACTTATACCAGACGGGAGATGCATCAAGTTACACCATCCAATGCCGTTTTCGGATTCATGCCACGCCGCTCTTTGTGTCAAGTCAAAATTGGCCGCATTGCCAACGACGACGATGGTTGACTCTTCATTCCACCCCTTAGCTACAAATGCAACACGCTCGCTTGCAATGCTGCTGTGGCATTAAATCTCATGCGCATGGAACATGCTGGTGGTACGCGGAGCGTGCCCCCCCCCCCCCTCACCCTTCCCCAATTGAAATATGCTATTCCTGACATCCCAAACATAAACATCCCATCTTCGCAAATCCAATAGGTCACTATCTGGGTACTGTTGGTAGCAATTAGTCTTAATCCAGTGAATTGAATTAATCAATGTCGTTTTATTTATGCCCCTCAGGTAATATCCCTACAATGCAAGCGTCGTGTGGATCTGAAAGACGGGCGATGGAAGTGAGGCGAATGTGTGGAACATCCAAGGTCAAGGCCGCTTTAAACTCGTTAGCAAAGGGCGATGTGAAAGCTTCTAGACATTTCACATTGGTGGATGATGTGCACAAGATCATCTACTGCTTCATCCCAAAGGTTGGCTGCACTACATTTAAGGCACTATTGGGCAGTCGAGCTGGTGATCAGAGCAACAGATCGCTTGAAGATACGCGGGACAAGCTCGAATTTGTCCATCATGGAAGCTTTCTCGAAGATCACGGGATCCAACGGCTGGGACATTATTCACCGGAAGAGCGAGCCAAGCGTCTGCAAACGTACTTCAAATTCATGGTAGTTCGTCACCCATTCGATCGTCTATTGTCGGCATGGAGGGACAAGATCGAGTACGGAAGACACAAACATAACGTATCGGAAGACCCAACCGAGGCATCCAAGGAGCGACTGCTGAAGTTTTTGCTCGAAGTCGCAGGCGGAAGCCAAAATAACCACTGGGGTGAGTACTTAAATCTCTGTCGACCCTGCGACGTTTTATACGACGGCGTTTTGCGGCTAGAGACAATGGAACAGGACATGACGTTCATCTTGAATATCGTTTCCAAGAACGGATCCGGCATGTCATATCCTCCCAGGCGACCTTTGCTGGCAGCTAACACCATGTCAGGCGTGGCGCCTTCAGATAAACTCGGGGCGTTGACAGAATTTTACAAAGACGTAGATTTCGCCACCAAAGAACGGCTGTTCCAGCGCTACAGGAAGGATTTTGAGCTGTTCGGGTACCACTGGAATATGACTTCAGATGTTGGTAGTTGCGGCTTTGCAGCTAATGGGTCGTTATCAGGATGCTGCTAGAGGTGCACGTTGTGGTTGGTGTTGTTTGTGTTTGCAGGTCATCCTACAATCACTGAGGCACCATCACAACTTGAGCTCACGATGCTAGTTCATGCCTTATCACCAATCCTTCTTATGTTCGGATATAGCAAGGGAGTAGACGGAAAGGTGAGGCAGGTGTCCAGAATCCAGGGAACAACACAAAAAACTATAAACTGAAAATTTTCTTGGCGGATACTGTTGCGTGAACTGCTCTAACTGCAGCAACTATTGCCATTTCCCCATCACTTAGCACTTATATTTGCCTCTTTAATCCATGCGTCACAGTGGGGGATCCAACTATTGGCAAGTGGCCGAGAGCCGGAGGGTGGGTAAGGGAGCGGGGAGGGGTGTACACCTGTCACTACCCGTTGTGCCGTATTCATAATAATGAAGAATAGACATGCAAAGTTCCGTTGTGTCATATATTATCACAAAGTAATAAAGCTTATGCTCGGGTTACGCCATCTGACAGATAACATCACTAACCTGGTCAGCGGCTTGTTACCATCGCGTGACCCATAGTAAAACTCTATCGGAGTTTGAAAGATTGCATGAGGAGGTCTGCCTATGGTACACGATCTACAAAACACGGGCTGGTGTCTGATGCACGCTGCATTTAATGCGGTTCAGCAAAAAAAAAAGGCTGAATAAAAAAATAGTTACGCATATGCGACACGGACGACATATGTCGCCTCGTTTTCAAATTTAACACGAACTATTTACTGGTCAGCTGATATCTAGAGTACCGAGTAGTTTCAACGTCTACTTCTAATTTGTGACGTCACCATATCGAAGTTATTTAAGACATGGTTTTTAAATAATTGCAGCCTATGTTGTAATTATCTAAAACCCAGGTTATGATTAATTGAAGCATATGTACGAATTAAATCCTAGTTAAAAGAGTTCGACAGAATTCGCCGTGGTTAGTTGCGCAATCAGCCGGGGTGGCGCCCGGTGGTGTGGACTTCGAATTTTCTACATAGGTTTAAATTATTTAAGATATAGGTTTTAAATAATTACAACCTTGGTACGAAAACGATGTTCATATGTGTATGTATCGACGCCATTGCACCCCCAATGGAATCTGGCCAGCATTGTCACTTATGTGCCGAATGCCTTAGCCACTACACAAATCAATTTGTTCTGAATTAAACGACGACGACAAGGACATTATATTAATATAGACAGCGTGTAAATAACTTGTTGTAATTCACTACTACGATGACGACAAGGATATTATATTAATATAGACAGCGTGTAAATAACTTGTTGTAATTCACTACTACGATGACGACAAGGATATTATATTAATATAGACAGCATGTAAATAACTTGTTGTAATTCACTACTACGACGACGACAAGGATATTATATTAATATAGACAGCGTGTAAATAACTTGTTGTAATTCACTACTTACCGGCATAAAGTGGCGTGTCCAACCGCGTCTATCAAAGAGGGATAATCAAAACTCTCACTGTTATGACGAGGGCCGTAGATATCGTATGCACCAATCATGTTACCGGGAATGTCGCATGCGCAATCAGTACGCCAGTCCGCCCTCTTCCAGTTATCCTTCCCAAATAGGGGGGGGGGGGGTTATTTCTATTCCTCAGAAACGGGCTTTTCATTTCACCCTGAACTGGTTACGAGGAAGATATTTGTTCTTGAACTGGGAATGCGATTTTAGCCGATCCTCGTGATGAATGATTTTCATTAATTGTAAACAGAAAATTATAATAGTCATTTTTTTTAGGAAATCGCCAATTAATTTCATATAGAAGAAGCAAAGATTATCTTTTTTGCTGCTATATGTGAAAGGGCACATTGAACAGATGTATGACTGAAGACAACTGCGTACATATATATACTTTTTAGTTTGATGCACCAGTTTAAATTAGAAATGCTACACAATATAATCCGAAGCTTTATAAGTATATGCAACCTTAATTATAGTGTGAGAATGGAAAAGTGGCAGTGCTGGTCTGGTGTGGGATTATTTTGAAATTGTTTGTCAAAATACCCATGAAAACTATGAATGCATGTGGAAGAACTGAAGAAAGTTAGAAATTCTTTTTTAACACAATAACTATACAGCATTGTTTTTTCAAAATTGCCCATTTGAATGGTAGTTGCATTGATGGTTGAAAAAAGCTAAAACGATCGATGACGACGATCAATTTATTAATACACGAGAGAATAATAATTAAAATGGCGACGCTCAAGCTATTATTATATGAGAATAATAATTTGAACTCTTCCAAAATGTGAAGAGGTCATCCAAGAGTGGAGAATAGGAGCGAGGAATCGATCGCGTCTGACGAGTTGCAAAACTAGTTTCAATAACACGAAAGGAAACTCATCTCTATTTTACAACTTTTCGCCCACACCCATTATTTATTTATTTATTAACATCAACAGATAGATACATGGTTACTTGCCCACACGGGAGTTCATATACCCCGCACATAACTTTCAAAATACAAAATTAGGGCCTAACGTTTCACATAATGTTCTTCATTGTTTCATTCATGTATTTACGCCCCCCCACCCCCCCCCCCTCCTCCCTTATACCTATTTTATCATACCGAGCGAATATTGCATAGTTATGCGCCATTTGGGAATATCCTCTCCCTCCTCTCTCTTACACTAACACGGGCCGAAGGCCGAAGAGAGGCGGATCTAGAAATTTGCAAAGGGGCTGGGGCGGGGGAGAGTGCTCTCGGATGACTTACGACCCGGGTTGGTAGGTGCTCGAAGAACCCCACTTTTACAATATATGTTTAAGTTCTAAAGGGGGGTTGCAAGTTTCCTACCCCCCCCCCCCACCCCCCTCCCCTCCTAAATTCGCCCATGGGAAGAGCAGAAGATCTCTTCAGAGAAGATGTGCTCTTCTAAAAGAGGTATAGTTAGACTAGGCGAATCGATCACCCTCTCAGTAAACGGTCACACGTGATTGTCTCCGCACTGTCACTGGCCACTATATTTGCCAGGTGGCGACACCGTTTCACTTTTTAATTCGATTAAAGCAATATACTTACTTGCGCCATCTTAGAAAATCCTGAAAGCCTGTGAGTTATCCGGAGAGAAGCAATTTGGTCACCGGAGCAGAAGTTGGTGTCCGGCTTTATATCCCTGCGCGCCTGTTCGCTGTTCGGTATTTTGTGCGTGATGTCGACCGCGGCTCGCTATCACGTCGGCGCGATATAAATAAACCACACAATTTTATGCTGAAATTAATGTTTTACGGACTCTCGGAGATATGAAACATATATGCATCATAATGTTGAGATATTCTCTTGATTCCAAAATGTAAACATTTTAAGCAAAAGTGATACCATTATGGCTCATTAGTAGCCAGTTATTTATATTGGACAATTGTAGCGTGTGTCAGGTATACTTGTTTGTGCCAACACAATTAATTCTGTAAAGGATATCAAATATGCAAGCGAAACTTTTCAAAGCTAGAATATATGCAGATGACACACACTGTTCAATACTTTGGAAACAGATGCAACTAATATTGGGGAACTAAACGCCGAACTAGCGAAAATAAACCACTGGCCAAAGGGAAATAAACTGTAGGTGTCATCAGTAAAACAAAGCTCATGCTATTCCATATGCAACAAATGAAAATACAACCTCCTAATCTCTATAGGGATGAAGATACCAAACAAAATAGAACAAGTGGATAGTTTTCAATTGACCAGGTCTCACAATTGACAAAACATCTGAATTGGTACTGTCACACGCGTAAGATAGCTGCACAAATTATTATGGTTACCGACATACTTGACAAACTGAAAAATGTACTTTCTCCACATATCCACCTGACATATCTTAGTCATTATCTACAACTATTTAATCCCACTACATCTTTATTATTGTATAGTTGCATGGAGTCACCAAATAGATAGATTAATCAAGCTAAAAATAGGCTACTAGGGCTGTTTCAAATAATGAATATACTGCACACACAGAACCACTATTCAATGAGCTAAAACTCAAAACATTTACCGACCTACATAAATTACAAGAACATAAGTTTTACTATGAACTTGTTAATAACGATTTGCCATTATATTTCTATCAAGCCTGTTCCTTCCCAAGAGTGTAGGACTTACATTAATATAATACCAGACAAAATCACAATTTGCACATCCCAAGAACAAAACATCAGTTGGCCGATCATTGCATTAGACACAATATCTCAACCATAATGAATGACACTCCACAGATCATTTTGGACAAAGCAAAATCACTTAGTTGAAAGGGATATTCGAATAAAAAATACGATCAATTCGTACGATTATAAATGTAACATCCCTCACTGCTACTCATGTAATAAATAATGTTAAACTAAGCACATAACGGTCTATAATATATTTGGTTACTTACCTACAATCCAATCCAATCCCATTTGCTCGGTCTAAGAAAGCTTTCATATGGACAAAGGCTCCTTTATTTCTAAAGCTGTTGGTTCAAGATAGTATTATTCAATGCAGACTAATCTGGCTGAGTTCGCAGATTGACGCGCCACGGCTTCGACGCCTGGTACATATGCTTCAGACAACTCCACTTTATTATGCCGGGATATTTTGCTGGCCCTTAATGTGCACAATGAGGCTTAATTAAGGCACATATATATCATATGATAAAATATTCATTACACACAGGTTGCCCCCGTGAGCAATCCACCGACCATCCGACCATACCACCGTAATGGTATCCACTGTGCCACTGTACATGGGTGTGCAGGGTAGAGAAGCTTTACACTATCTTAGAGTGAGGAGTGTACCCGCTGACATGGTCCTGGTATGGCTTTGACTCTTCCTGGTGAAGACACTGTATGACCTTACATGTAAATGTCCCCGCCTCAATGAAACCCATCCTACATACGGCCATTATCAGAGGATCTCGACACAACGGTGACTATTAATTCGTTATATTTCATGGCTGGTTTTAGTTCACTGATATTCGCGCCTTAACAGACACACCGACTTGTCCGTACTAAAAGACATCACAGTTTCAACTCGCCACGAGAATGCCATTCAGTTATTTCTATCAAAACCCTCCCCGGACAAACCTGAAGGACCAATTCCCTCCTGAAATACCACATCGTCAAGTGTCCAATTTCATCAGCCGCCACGAAATCCGCAATTAACCCACTCATGTGGCGGACGCCAGCTACTTCCCGATATGACATTGACTTATTTAACAGAAGTTATTGTACATGAGAATGTGAGCCACCTCAAAACAACAACAAAAACAAAGAACGAAAAAAAAGTAATAATAAACAAGTTTAACACGAACCAGTTACGCTAAAACAACACTATGATGCTAATATAATATTCCATAAGCGAATGTGTGGTTGCTTTGCTAATGACTTGCGGAGGGGTGTTGTTTAAGTGATGGACGAGACTATGTCTTAAGGTAAGTTGACAGAATTTGTGTTTGGTATTCGGGATATGAAATGTATGGTTTTGTCTTGTGTTATGACCATGTTAGTCATTTATCTTGAGAAATGTCATGTGTTCGAGAAAGTAAGCTGGTAGGTTATTATTTATGAATTGGTGGTAAAATGTAAGTTGTTGTAATGTATGTATATCTTTTAGTTTCAAGATTTAGTGTAGTGGTTAGCTCACAAGCCCGGTTTCAAATCCTTGATACTTATGGCATGTTTCATACATTTATCCTTCATCGTGCTGTGCACAAAAGACTCAACACTGATAACAAAAGAATGACGTCATAAGAATGTTTTAATACTCAGTGCAGTCTAATCGGCCTGAGTTGGCGGGGGCGCTGGTCTGCAGATTGACAGGTCATCGCTTCGACGCCTGGTACCTATACTTCAGACAATCCCACTTTATTGTCCCGGGATATTTTGCTGGCCCTTAATGTGCACAATGAAACCTACATCAGGCACATATATTTCATACCATCAAATATTCATTACATACAGGTTGCCCCCGTGACCAATCCACAGACCATCCCACCGTACCACCGTAATGATATTTACGATTTACCAGATGATCTCGGCACAAAGATAAGCATTAATTCGTTATGTTCCATGGCTGGTTTTAGTTTACTGATATTCGCGCCTTAACAGATACACCGATTTTTCCGTACTAAATGACATTACGGATCAGAGGATCTTGACTCAAAGATGACCATTAAGGGCCAGTAGAAGTGGCATTGTGACCCTGAAAATGTTCAAGTGTGAAAAAATGGGGTCATTTCTAAGCATAACCTAATAATTGATATACCATTATAGTCTATGCACCCAGGATAGCTCAATAAGCTATGGCCAGGAAATAGGGGACGCATCTTGTGCATGAATTGTGCATGATTCGAAAATATTTCATTTCAGGCAGTGCAGACAGAAAGCGGCCAATGGGAAACTTGCTAAACCTCATCTAAATGAAAGTAAACGTAATGGTTTAGTGCCAGAGAGGCTTATTTTGTTAATGTAACTTAAATTGGATTATTAACTAAGAATTAAAGTTACCTTGTCGTCTCAGTTTTTGTAAAGTTGGTCGTCATTTTGCAATTATGCCACACAGAAAAGTAGTCCGTTTTATGGCATATCAACCCTTTATGTTCCAGTCGTATATCATTGACAAATTGGGCAGGATGTTGAACGAACGGGGCTGTCAGTTATTTTACAATTTATATTAGGCACATACACATCTGTACAATAACATTAATCAAAGCTAAGAACAGCCAAGAACACTTAAACAATTCAGCTCTGTGCAACGAAGCCACCTCCTTCGAACAACTCGAAAAAATTGGCCTGCCACAGCAAACACCATGGATATTGAAATGTGTCTGTTAATCGATAGTAGATCATGTAGGTAAAGGCTGGCTTGGGATAAGGACATTATAAATTCGTTCGCGCATTGCCTTTGGCAATAATGAGTGTCTTGGCAAAGAAATCCGGCTTCGAAAAACAATCTTACAAATATATCGTCGTGTGAAGACGAACCTATATGATTCCATGCAAATATCGCATTATAATTGAACGTACTCGCCATAAAAAAAAATAACTAACCTAATGTTATCGGGATTTATCTCAAATTTTCAATCAAGGTTTTAGGGTGAAGCTGTACGTGTGGCTCGTGGCACCCACAGACAGACACGAATTACAATTCGATCAGTGGTTTCTTTGTCTCTAGCATTGAACATGCTGGTTATTAGTCAAGCCGAGTAGGAAGAGTTCACGCTGGGGTTGCATATTGTTACACTGAAACATAAAATTTGCCAGATAACCAAAATGTAAATGCATTTCAGTAACCCACTGGACACAGATGAGATGCGCTGGCTTGTAAACAATCACCCGCGACCTCGTTGTTGGAAATATGACTTGATGGCAATCTGAAACATGATCAAATGATTTCTTTCACTCCATTATTTTTGTCCATTAAATTACTAAAGTATCCTCACTGAATACATGCTTCCTGAAGTTTGTGAGCTTTTCCGAAGAAATATGGGCAATTTATGTCTATTCAGTTATCAAATATGGATACATGTTTTGATTATATTCAGTTCAAGTGTATATCAGCTAGAGACTGGCGGATTATAGACTAGTAAACAAATGCGTAGTAATATGAGACTATGTGCGAAGTGTCCACGAAAAAAAAGAGATGAAGACCCACAATATATTAGGAAATCCCAGGTAATGTGATGTGATCACTCTGATAAAGCTTAATAACTGGTAGGTATGAAGTTGTAGAACATGCTTCTCAAGTATAGACGTGATCCGACAGCATATGGCGTGTGTGAATCCATTCTAAAATTAAGCTTTGCTTAAATGCTTCTATTATCGCCTTCGGTCACTAATGGTGACTGCCGAGGGATACATGTTTATAGAAAATCATCTGCCAGTCAGTAATATTGGCTTAGTAACGTTAAATTATTATTACGAGTTGGTGGTCATGTTAACTAGTACAATAGCATTACATCTGAAGGCCTTTAAAATGCTGTATTCTGACCCAAACCGCCCTGCTGCCCATGCAATCGACAATCGTTGCCATAGCGACGCTGCATAGAACTATGAAACATGACGTCACGCACAAAAGAATTGTAGTTATAGCTTTAAATGGCCCGCTTCCATGACTAGTTGCCTAGTTGCACCTGCCATGTTTCTTGGCAACGGTATATATATTGTATAAAAAGGCGACTGGCCAACTATATGTGGAAAGGCTTACGATTGGCGGCCAGTCAGTCCCAAAATGCTTTACTTTGGTCGTTGCATGCGGAAATTAAACCAAAGAAGCAGAGACAAGTCAAGGCCTTAAATTTAAATTCAACTCGTAATAATAGTAATAGCAAAGACCTTACTATGATAAGACCCCACACTCAGCGGGCCCAATGGTTATTATCGCGCGACTGCAGCGCCGCCAAGCGGATGGAGTTGGATGCCTGCTGTCAAAACGATGTCGGGTGAAACGGCTGGCAGCTGCTCTGTTTAGCGCTTTGGTTGCAACAACAACAAAAACCAGCAACACGAACTATCATTTTTTTCGTTTCCTGAAGAACAAGCAAAGGTAATTTTTACTCTGAATGAACATATATGGCGTTAATCCCAAAATATATGATATTAATTATGAGCGATAATTGATGATAATTTGGAGTTGCTGGGGAAGCGGCGTGAACTTGGAAACCAGAGGCAGACAAATTAAATGATTGTGTTTCTTTTAACCAGGACCAGGTGTCGTTTTAAGGGTTCATTGTGCATGAATTGAAATCAATATCTTTATAATAGTAAAAGTGAATAATCATATCCATATTAATTCTCTTCAGTGCCAAACTGCTGTAATTCTAGCTAGCTTCTAGCTTGACATATTAGAAATACAAATGGTGCTGGTCCTGTCTCCATAGAAGTCTTTGCATTGCATGTATGAATAATATTGGTGCATAATCATATCCAATAACAGCGATAGTCAGATTAATAATTATGTTATAAGCTTAATAATGATAATTATAATATCAATTTATCATATTTTAGCCGGCTAATGGTTGTCGATTTAAGTATGATGCATTAATTGTTATAAAGTTATAACGTGATGCATGCAAACACATTGAAAAGTTGGCTGTAAAAAAATGTCCACTTCAGGTGATATTTTGGCTGAATTTAGAGTAATAGCTATATAAATATCCATGTCTACATGGAGTAACCAACTACTTTTTGTGAAGAAAGACACATTTATTTAGCACTGGCCCTTAATTTTGGGCTAGCGTATAGGTTCCGCTATCATCCAGTGTGCTTCCCAATGGTTGTCAAATCAAGGTTGATATTAAAGTGTCCAAGTAGTTTCAGTTACCGGTAATCAGGGCTTAACATTCTTATTGGTGATGTTACAGATGCTAACATTAATGTATTTCTTCTTGTTAAGATGCCCAAAGCTCAGTTGTGGAAAGTACTACACCACATCATCAACCTAGCATTCCCTATGTCTCCCCTGGCAAGAAGAAGCAAAAATGTCAGCTGCAGAAATTGAATTGGCGCAGTGCAGAGCATAAATGAAGATAGCTCAGCATGAAAATATGCAGAAGAAGTCACAAATGCCTGTGGTTTGTGTATTTAAACTAAATAACTACATCCTATATGAAGACATTAGAACTAATTCCTAGAATTTCCTTTACATGCATATAGTAAGCAATATACTTATATATATATTTAGAGTATTACAGCCTCTTTTTGGAAATTAGATGATTACTGTGACTGATTTAAGCTTTCTTGTTGACTGATTTGGATACCTTGATGCTCACATATGCATATGTGGCATTGGTTCAAGTAGGCGATGAGTTGATCTCAGCACAAATCTTCCTTATTCTATGTGAGCTGTGAAGCATTTTAACCTGAGGAATGACAAATCGAAGAGTATCTATATATGAGATTGGGGCAGTTGGCGAACCACTTATGTACTATTGCTTGAAATAATTACTCTTGGGTAATTGTTGCAAATAATTAGTTTGATTATTATGACCTGCGTGTGTAGTCATTACATTGATTATACGTGATATATTTTTAGAAAGAGACACTCGCAATGGTTGATTTTGTTCTGTTTGCTTTGAAACCCACTGCAAAATGAGATTATTTATTTTATTTGTGTTTATTTATTTTTCCTTATCATTATTAACTATTGTTTGAGTTCCCCGCGAATGTCCTGGGTGCCCCCAGGTGGTGCCTAGCTGTATGGGCTTCATACAAAATCAATGGAAATAAAACAATAAACCTGGTCTGTTATGGTGAACAATTATTTTTGGCTTAAGTAAATAGGGGTCTAGTAATTATTTACATAATACACACATGAATGAATGACAATTAATGCGATAGACTTTCAATGATAAAAAATAATAAAATAACTAGGCCATTACCGCTGATAGTCCCAAGAAGCAGGATTTAACGAGCCCTATCATCATCCAGCAGCGTCAGCAGTAGAGTCCAGGTTATGAACTTTCTTACGAAGTATTAATTCCACATCGTCACTGAGTATTTACATTTTATTTCTTTATTTAGCTGTACCGCTCAAATTCGCTGGGACCCCCCCCCCCCTCCCCCTCCACAGAGTATTAATTATTTTTACCAAATACATCACTCAGTACTACCATATCGTCCAGGGGTAATTAATCTTAAAGCAAGTTGTTTTCTCTTTACTGATAAATCGCTTAAACAGATCAGACCCGCGAGAATCGTATGGCACTGGGTCCCCCATCCCCCACCGCCAACACCACCTCCAACAATCCAACGGCACCAAAAGTAGTCCCGGTTGTTAATTTTGATCGAATATATGTCTAAATAGTTCCAAATGCTAATTAATCAGAAAGGCAAGTTGTTTTGGGTTCATACCGATAATGCTTGCTTAATAGGAGACGGCGGGAACAGTACGGCACTAGTACACCCCCCTCCCCGCCCCCCCCCCCCCCCCCACACTCTGACGGCGTCAAAAGTTGCCCCAGCTATTAATTTTTACCTAGTATATGTCTGAATATTTCCAAATAGTCCTAGGGTATTTAATTTCACGGCACATGTTCTGTCTGTATCGAAAGCTTGCTTAAACCGATCGCATCCGCGAGAATCGCACGGCGCACAGCCAAACTGGGCGGTTCTTTTTCTCTCGCAAACTCCATCCGCATGGCGTCGCCACTGTCGCTCGCATATACGGAAGTTGCCATTGGGCTGTACTGAGTGTGGCGTCTTATCATAGTAAGGTCTTTGGTCCCATGATCTGTCATATTCTCCTTGGTTTTAGCTCGGACGATTGGGGACACAATTGACTTAGTTTTAAGAGATATTGCTGTGGTTCTTAGGATGTGCAAAGACTCGGGTAAAACGCCCCGACCGAGCAGATTTAGGCGGTAAAAAGGGAGCCTTTACCGCGACACCCCCCATCTCCCCAAACCAAGCAATGTATTAAATACCGCCCCCCCCCACGCCCCGCGCCCGTGGCAATGTTCAGTCCACGAAGGTGGGGCGGGCAGCCGGGGAGGGAATAACCCTTTATGTCGTTCCCCGGCTGCCCGCCTCACCTTCGTAGACTGAACATGCCGCTTCTCAGTATTGGAGCAACGGTTCGAAGTTCGAATAGTTACGCAATATCTTAGCTTCATGAAACCACAACAACATTCATTGTTACGAACAGCTCACGTGTTGCTCTTGTCTCCTGACTGAGACTCTTTCAGCAACCTGACCGACAGTGGATAGGAAACCTGGGGAGGGGTACTTAATATTTTGCTGGGTCTGTAGGCGGGTTCAGCGGTGAAGCCTCCCCCCCCACACACATTTTTCACCCCCAAATTCCGATCGGTCGGGGTTTTTCCGAGCCAAATCTGGTAAAGGAATGTAAAACAACTCTGCCAACCTGGGACATGTTCTTGTGTAATTCTGTAACTGTAATTCGTGCGCATTATGCAACATAGCTAATGGATAAGGCGTTATGAGATGGCAAAGGTTGTTATATATTCATTGTCATATATATATCTCATCCGCTCATGTCATTTTATCATTGTCGGTCAATAGCACGTGTGCTAATGTTTATTGTTGACTTTTACATACCGACGTGAAATAAAACTTTAACTCATCTTATCTCATCTTATCTTCGCACCCATTGACCCCAGTGTTGTCATAGTGACCTGGTACGAGCGGAGAGTTCCATTAGCTGTGGAAACACGGCACCACACGTCTAATGTCTCCGGACCACGTGTCATAGTTAAGGCGCTTGTACCGTTATTGGATTTCGTGTGCGTGACCTTTACCTTGACTTTGATGGCCATAGAAGATCGTCCGTCACGACGATGAGTCAAGCGAATATATTTCAGCCATCCAATTGCATTACGCACCTGATATGTCGTGGCAAACATGTCCGCCATGACACTACTGTGACTTGCACTTAGCTGCCCGCTTGCCGTAATATGTAAACAGGTATGTCCCACCGGAGCACCCTGCCTCTGCATACACGGATGGCACAGCAGGCAGAGGCGGATTTGGGGTGGTGGGGGGGGGGGATAGGTATGTTGTACCTCCCGCGGCCCTTTGGAAACTTGAGCATGCACTGTAAAAGTCTGATTTTCAAACGAAATACGTCGTAAAGTAAAGTGAAATTCCAATCCCTGCTTTTAAAATTCGAAAGATTTCTTTTATATCGCAGTGTTTATCATGGGTAGATGAATGATGCTTTATGCTACTGTTGGGTAGAATCCTCCAATGGTGGAAATCGAATCATCGTGATAACGGGGCAATGAATAATCGCTCCCGGATTGATACCTGGGATTAATTGTTGACATCGACGAAAAAATTATATGTTTTCACCAGTCTCACAGTTAAGGAGACTAGCTGCCACAGCGGCAGTTTGTTCATGCATTATAAAAACTTGTGGTGGACGTATTAATGATACATGTCGTAAAATGTATCACCGACTAAAATGACAGAAACACAAATGCAGTAGTCAGTAGCCATCATTCCTTTGACAGTTGTAATCGTAAAGCAGAATGTAACACAGATTCCTAGATATTAATCCGAGAGCGTGCTGTCATCGCCCCGTTCTCAAGATGATTCGATTTGCCGCTATTGCCGGATTATGCTCAACAACAGCCTAAAACATCAGTTATATATCCATGATGCACAGCAGCATATATACAACAAAAACATCCTTTGAACTTTCAAATTAAGGACTGGTGGAAAACGTAGAGCTTAATTTCTTGGTCTTTTGTGCATCCGTGTCTGCAGATAGGTGAGACTGACCTCTTTGCTTTTTACGGTCGTAAGCGGGCAGTTCAGTGCAAGTGCAAGTGGTGTCATGGCCGACCTGTTTGTCACCAGATATCAACTGCACAATTTAATACGGTGGTGCAGATATTCGCCTGTCGTCGTGAGCTTCCATTTTTTATGGCCGAGAAGGGGCAAGGTCCAGGTCACGAGCGGATTGTTTTATGGAAATCCAATCACGATGCAAGGCGTGTTGACAACTGTGACACGTGGTCCCGAGAAGACGTTAGAAGTCTGGTGCTGTGTTGCCACAGCTACAATGGGGGCCACATTGGGAGTGAAGGAAAGAGGTGGGTCTACCTTCGAGGAAGGGTCAAGGCCGTAACACAGGGCCATGTCCTCGAGGCACATCCCTCACTTTCTGCTCGGGTAAGACTGAGCATTTCTCCGAATCGTCGAGCAGTGACTTTGTCGCAATTGGCCAAGGCATACATATTGATACTATTTCATCGTACCACATTTAGCTTTGAACTTCGAGGTGCATACATTTTAAGGAACATTATTCCTCTGATAATATATATGCAACATATTTATTGACGATATATTGCAGCTGACTGTGTTGGCATCTCCTAGAGATTAAAGTCAGGCAATCCCAAATGCCAACTGCCTAGGGACACACGTACATTCAAGTCACTCCCGCACTATGAATGCTGTCAAATGTCGAGGTCATATCAATAAATAGCTGGCGTTCTCCACGTGAGTGGGTTGAAACCGCATTCCGTCGCTGCTGATAGAATGGGAGGCTTAACGATGTGGTAATTCAGAAGGGAATTGCTGAGTCAGGTTTGGCAGATCTGAATCTTGATAGAACTGAATTGTCATCTGGTGTGAGTATGAATAGCGACCATCGTGCTGCAAATCCCGGTTCTTCGTTTAATAGCCAACCTAATTGCTAGAGACAGGGGAAGGAAAAATCGTAATTCATGAATATTTCTGTGACGGAATTCGCCTCGATGGATTTAGAGCCGGTTACCATGGGAACATGATTGGTCTCCGCCATGCGGCGAGTTGAAGCCGTGATGACGTTAATGCGGACATATGGGTGTGCCTGTCAGAGCGTAGATGGTGGATAACAGGACATCACCGCGTTTAATTAGGAAACGGGCATATGTTCACCTCAAATATGCGTTCTGGTCAAATACATGTCAGCTTGTAATGTCGATTCAAAGCCATAAACCCGGTGAGGGATGACAAGTGAAAAGCTTACATTGGTAATAAATGATACAGAGCTGAACACAGAGATTGACATAGTTTGTAATGACTTTTGGAGCCTTAGGCAACATTTTCCACAAGAAAAGGACCAAAGAAGCCTCCCCGTGCAATACAATGTGGTTGTCTGAAGCGTGCCCCACATGTATACGCCAGGGAGGGAACCATCGACGGGTTGAGCCACATCCCAGCTATCTTGCCGTGTGAGCTATGGATTGTTTTCAACCAATATCAACACATGAGTTAAACCGAGCTCATGGTATGCGATGAGTCGGCAGTCAACACCAGCGCGTGGCGACAACTGCTTTTAATAAAGCGAGTGTTGAGGCCACTTGTTGTCCACATGGAAGCTTGATTTGGTCAAGTAACTTCAGAGGACAATGCAGTGCGGTCGGATTAAAAATGCAGCTCACCGTAACTATAGTCAAGTCGCTTTCAGTTCACCTCACAGGACGTTCAAGGTAGCTGCGCTCTATGTATAAGTTCAATCCCATTGACATACGTAGTACGTATCGGTTTTGGTCGGCAAGGTCAAGGTTATGTTTGGCCTTACCGGGGGAAACCCGTTGACAACTGGGACACGTCTTCCTGAGATATTTCACTAAATGCTGATGAATGTCTTATTTTGCATAACTGCCTAAGCGTATGGAGCAGAACACAATGTAAGTGACAGTGTCAGTTCAAAGATATAAATCACTTGAGCCATATCCCTACATAAGAGCCAGGCATGCATATACTATCTGAGGGCTACTTCTGTGTCGTGATCCCCTGAGAGTGGATGGATGTAGGATTGATTTCATTGAGGCAGGGGGGGGGGGGCGTAGCCCAGTGGGGTAGAGAGCTCGCAATGTGTGCTCTGGTCACATAAGAGCCTAACGGCACGTGTATTACCCTAGGGCATGGTTCCACTCTTCCTTCCTTCCCCCATTGACGCAATATGACTAAATGTGAATATACAATCGTTGAGGCAAGGACGTTATTAACATGTAAGGTCATACAGTGTCTCCACGAAGGGTCAAGGCCATAACACAGGGTCATGTCCCCGGGGTACACCCATCACTCTCACCCCGTGTAAGAGGTACGGTATATGTGTCGGTGTATTGGTCACGTGGGTCAGGTGTGTGAAATGAATATTTTATGATATGAAATCTATTGCGCCGCGGAAATCTCCAGGGACATTAAAGTGCGGTTAGATGGAGCGCGTGCCAGATACATGTGACTGGATCCAAATGCCCATGCCGTGAGGATCTGCAGCCCAGCCTGCTTGCCAACTGGGCTAAACCGAACTCATGAGACACGGATATAGGACTCCGCAAACTAGCACACCACGTGGGCGGAACGTGGCCGCCAGGTGGCGATATGTGGCAAGATGTTGGCGGTGACCTGTCACGTAGATACCACGTGGTAACTACGTGGCTATGAATTATTGCTTGTTGACTGGTTGGTTAAATAAGTTGAGCCGCTGCATCTTGTAATGGTTAATTCTTGACAAATCTAAATGGCCAAGTTAGGCATGGGACATTTTTTCAGGAGTAAATCTCCTAAGAAGATATGGGAACGTTTATTGCACATATATAGATATTTGCTCAATTGGCTAAATGTTTCTGGGTCGAACAAGGCAGGCATTGTCAGGCATTAGTGCAAGTTTTGCCCTTTTATCCCAGTAGTATTGAAATGGATTTCAGGCCTCGAAGTGCAATCCCACCATTGTCATAGAGCGACACCTAGCGAGCGAAAGAATAGAAGACCGCGTGATAATACACTCCGAAAGAATAGAAGACCGCGTGATAATACACTCCGTCATCTGCCGATAGTAGCTGTCAATGCTTCTGTGGCCTTATGAAGTATTATCTCTTTTTCCACCGTAAGTTATGGGACAATTTAGTATCCTTTTTTGTTTCAAGCCAGTCATAAAGGTAACATATGTCTTGACGAAAGGGATAAGTTCACATGTTTTGTAAACTATATATTAAACCATATGGGACATATTGTAAACGCTATATACTAGTGCCATGGTTTATTTTGTAATCTGGTAGGTTTTGTCCTTCCACCGTAAAAATATATAATACATAATTTGTGTCGTTTCAATGTTACCTCAAAGTGTGAGCCAAATGGAAAATTGGATATGTTTAGAGCTTAATGTGTTTATAATAGGTTGCATAGGACTACTTATCAATTATATAGTGAAACGAGAAAGTCAATTCCCTTTCTCCTTACAAATCGACTACGGGATAACGCAGTGATGCGGATGCTGGGGACGCAGGTGGCAGCTGCCGAGGAAAGAATTGCGACTCAGGGCCCGTATTCTCGAACAAGTTGCGATCATCGCAATATTTAAGAAGAACTATTTGCGACAAATCGTAGCTGCGAAAAATCGCAAGTTCCTATTCTCGAAAGTTTTGCGATTTATCGCAGCTACGAAGTTTCGCAAGTAGTTTTTCGCGGTTGTCAGGGATAATTTTCTCGTAGCAACTGGTCTAAATTAACGCGCGCTTTTTTGCAGCGGTGGATATTAACATGTATTGGGCATTAACATTTAGTATTTGCGAATGTGAATAGATATAAAACTCCAGAAATATGACCGAGGGGGGTGGGGGGGGGGGGGGGGACTGGCAAATATGTCTGACGCTGAAAGTGGAGCCTCTGTGTCTATATACCCCCTCCCCTCACATGTACTGCGTAGATCTACAGTGCCGAACATTGTAATGGGCGGACATCAGGCCTAAATTTAAATTAAGCTCAGGACAATATGCGACTATTCTATACCTATGGTATGGTATGTTTATCAATATCAAGGCAAAGTAAGCTAAACGACTTACGCACATTAGCCTAACTTACATTGGCAAGCGTAAGTGACGCTGTCGTCGTCGTATGTTGCAGATTTATTTAGTATCCAATATCATGAATAGATCTACGAGACACGATCACGGGTGGGACGCTTCGTCATGGTAATCCACTAGCACAGACCATGCAGACACTATCTCAGGTTATTTAAGATCTTGTAACATTGTAATCCATTAATTAGACTTTAGCACTGAGACACTTTGACAACTGACGCTGTGACGGCGCGACTAAACGTGTCATGCTTCCAACCTGAACCACTCAAATGAGTGTAGGAGGCTTTTAGTAACTTAGTTGTTCGCGTGTTGATACCACTGTATACATGGTATACATGGTGTAGCTGAAACAAATCTTTACAACGTGCACTCGCGCCATTATTTAAAACAAAGTATGGGTAGTCTCTGTGACGTAACACGTGAACACGAACGAAAGCGCACGCAAAATATATACACATTTCCACAAAAAATAAATTTTAAAATAAGAATAATTGTCTGGACTGGATAATTTAACATATGCTCCGTATCTCATATAACAGCAAACAAGCAGCATAGCAAGAAATGAGTGAGCCCAATCTTACACTTAAATTCTGAATTTCGAATCTTTAAATTTGCCGATTCAATCCTCATTAACTAAATTAATCCCCCTCCGGGGGCAGGCAGGCGACACAACTCGCATGCCGGCCCCCAGGGGCGGATTAATTTAGCATATATATATGATCAGAGAGACTATTCCCTATAGTATAGGATCTCTGACATGCAGGCCCCAACTCGGTCAGTCGGAATCACATTTTGTAAATTGTATGCTACATTTAGCCAAATAACAGTTATGCAAGAATGACAGCGTGTTCGCTGGTCGTGACGCTCGATATGACGTCAATAAAGAAATAAACGATACAAAGTTGCAAAAATCATGAGCGCATATCACGCGCATCACTTCGCCTTGCTAGCAGGAGCAAGGATTATGGGAAGGGGCGGGGGCATTGTAGATGTACTGGTAAAGCCTAAAGTATGTACCATGGATACCCAAATTGTCGGAGTGTGTAAACATAGTAAAATAGAATCTATATGTAGTAAGTAAATGGTCGAATGTAGAGTTGTCACAGAATAGCACAAATAGACATAAGCGATATCGACTTCGCCCATTCACTTGCTGTTCAACTTAGGTTGTCAATTCATCAGGACAAATTTAGAAAAAATGCTAGAAGTTTAGGAAAATCGAAGCGACACATTCACAGCAACATTGATAGATATATATTATGTTATTGCGCTACATTCACGTGCAACCCGCGATTCCAGACATCAATATTATATCAGCCATTAGGCCAAAACAGTCGCTTCGATTTTGCAGAAATTTCCGCGCTTTAAAGGGATTGCCATGATCAAGTGACATGCCAAATATTACAGAAATCGTATGGGCAGTTATTGTTTTGTTGCATATGGAGCGCAACATATTCTAGGCACTTACGTACCGCGCCAAAACGATCGCTTCGACTAGGGTTAAGTTTGAATGCACATTAACAGACTTTATTGCTGTAGATGTATTAGATCTATATTTATTTATATGATAATATAAATTCGATTTTCTCCGCTTTATCCTAAATATAACTGATAATAATATAGGTTACTAAAGCAGTTGGTGGTGGGGGAGGGGGTTGTCGGTGTCACTTGTAGGTATAGCTCGCTGCTAAGTAACATCTTTGATGCATTGCGTCACAATACATTTGACGTCACTTAATTAGCCACGCGCGCTTAGATTGGAACAAAGACGCTATTTTAGCTGCACTGCGGCCTGATAATGATACCACAACATATCCATATAAACACCTTATTGTTGTTGAGATTCGTGAATGGATCATCACGAAGCCTAACGATCCGCTGTCGGAGCCTTCGTCGAAATAAGTGACTCGCCATGAAAATTGCCATCATGATTACTGACTAGTTGCGACTAGTTGCGAGACGTATGAACACATCGCAAATTTTGCGATGAAAGTTAGGAAGATCTTTATCTTAACTTTTCGAGAATACCACTTGCGATGAAACGCAACGTTTGCGATTTTTCGCAGCAATATTTGCGAGAAAGTCGAGTTGCGAAGATCGCAACTCATTTGAGAATACGGGCCCAGAGGCACAAAGGGTTAGACGAATAACGACCAATGATGGTGAAACGATGAATGCCTGGCGGGAGAGAGGGTGTTGGGTAGAGAGGCGGCGGTGGGAGGTGGTTAGAGGATGAGGACGCGGACGGGAGGGGGGGGGGGGGGGCAGGAGGGATGCGGCGAGTCTATGGCCGGAAGGGTTGTCAAAAGTGGTCATCGTTACTGTGCTACCGATGAAACCGCCTTTGGGGATAAATATGTTAAGGGAGTCTACGACTATAACTATCGGGCTAATTCAAGGGCTGGGCTTGTAAGACACCTGATTCCAGGTCAAGATGGATCGATGAATCGGGGATGTAAATGACCCGCCAACATTGCGGCTTATCGCCTGATTTTGGTGTCTTCAAAGTCGAGAAATATTGGGAGACTCGCCTCTGCCCTTCTCCATGCATTCGTGACTGGGAATTGAAATTTCACACGGAGCACAGCGACATTGAAGGTAATGTGTGGTCAGCTGAAATCAACTCTTTCATGCATGCTGCCGGTGGCACCGCGTTCTCACATTCTTGTCCGCGCGTTTAAGTGTCTCTATTTTATCCGACCAGAGACCGGCTCTCTTAAAGAAATATCTACCGTTGTGCAAGATAGTAATCCCATTTTTAACTTCTTCCTTCTGCATTAGATGGTTACTCCAGGGGACATGACCTATCTAGCGTCGATACAAAAACATCAACAAACCAATCGCATACGGAATATAGATCAACAAGAGATATATGATGATAGCTGATGAGGTAGATGATTATGAAATTTTTACACCCGTTCCAAAGTGGCTACTAATTTAAAAACTATTCTGATTTCACTTAAATACCCCAATTTCATTGTTTAAAAAATATCAATATGTCCAAGTACAACAGATATTTGATGGTTTTGCCCTTGTAATATAGATCATGTTGCTATTCCATTTACTGGAGTGTCCAACAATTGTTTGGCCATCGGGGGGTGGGGCACTGAAAACATGCGACCGGGGGGAGGGAGAGACGGGAGGGGGGGGGGGGGGGTCCACGCCGCCTCAGATAGCGTTCTTCCTCAAAAGGGGTGAAGTGGACCCCTTGAAACCGTCCTTGCGTTTATGTGTGATGAATCCTGGAGTGTCTCTAATCGCCCAGAGCGAAATATCATCTTCGCATTTAACATTAACGAATCACAGGTATATGTCTTATGTACATATACGTTATTGAACCGGTCACAAAGTCTAATGGCTGGTTTGTTTGATACATGTTTGTTAAATTCAGATATTTGTATGATAGTAACACTATATATTGGCAATCACGGGCAAGGCTAAGAGAATCTAATTGGCAGTCTGACATGGGCGGAGTATAGAGAAAAGAAATGTTGAATGATTCAAGGACGGATTTTGATTTGTATTTTGACATCTTTAGTTTGGGCTGGAAAGAGCTTGATATGCAACTTTCATGTGGAAAATGAGGTCTAATTAAGGCACACATATATCTTAAATCAAATATCTATTTCATACAGCTTGCCCACGCGACCAATCCACCGACTCCTCCACCGTGCCACCTTAATGGTATCCACTGTGCCATTATCCTTGGGTGTGCAGGGTAGAGAAGTCTTACACTGGCTAAGGGTGAGGGGCGTCTCCCTGCAGACATGGTCCGGTGTTATGGCCTTGACCCCTCATGGTGACACTATATGACCTTCCATGTAAATGGCCCCGCCTCTATGAACCAATCCTACACACAGCCAGTGTCAGAGGATCTCGACACAAAGGTAACCATTAGTTAATTATATAAATCATGGCTGGCTTAATTTACTGATATCGCGCCCTGACAGACACACCGACTTGTCCGAATATCATTACAGTTTCAACTCGCCACGTGGCAGAGACCACTCATGTTATCATGGCAACCGGCTATAAATCCGTCGAGGCGATGTCGTCACGACAATATTTATGAATGACGTTGTTTTCGCTCCCAATGTCTCCATTCAGTCATTTCTATCAAAACCCATCCCGGCCAAACTTGACCGACCAAGTCAGTCCTGAATTACCACACCGTCATGTGTATTTCATCAACAGCCACTCATGTGGCGGACTCCAGCTATTTCCCGATATGACCTTGACATATTTAACAGAAGTCATTGTACAGGAGTGACGTGAATAAACGTGGGGCCCTAGTGAGTTGATATTTGTCAATGCCTTACATTAATGCGCAGCCTATCTAGGAGCCCGGGGGGCACTATTATACAAATCTGGTGGGCGGTGAAAAGGGGGGCTTTACCGGGACCCCCCCCCCCCCACCTCCAACCCAGCAATCTAGTAAGTCCTCCCCCACCCGCCTGCGCGCCCGTGGCAATGCTTAGTCGACGAAAGCGAGCGGCCGGGGAGGACATGAAGGGACCGCTTCTTAATATTGTAACAACGATCAGTTCGAATAGTTATGCAATATCTTAGTTCCATGAAACCACAACAACTTTCGTTGTTAGGAACAGCTCGCGTGGTGCTCGTGTGCCATGACTGAGAGTCTTTCAGCAACATGATCGACGGTGTATAGGAAATATGGCTCCCACTACATTCCGCAACATACTGCTACCCCGCGCACGTCTACTTCCGCTTCCGCCGGCCCCTGTCGTCTCTTCACACCCATTGACCCCACTGTTATCATAGTGACACGGTGCGAGTAGATACTTCCATTAGCTGTGGAAACAAGGCACCAGGCTTCTAACGTCTCGGGACCACGTGTCATTGTTTTGAAGGCGCTTTGTATCGCGATTAGATTTCCAATATGTGACCTTGACCTTCCTGGTCATAGAAGGTAATCCTTTACGACGATGAGTCATGCGAATATCTTAGCCACCCTATTGTATGACTCACTTGATATCTCGTGGCAAACATGTCGGCCATGACACCACTCTGACTTGCACTTAACTGCCCGCCTGCCTTAATATCTAAATAGGTCAATCCCACCGCGGATCTGGGATGAGGAATAGATATATTGAGTCCCCCCCCCCCCGCCCGCCAGCCCCTCCCCCCTTACCATTGGGAACTTGCGAATATACACTTTAAAGGTAAAAGTGAAATTGTGTGGATACAACCATTAACCGCGACTTTCGAATCATTGTGATAACGGGGCGGTGAATAGACGCACCGGGATTGATATCTGGAATAAATCGTTGACATCGGTGATAAAATTATATGTTTTCACCAGTCTGACAATTAAGGAGATCAGCTGCCACAGAGACAGTGTCTTCATTCGTTATTACTAATTGGGATTGACGTTTTCAAAGATACATGCCGCAACATGCATCACCGTCTGTCATGACGGGAATAGCAATGCACAAGTCAGTAGCCATCATTTCTTTGGCAGTTGTAATCGTAACACAGAATGTAACACAGACTCCTAGATATTAATCCGGGAGCGTGCTGCCATCGCCCCGTTCTCGTGATGATTCGATTTCCCACTATTGCCGGATTATGCTCAACAACAGCCTAAAACATCAGTTATATATCCATGATGCACAAAAGCGTATATAAAACAAAAAAAATTTTTTTAGATTAAGGATTGGCCAAAAACGTAGAGCTTAGTTTCTTGGCCTTCTGTGCATCCGTGTCTGCAGAGAGGCGGGACACCTATTTACCCCTGAATGGTCGTCGTGAGGGGCCATCTTTTACGGCCGACAACGTCAAAGTCACACGAGCATTTTTTGGGGGAGAAATCAAATCACGATGCAAGGCAACTGTGACACGTGGTCCCGAGATATTAGAAGCCTGGTCTTGTGTTTGCACAGCTAATGGAACTATCCTCTCGCATCGGGTCACGATGACTACAATGGGATCCACATTGGGAGTGAAGGGAAGAGGTGAGTCTACATTCGAGATTGAACATTTCTCCGAAGGGTCCACCTGTGATTTGTCGCAATTGGCTAGTTCATGCATATTGATACTATTTCACGGTACCACATCAAACATGTGACTGCAACTTCGCGGTGCATACGCTTGATGAAACATTATTCGTCTGATAATATATAGGTAACATATGTATTGACAATATAATGTAGCTGGCGTTGGCATATCCTAAAGCTTAAAGTCAGGCAATCACAAATGCCAACTCCCTAAGAACACACATACAATCACGTCACTCCAGTACAATGGCTTCTGTCAAACAAGTCAAGGTCATATCAATAAATATCTGGCGTTCTCCACGTGAGTTGATACCGCATCCCGTCGCTGCTGATAGAATGGGAGACTTGACAATGTGGTAATTCAGAAGGGAATTGTTGGGTCAGGTTTGGCAGATCTGAATATTGATAAAAGTGACTTGACATCCAGTGTGAGTATGAATATCGACCATCGTGCTGCAAATCCCGGTTCTTCGTTTAATTGCCAACCAAATTGGTAGTGACATTTGAAGGAAAAAATAGTAATTCATGAATATTTTCCGTGACGGAATTCGCCTCGATGGATGATTGGTCTCCGCCATGTGGGCACTTGAAGGCGATGAAGGCGTGATGGCGTTAATACGGATATATCGGTCCGTCTGTCAGGGCGTAGATCATAGATAACAGGGCATCACCGCATTTAATTAGGAAAATATGCATATGCGTACATAAAATATGCGTTCTGGTCAAATAAATGTCAGCTTCTAATGGGGATTCAAAACCGGAAAGCCGGTGATGGATGAGAAGTGAATTGCATTAATTACTTATTCAACGATATAGAGCAGACCCTAATAGTTGACATAGTTCGTTCGCTACAAGAAAAGGGCCAAACAAACTTCGCGGTGCAATAACATGTGGTTGTCTGAAGCATACCCCATGCATATGTGCCAGGGAGCGAACCATCGACGGGTTGAGCATCCCAGCTATCTTGCCGTGTGAGCTATGAATCCATCTCGACCGGTATGAACACATGGGTTAAGTCGAGCTCATGGCATCGCGACTACGGCATTTTAGGAAAACGAGTACTCAGGCTACATGTTAAGGCCACTTGTTGTCCTCGTGGAAGCTTTATTTCTTCAACTAACTTCACAGGACAATGCAACGCTGTCGGATCAACAACGCAGCTGACCCTATACTATAGCAAACTTGCTTTCAGCTGACCTCACATGTTGGTCAAGGTCAGCTGACCTCACATGTTGGTCAAGGTCAGCTGACCTCACATGTTGGTCAAGGTCAGCTGACCTCACATGTTGGTCAAGGTCAGCTGACCTCACATGTTGGTCAAGGTCAGCTGACCTCACATGTTGGTCAAGGTTGCTGCGCCATTAGCATGGGGTTAAAGCTCAATCCCCTTGACATACGTAGTACGTTTCTGTTTCGACCGGCAAGGTCAAGGTCATGTGTGGCCTTCGCGGGGGAAACCCGTTGAAAACTATGACACGTTGTCCCTAGATGTTAGATATCTGGCGATGTGTTTTTATAGCTAATTGAACTATCCGCTCGCACCGGGTCACCACTACAGCCATGGGGCCAGTGTGTAGGAAGGTTTGAGGGGGAGGGTTTGTAGTGGAGGGGTGCGGGGTACGACTTTCTTGTGGAATGTAGCGGGAAGCATATTTCCTATTTACCTGCTATTAGTTTACCATGTTGCTGAACAAATTTTACGACCAGCGTGCGAGCTGCTTCTAACATTGGTTTGCCTGGTGGTTTCATCGGGTTTAGATCCCACATGGATATTCCAAAAAGGTTCCTTCATTAAGAAATAAAGTAACACTTAAGCTATGTATTACCCCCTCATTTTCGGTTGCATGCAAATTTCTAATTGAAGCAACTCATATATAACATGCAGCGCTTTTACTAAACTGGGTAATGTTTCACAATATGTATGTTTTACTTTGCCTAACTGCCTCACAAAGTGGTTAAAACCTCCTGAATACATAATTATTGAGGCAGGGATATTGACATAGAAGGTCATACAGTGTGTCCACGAAGGGTCAAGGCCATAACACAGGGTCATGTCCCCGGGGTACACCCATCACTCTCACCCCGTGTAAGAGGTACGGTATATGTGTCGGTGTATTGGTCACGTGGGTCAGGTGTACAAAATGAATCTTTTACGATATGAATTCTATTGCGCCGCGGAAATCTCTAGGGACAGCTGAGCCAGTGAGGCTCTCCCCGATATTTCTTCAGGAGTAAGTCTCCTAAGATAGGGGAACATTTGCTGCACATATATATATAGGTCTCGAAGTGCAATCCCACCGCTGTCGTGGAGTGACACCTAGCGAGTGAAATAATGTACTGGTGTTCGTCGCGCCAGTTTCGCACGCCATCCTCGGTACGTGGCCATTCATTTGAATTGGGTCAAGCGACACTAGCTCCCCATGGGGATCAGTTTGATGGAGGACTCGCGTGGACTCAGTGATAAGACACTCCATCAGTTGCGGATAGTGTGGGCCAATACTTCTGTGGCCTTATGAAATATTCTCTCATTTGCCACCGTAAGTTATGGGACAATTTAGTATCCTTTTCCGTTTCAAGCCAAAGTCATTGAGATAACATATGGCTTGACGAAGGGATAAGTTTTTTAAGCTATATATATATATATATTAGTGCCATGGTTTATTTTGTAATGTGGTATATTTTGTTCTTCCACCGTCAATGTTATATATATTATATAATCCATGTGGTTTCAATATTACCTCAAAGTGGGAGCCGAATGTGTTCATAGTGGGTTGTAGAGTACTACTTATCAATTATTCCGTGGTATGTCAACATTTCTTTCCCACATAGCTAAATTGGTGAATTTGTATTTCTAATAATCTCATCATTCCGTCTATATAGGCACACAGTCAAGCAAATTAAATTGGCACCCACAGAACTTTGTAAATTAGGAGAACCAAAAGAATCGGACCAAGATTTACACAGCAAGGACGGTACACATTTTGGCATCCATATGCAAAGAAAAGCGCAAACGAGAAAGTCAATTCCCCTTCTCCTTACAAATCGACTACGGGATAACGCAGTGATGCGGATGCTGGGGACGCAGGTGGCAGATGCCGAAAAAATATTAGACGAATGACGACCAATGATGCTGAAACGATGAATGCATGGCGGGAGAGAGGGTGTTGGGTAGAGAGGCGGCGGTGGGAGGTGGTTAGAGGATGAGGGCGCAGACGGGTGGGGGGTGGGGAGGGGCGGGGGGGATGCGGCGAAATCGATGGCCCGAAGGGTTGTCAAAAGTGGTCATCGTTACTGTGCTACCGATGAAACCGCCTTTGGGGATAAATAGGCTAGGGAGTCCGACTATAATTATCGGGCTAATTCAAGGGCAGGGCTTGTAAGGCACCCGATTCAAGGTCGGGATGGATCAATGGGTCGGGGTTGTAAATGACCGGCCAACATGGCGGCTTATCGCCTGATTTGATGTCTTCAAAGGCGAGAAATATTGGGAGACTCGCCTCTACCTTTCTCCATGCATTCGTGACTGGGAATTGAAATTTTACACTGAGCACAGCGACATAGAAGGTAATGTGTGATCAGCTGAAATCAACTCTTTCATGCATGTTGCCGCTGGCCCCGCGTTCTCACATTCTTGTCCGTGCGTTGAAGTGGCTCTGCTGTATCCGACCAGAGACCGGATCCCTTGAACAAATATATGTACCGTTGTGCAAGATAGTGACGCCATATCTAACTTCTTCCTCCTGCGGTTGAAGGTTACTCCAGGAGACATAGTTACTTTTTACCTTGGCCATTCACCTTACCAAGTACAACGAGTCACCTGACTTACCCAATCCATCAATAAACTAAACCGTTTCTAGAGCAACATATACGTACCAACATTCCTCTGCCAAGGTTACAAGATGGACCCAAATCCATTAATCGCTCCAGGCCAGCGAAAATTGATGATCATGGCCTAGCGACTGGCTTGGCGTTTTGTTATCAAAGTATTACGACATCGGGGAGTTAAGATAAGACAACAACGTATCTGACGTCGATACATGAACATCAACAAAGCCATCGCAAACGGGATATAGATCGACAATGGACATATGATGATAGCTGATGAGATAGATGATTATGAAATTTTAAAAACCGTTCCAAAATGGCTACTAATTTAAAAAAACAAGTCAGATTTCACTAAAATGCCCGAATTTATTGTTTAAAGATATCAACGTGTCAATGCACAACGGATATTTAGTGGTTTTGCCTTTGTAATATAGATTATGTAGCTATTGGGGTTATGCAGGTGCGGATCCAGGAATTTGAAAAGGGGGGAGATTTATTGAAAATTGCAATCGGGGGGGAGTGTTCTAAACAAAATTGCGACCGGAGGGTCAACAAATTGTTTGGCCGCCGAGGGGGGGGGGGGGGGGGGGCTCCACTAAAACCTTGAGAACGGGGGGACGGGGTGAGGGTCCATGCCGCCTCAAATAGCGTTCTTCCTCAAAGGGGGAGAAGTGGACCCCCTGGACCGCCTCCCGAACTCTAAACCCGTCCTTGCGCAAATTGCCATATGTGGTGAATCCTGGAGTGTGTCTAACTGCCCAGCGCGAAATATCGTATTCGCAAGAGTTAACATTAACGAATCCAATGTATATGTCTGATGTACATATCCGTTATTAAACCGGTCACAAAGTCACCAAGGCTGGTGTGAGTCTAATGGCTGGTTTGTTTGATACATGTTTGTAAAAATCAGATGTTCTTATGATAGTAACATTATATATGGGACCAGATCCGTTTCGCCTAGACTTCATATGGTGATGTGTTACCCGCTGGCAAGCAGTGATTATTGTTCACTGCCCGCCAGGGAAAACTAGACTTTTGCTATCCTGGTCAAGTGTCGCACCACGTACCACATATGTGAAGATAAGTGAGACGATAAGTTAGACGACAAATCACTACCATTCCAATGAGCGGGATCTTTTCATCAGAGGGCATTGCATTACCCCGGGAGGTTGCTCGATCCAAGGAGGCTTCCAAATGGACAACATATTTTTTAAGGCATATATGGTAACATTCAGTATTATTACTCAGTGCAGACTAATCAGGCTGAGTTGGCAAGTGGGCTGGTCTGCAGATTGACACTCTGTGGAGCCTGGCACGTGTACCTGGTTCACGCTTCAGACAACCTCACTTTATTGGCCTGGAAGATTTTGCTGGCCCTTAATGTGCACAATGAGGCCTAATTAATTTAAGGCACATATATATCATACGATCAAATATTCATTTCATACAATCAGGTTGCCCCCATGACCAATCCACCGACCATCCCACCGTACCACCGTAATGGTATCCACCGTGCCACTGTCCTTTATGGGTGTGTGGGCGGGGGGTGGGGGTATAGAAGCTTTACACTGGCTTAGAGTGAGGAGTGTACCCGCAGACATGGCCCTGTGTTATGGCTTTGACGCTTCCTGGTGACGACACTTTATGACCTTACATGTGAACTTCCCCGCCTCAATGAATCCAAACCTACATACAGCCACTGTCAGGGGATCTCGACACAAAAATAAGTATTAATTCGTTATAATGCATGGCTGGCTTTAGTTTACTGATATCGCGCCTTAACAGACACACCGACTTGTCTGTACTAAATGACATTCCGGTTTCAACTTGCCACGAGAATGCCATTCAGTTATTTCTATCAACACCCTCCTCTGCCAAACTTGACCGACCAATTCCCTCCTGAATTACTCAATCGTCAAGTGTCCAATTTCATCAGCAGCGACGGAATGCGCTATCAACCCACTCACGTGGCGGACGCCATCTATGTCTCGATATGGCCTTGACACGTTTAAACAGAAGTCATTGTACGGGAGTGAGATGAATGTACGTGAGGCCTTGCGGAGTCAATATTTGTCATTGCCTTACATTAATGAGCGGCCTATCAAGGAGCCCGAGGAGGCACTATGATACAAATCTAACGGGTGCCTTGATGCCTGAGAGAGCGGATATGTGCGATGCAAAAGATACCCCTATAGAGCAGATATTTTAAAATTTGTGACCGGTTGGGGGGGCTCTATGAATGTGCGTTTTTAGAGCAGGTTGCCGCGAAACAAATACCCCTTCCGGATTCGCGTGGTGCTCGTGTCTCTTTAAGCAACTGAGACTGTTTAAGCAACATGATCAGCGGTTGATAGGAAACCGGGGAGGAGGAGGCATTAGGGAACCCTGCCCCCCCCCGCCCCCTTCCCCCACCAGATTTGCTTAATAGTGCCCCCCATCCACCCCCGCCCCCCCGCGCCTGGGATAGGAAATAGGTTTCCCACTACATTACATAACATACTCCAACCTCGCGCACGTCTACTTTCGCCGCCGCCGGCCCCTATCTTCTCTTCGCACCGATTGACCCCACTGTTGTCTTAGTTACTCGGCGCGAGCGGAGAGTTCCATTAGCTGTCTAACGTCTTTACGAAGGCGCTTTGCATCGTTATTGGATTTCTTGTGCGTGACATTGACCTTGACTTTGCTGGCCATAGAAGAAAGTCCGTCACGACGATGAGTCAGGCGAATATCTTAGCCATCCTATTGTATTACGTACCTGATATCTCGTGGCAAACCTGTCGGCCATGACACCACATTGACTTGCACTTAGCTGCCCGCCTGCCGTAACATGTAAATAGGTCAGTTCCACCGGATCACCATGCTTCTCGGCAGACACGGATGACACAGCAGGCGGGGGCGGCTCTAGGAGGGAGGGGGGGGGTATGTGGTTGCAACCGCCCGTCCCCCCCCCCCCCCCCCACGCCCTTGGGACCGAGCATACACTGCAAAAGTCTGGTTTTCCAAACGAAATACATCGTGAAATTTTACGGATACCCTCCCCCTAGCCCTGATGCATAGCCCTAATGACCTGAACCCTAACGGGCCCTAACGGGGGTGTAAGGGCCATGCAATAAGTAAGGGACATGGTCAAAAAAGTAGTAATGCATCACTCAGCTCGGTTCGATGAATGATTGTCCATTGGGACGACGAACTTACCGCTCCAAATCGCATCGACTCTCTTCTTTAGACAATAATTAGACCCTAGGATGCATTCATTTATAATTTTGCTGTCCAATCCTTGCAAATCAATGATATTTTCGTCGGTCGTTAACGGCTTCTCTCCCTGCCGCTTCGAATTTTGCCAGGCTGTGCTACCTGAATCTTCCGCGTGCTGGCGCCGCTCGTTGCATGAACAGTCCTACGCAAGATGGCGCTACCAGTCGACTTTTACGCGTTTTTATTTGCTGGTTATCTCTACGCAAGAATGGCTTTTCTCAAAGCTCTAGAGAGAGCAAAGGTGTCACTGAAGCTTTCATACCAGCTGAAGGAGCGGCAGATAACGGCGCTATCGTCCGTTTGTGCTCGCCACAGGATTTGGCAAAAGTGATGTATATGCCCTTGCACCGGTCATACTCGACATGGCGAGTTATCACGTGCTCTACGGTGTGGCTTTTCACCATCAAAATCCTCTCGGAAATGTCACTGTAGAATTTACCTAATATTGTAGTAAATTACAAATTACAACATAACATTCCACATAGTGAGCAATATACCACATACATTTTCTTAGATGTGGGCTCCCACTGCCACCTGACGTCCATGCATTTCAGATAAACTCTTCCCACAACCCACACAATCGTGGTGATCCATGACGGTCACAAAGCAACAGTGGAGACAGCATGGTTATTGACTGGTAGCTCCACCTTGCGTAGGACTGTTCACGCAACGAGCGGCGCCACCACGCGGAAGATTCAGGTAACACTGCCTGGCAAACTTCGAAGCGGCAGGGAGAGAAGCCGTTAACGACCGACGAAAATATCATTGATGTGCAAGGAATGGAAAGCAAAATTAAAAATGAATGCATCCTAGGGTCTAATTATTGTCTAAAGAAGAGAGTCGATGCGATTTGGAGCGGTAAGTTCGTCGTCCCAATGGACAATCATTCATCGAAGCGAGCTGAGTGATGCATTACTAATTTTTTGACCATGTCTATTGCTTGACCCTTCTGCCTATCAGCTTGTTGTCAGAAGGGTCAAGTTCACTGGGCTACCCTCCCCCCCACTCCGGTCGCAAACCACCTTTGTCAAATTACCCTACGTCTTCCCTAAGTTTTTGAACAATTCTTAAATTAAAAGTTAGAAAGATGGGTATATAAACCATAATGTGATGCTACTGTTGGGTAGAATCCTCCAAAAGTGGGAATCGAACCGACTTCACCAGTTTTCAATTAAGAAGGGAGACCACGCGTATTCGCATGAACTGCAGCTCACTGAACTCTCAATTGTATAACAAGAATCTGGTAGATAACCCGAGTTGTCGCTGCGGAGCGGAGAACGAGCACCGTTTTCAATTGTACTCGGGTGCCCACTTTATACAACTTTAGATACATTTTATTTCGCAAAATCCATGTTCTATCGTCAGTATCAATTGGCGCCATTCTTTTCGGGTAATCCATCCGTCTCAATTGACGATCACCGTTATATATTTCACGTTGTTCACGACTTTAATGCAGCCTCTAAACATTTTCCTTGAAATATCACGTCTACCTATCACGGATTTACCGTCGTGCCTGAATGTATTATTTAGAGAATGTCTACTACATTGTGATGTACGCAACTGTAATGTTTATATGTATGTCTGAGCAAAAACGTTCAGCAAGAGGAATTCATGTAGACATTGTGCCTGTTTTGCAATTGCCAATAAACATATGTTGAACTAATAAGGAGACCCGCTGCCACAGCGGCGGCGTCTTCATACTTTATTATTAATTGTGATTGAACTTTTTAAGATACATACTCACATGGAGTAACCGATCGTCCCTTTCTCGGCGGAAAATGGTCGTGAACATCCCTTTCGCCGAGGTGGAACGCCCGTTCTTGGCGGAAAATACAAGAACAGTGTATGGTGTAGGCAGCAAAACTGCATTTAGGAATGCATAGGCATACATCCAACTTGCTTATAATGTTGATCAAGCAGGCGAGAATCTATTAATTTACATGATCGCTATTGAAAGTTCAATAATTAAAAAAAGCCGAGAACGGGCGTGTTCGCCGAGAAAGGGGTGATCGATTACTCCATGTGATACTGCAATGACAATTAATAGTTATATAAGTTATAGTCGTAACAGCCTCACGGGTCATTGGCATAGACATAACAAGCACACAATGCATTGGCTGTAGACGGAAAGTGAAAAAAAATCCTTATATATTCCTTTTCTTTTCAGATCGGTGGGGTGCAGATGGGAGTGGTGGTTGGGGAGAGGTGGCAGATAGTAGGTGAATGCGAATGATGAGAGGAGCGAATGGGGGAGGGGTGAAGGGAGGGGGGGCCACATGCCCCTTTAAGAAATGAACGGCGTACACTGGTGAATGTGGATCAACCTAGATGGCTGCGTCGCTCGCAAACCAGCCACCAGATGTCGCTAGTGATCTCTCCCGCTTGGCAGTTGAACTTGTCTTTATGACCGCCCATGGGACAGTTTATCTGTGGTCAACGGCGTCTCCACTGGATTTCAGCAGGCTTTAACCACGCGGGACGTGAAGTATCAGTGACATATATAGCGTCAGGACGACGGGGATCGGGGGACGGTGATGAGCTGGCGTGGATGGAAGGCTGAAAGTTATGGTGAGGGTGCGGGAGGGATGACCGGTCACTGAACCAAAAAAAAAAACATAAACATTGATATATTGAGCAATAATTCCACAATATATGTATATATAAAAGGGATAGTAGGGTGTTGAATAATGGGGTAAGATCGACGAACTTGAGAGTAACAAGGGCATTGCGGAAGCCAGCGATGGTGTTGACCTTGGGCTAAGACAAATTGTGGTACCAACACTTTAAGGAGGAGGTCAGCTGCCACAGTATTATTATTCACGCGTGATTATTAATTTTGATTAACCTTTCTAAGATATATACCGCAACATGTATCACTGTCGGTCATGACAGGAAAAAAGTCAACAGTAGCCTTCATTCCCTTGCCCCCCCCCCCCCCCCGCCTCACCCTCCCCTTCCCCCTTTACGTGTCATTGATATAGATATAACGAGAACAAAGGCTGTTCGGTTGCTTTGGAAGCATGTAAGGTTCTTTTCGGTAATTAGGGGGAGTGTTGTTGTATTTCCGGTAACGAGGCCGGCTTCGTGTGATTTGAAGAAATAAACCGATTCGGAGGTATATTTCGCTTCAAGAACTGTTTGTCGTTTCGTGAATACCATCGTAAGAACATTTTGGTAGCAGAGCGTGGTTGACCGTGAGTCTTACATATAACATAACCATGGAAAAGCTGAAAAATCAGAAAGCTAAGGCGAAGGCTGTATTCACTCGCACCAGCACGCGGTTGCTGCAATCTATGGAAAGCGGATGCGGCCAAAAAGAGATAAATTCAAATTTGGACTCTGTGACCATAGCATTTGAAGGAGTGATATTTGCCTGTGAACAGTTAGAAGAATTCTATGAGGGCATCGGCGATAACAGGAACGTCCGACTGGTAGGACGCGAACTCGAAGATATTGAAGAAAGATTCAGTGATTATAGTCTAATGGTGCAACAGCATTTACAGCACTGTTATCCGCAAACTCGGTCTCAGGCACCTCGCCGGCCGCCAACCGTGCAGCCGGTGCCAGAACAGCAAAGCACTCCAAGACAACTGTCAGAACAATTCCGACATGAAATCAGCCAACGGGAGGCTGAACTTGAACCCATTGCGTCTCAAATTGAAAGAACTTTCGAAGAATGTCAGATTCATATACGAGAGATGAAAGGACCACAGCAGCCATTTGTATCACCACATCAGAACGCAATTAACCAGACCCACGTTGCAACCCACCCAGGTGAACAGCATTCATCGCATGCATCACACGAGTTATCAGAGTATGTGGCTGCAACTCAGGCCCAACCAGCTAATCACCGGGTTATTACATCGACGCCATTTATGCTGCCTGCAATGCTATCCACTGCCTCACATGTACATCAGCCTCTCAGCACCCAGCCTCAGGCAAGTCCAATTAGAAGCGTGTCAGCGGCAAATATGCAGTCATACCAGCAGTCTGGAGGTCTTGAACCAGAGGGTCATCGCCATGGAACAATAGTGGGGTCCCAGCAATTATTACCCAATGAAAATTACCCTGTGGGTTTGGGACAAGCAGGAAACAGTTGTAGTGGCGTGAACGCAGATCCCTCAGCACTCCTTCCCAGGGTGAGTTTGCCCAAGTTCTCTGGGGACAAGAGAGCTTACGAAGCCTGGCGATCAGCCTTTGATGCATGTGTCGACAGCGCCAGAATAGTGCCGGAGTACAAACTGCTGCGCCTGCGAGAGAGCTTGCAAGGTGAAGCGTTAAAGGTGGTGGAAAGCTTGGGCTTCTCGGCACAAGCTTATGAGGTGGCCAAGGCTCGGCTAGAGAGGAAGTATGGCGGAAAGCAACGGGCACTAACTCTGCGCCTCGAAGAGTTAGATCAGTTCAAGCCTGTTAGAGACAACTGCGAAAAGGATTTGGAGCGCTTGGCAGAATTGTTAGATATGGTCGTTGTCAACCTTCATGAAGCCGAGCTAGGGAACGGATCCTTATATATAGCTATCCAGCGCAAGTTGAGCAAATCGCTGCTCGCCAAGTACAAACAGTGGATTTGTGAAAGTAATCGCGAGGAAACCGTGCTAGTCTTAAGAGACTTCATTGACAGAGAAGCCGAGTTCCTCACAACTGCATCAGAAACTATATGTGGAATCAACAAGGACTGGGGAAGAAAAGAGAAGACCGCTTCAACTGGGCGGACGTTCCTGACCCAAGACGAGACCAAGGGTGCTATGAAGCCGCAGTCGAAGTGCCACCTGTGTCAGTCTCGCCATGGCATGTGGGCTTGTAGCCGCTTCCGGGCCATGTCAATACAACTCCGTTGGAATGTGGCCAAGGAACACAGACTTTGCTTTAGGTGCCTCGGGGATGGTCATCAAGGCCAAGCGTGCATTAGGGGTCGAACATGCGGTCTAAATGGATGCGAATTATCCCATCATCGTCTGCTGCACAAGGATCGAGTGATCCCTCAATCAGACCGTCCACGTGAAGCCGAGGTAAGAGACAGGGATTCAGTGAGGTCAGTAAATGGTAGAAACACGGAAGCAAGTTCCCATGGTAACCTCACCATGGAAGGGGAGCGAAGCCCGAGAACCATGTTGACTGAGCATACAAAGTCTACAGAGTTTGTCGCCCTAAGGACAGTGCCTGTCTATCTGTCCAACGGACGGCGGAAATTGAAGGTGAATGCTCTATTGGACGAGGCAAGTAGCAAGAGCTATTTGAACAGCGACATAGCTGCGGAACTAGGTCTGGACGGAACCCACCAAGAACTAACTGTAAACGTCCTGAATGGCAATCAAGAGCGTTTTGACACAGCTGTTGTTGATTTCACAATTCAAAGTGTCCACGGCGATCTGCATAAGGAAGCGTCAGCGTATACCACAGAACGTGTGACGGGAGACATGCAGGTGGTGAACTGGAATGAAGCAAAGCACAAGTGGACGCATCTGGCAGGAATTAGCTTCCCAAAGGTTGGGCCACGACCCATCGTCGACCTGTTGATCGGTGTGGATCAATCTGATCTTCTGTATTCATTAAAGGACATACGCGGACTTCCTGGAGAGCCTATCGCTCGACTGACGCCACTGGGATGGACCTGCGTCGGTAACACCCAGATGGCGACGCGTAGCCCTCAGGCAAACTTCGCCTTTTTCGTGAAGAATTCGAACAACCTTGAAGCACTTGTTCGTCGCTTTTGGGAACTTGAAGATGTCCAAGGTACTCAAATTGTCAAACCGGGAGACAAGGCCGCTATGGACATCGTGTCAAAGTCTCTAGTGTTTCGGGATGGCCATTACCAGGTTGCTACGCCGTGGAAAGTCGATAGACCCAAACTACCGGACAACTACAGTATGGCATTGCGCAGACTGCAAAATACTGAAAAACGCCTGTTGAAATGCCCAAAGGTTGGTGAGGCATACGCAGGGGTGTTACAGGATTATCAGGACAAGGGGTACATTCGCAAAGTTTCCCCTAATGAACAGAAACCTGATGAGGTGTGGTATCTGCCCCACTTTCCAGTCCTAAGACCGGACAAGGAAACGACAAAGACAAGGATCGTGTTCGATGCGTCAGCCGAGTGCGAAGGAATCTCACTCAATGATGTCGTCGAACAAGGACCCAAGTTACAAAACGACTTGGTGGATGTTCTCCTTCGTTTCCGACGCGACCCCGTTGCTCTGATGAGTGATGTCAAGGAGATGTACCTACAGATAAAACTGAAAACTGCAGATCGCCCATACCATCGATTCTTGTGGCGCGATCTAAAAACGGACAACGAACCGGATGTATACGAATTCGAAAGGGTTGTGTTTGGAGTCAACTCGTCGCCATTTCAGGCCCAGTTTGTAGTCCAGGAGCACGCCCGGCAGCACCAAGCGGAGTGGCCTGTCGGCGCTGACGCCATCATTAATAGCACTTACATGGACGACACCATGGACTCGGTCGCAGACTTGGAGAAAGGCATCGACTTTTATAATCAAACAACAAGTCTATGGAACGCGGCTGGAATGCACGCCAGAAAGTGGCTTTCTAACGCGCCTGACGTATTGGAACACATCCCTCACTCAGACTGCGCGAAAGAGGTGGCTCTCGATCGGGGTGAGATCCCTGCCGTCAAAACCCTCGGAGTCATGTGGTCACCCATGGAAGACGAGTTCCTATTTCGCTTCAACCAATCTCCACACGATTTGACATATACAAAACGCAAATTCCTGAAGAGGATAGCAACATTATTTGACCCTTTGGGGTTTCTGACGCCGTACACCGTTCGTGCAAAAGTCCTTCTGCAGGAAATGTGGGCAGCTGGCCTGGACTGGGACGATCCATTAGATGAAGTGACAGTAACAAAAGCAAGACAGTGGTTTGGTGAGCTTAACGATCTGCAAAACATACGCATTCCTCGTTGTCTCCGGCTACCTGGAGAACCGAAGGACACTGGGCTGCACGTATTCGTGGACGCCTCCACTGCCGCTTACGGAGCCGTCGCTTATGTGAGACACACCAACGCCGATAGGGAAGCTACTTGTCGTCTTGTTGCCTCGAAGTGCCGTGTGGCTCCGCTGCAAGCCGTCACTATCCCTCGTCTGGAGTTGATGGCTGCTGTCGTTGGTTTGCGACTAGCTGAGACGGCCGGCAAGGCGCTACGTATACCAACCCATTCATGGACATTCTGGTCTGACAGCATGGATGTGCTGTATTGGATCCGGGGTCGGAGCCGGCAATTTAAACCGTTTGTAGCGAATCGGGTCGGCGAAATCCAAGGTAAAACCAGCCCGGCTCAGTGGAGACATGTTCCTTCCAAGCAAAACCCGGCCGATGCGCTGACCAGGGGAACGACAGTATCTACGCTTGCGACGGAGAGCAAATGGTGGAACGGGCCATCGTTTCTTGGGCAAGAGGAGAACGAGTGGCCCGAGAACAAGATCGACACAACCTTGCGGGTTAGTGCCAAAACACTCAATGACCGACACGGGATGACCCAGGTTCGGGCACAAACATTCGTCACCAATATCCTTGAGAATCGACTGACGCCAGGGCGATACTCAAGTTGGACTATGCTTACGAGGGTCCATGCCAAGGTGCGTCGCTTCGTGGAAAACTGTCGCTTACCCAGTGGCCTACGCCAAGCGGGACCGACCACGCCCGATGAAATAACTAGCGCCAAAACGTATTACTTCCGGCTCGCACAACGGGAAGTGTTCGAAGAGGAGCTACGAGCAATACATGCTGGAAAAGAGTTACCGAGCGGATCCAAACTTCCTTCATTGAAGCCAGCAATGGACGAGGAAGGGGTACTGAGATGCACTGGCAGACTTGAGTTCGCGGAGTGTCTGCCGTGGGAAGCACGCCACCCCATAATCTTACCTCGCCATCATCGGATTACCAAGCTGGTAATAAAAGACATGCATGAACACTGCCTGCATGGCGGAACAAACCAGGTGCTGGCGCAGTTGTCAGCACGCTACTGGGTCGTCTCGGCAAGAGAGGCGATAAGGGAGTGGGAAAGGGAATGTTCTGAATGTAAACGGAGGAAAGCCGCCCCCGCGGCCCAGCAAATGGCCCCATTACCGGAACTGCGCACGCGTGTGTCATTGCGTGCGTTTAGCCAGACTTCAATGGACTTCGCCGGGCCATTCTTCACAAAACAGGGGAGAGGCAAGACCCGACAAAAGAGATACCTGTGCTTGTTCACGTGTCTTGCCATCCGAGCGGTCCACCTGGAAGTTGCCAATGGGCTTGATACCGACTCTTTCCTAAACGCCTTTTTCCGCATGGCTTCGCGACGCGGTATGCCAACTGAAGTTTTATCGGACAACGGGACAAACTTCGTTGGTGCCGCTAACGAACTGGAGGGGCTGGCGGCTCTGGACAAAAGGCAAATACAGGAGAGGTCGGCCAGCGACGGGGTGAAGTGGAATTTCAATCCGCCTGCGGCCCCCCATTTTAACGGCGTGCATGAGATTATGATTAAGGCAGCGAAGAAGGCCATCTACGCCATCCTGGGATCCGCAGACGTGACGGATGAAGAGCTGCTTAGTGCCGTGGTGGGGGCAGAGGGATTGATTAACTCTCGACCGTTAACATATCAGTCGGCAAACCCAGCTGACTGTGTGCCCCTAACACCCAACCATTTTCTACACGGTCAGGTTGGCGGCAGATTTGCACCTGAAGCTGTGGACAGAGTAGCGTTCAACCCAAGAAAACGCTGGAGGCGAGTACAGGAGCTAGTGCGCCATTTCTGGCACAGGTGGCTTTCCGAGTGGCTACCTAGCCTGAACGCAAGAAAGAAGTGGGCGCGCGATAGCAGGGATCTACAGACTGGCGATCTCGTGATCGTTGTATCGCCTGATACTCCGCGTGGTCAGTGGCCGCTGGGACGTGTCGTCGCGACCTATCCTGGACGTGATGGGCGCGTTCGCGTCGCTGACGTCAAAGTCAGAGGCAGTATCATGCGTCGACCCATAGTTAAACTGTGTCCACTGGTGGATCTTTGAACGCACCATAACGTTTGTTTTGACGATAAATATTAACCGGATTATTAGCGTTTTAAGTAAATAAACATTAATAGCAATTGATGCAACACTAGAACACATTATGAAGCGGTTTTACATTACGTCCGTGGATTAAAACGTCCTGTCCGTGTAAAACAGTATTAAGTGGGCTAGTTTAAGTTCGACCTACTAGCGTGTTGATATCGTCACATCAAGGAAGGGGAGGATGTTCGGTTGCTTTGGAAGCATGTAAGGTTCTTTTCGGTAATTAGGGGGAGTGTTGTTGTATTTCCGGTAACGAGGCCGGCTTCGTGTGATTTGAAGAAATAAACCGATTCGGAGGTATATTTCGCTTCAAGAACTGTTTGTCGTTTCGTGAATACCATCGTAAGAACAAAGGCATTGGCGGTAGACGAAACGGAAGTACTTGGATATTCCCTGTTCTATTCAGATTGCTGGGGTGGAGATGGCAATGGTTGGAGAAAGGTGGAAGATGGTAGGTGATTGCGAATGTGTGAAGGAAATAAGGGATGTGTGGGTCGGGGTTGCACAAGGACCACATGTCTCTTAAAGAAATGGACGGCGTACGCTGGTTGGCGTGGATCTGCCGAGATGGCTGCGACCCTTGCAAAAATAGCCACCAGATGTCGCTAGTGATTTCTCCGCCGGAAGATTGGTCTTTATTTATCACCGCCCATGAGACGGTTTATCTGTGGTCAACGGCATCTCGGGCAGACTTTGGCGGGCAACAACCACACGGGATGTGAAGTATCAATGGCATATATAGCCCCAGGACGAAGGGTGAGGGGTGGCCAAGTGATGGCGTGGGTGGAAGGTTGAACGTTATGGTGAGGGTGCGGGAGGGATGACCTGTCATATATATTAAAAAGCTGTTATATATTGAGCAATACATCCACTACATATATATATATATAAGGGATAGTAGGGTGTTAGATAAGGGGGTAATTAAGATGGACAAACTTCAGAGTAACAAGCCAGCGATGGTGCTGATAAGGTCATTCGCTGCTTGACGTTGAGCGTCATTTTTTATAGGACCTGCGAGGACGCCATTAAAATCCACTTGGGCGCATGGTCCATACTGGTGCACAGCTGGTAGGGCGGTAAGCAGATAAAGAGGGCGTGCGTTCGCCTTCGTTATACCGAACTCCCTCTTTTACCATAACGATGGTATTGGTGCCAGGGTGAACGGGCTAGGCGATGCATACGTTTCGAAACGAAGGGGCAGAAAGAAAGGCCCAATATCACTTATTGTATACCTGCAGCAACATGACTCTTACAGAGAACATGACAACCCTTTTCTAGTCTTCTTAGGGCCCCTGAGGGGGGGTAGCCATGTCGCGTGTCGATTTTAAGAAAACGGTCCATGTCACGTGTCTATTTTAAGAAAAGGTCCATGTCGCCTGTCGCTAAGTCTTATGTCGCATGTCGATTCTAAGACAACCCCGATGTCACGTTGTCGATTTTAAAAATCGCCGTGTCGCCGTGTCGAAAAAGCCCCTATGGGGCCCTCGTCTTGTCGTCTCGTCTTCGCGTCTCTGGCTCAGTGGCTGGCTATTTTTTTTTTTTTTTTTTTTTGTTATTTTATTATATCGCAAATATAATGTACGAGCGTATCGACGCCTCAACCCCTATCACCACTCTTCTACGGCCGCAGCGGTGTGGACATTATCTTTCGGGGAACTGTATTTCGCCGGGCACTTGAAGAGTTTCCCCTTTCCATCGCACTCTTCGGGGAGTGCTTAAGCCGCGTGATGGTTCTGATGATATCTTGATATGGGTTAGAAGGGGTGGTGGATGTGCGGGTTATAGCCGTGCGGGGTGAGGACTGGGAGGTGAGGTGAACAGGGGGAAAACGCAGAGAGAGATGGATGGTGGGGGTGGGGGGCTGATCATGTGGTAAAACTGGAACCAGCTAGGGGAAGTAGGTGCAGGATGGGGAGATGGGGATTTGAGCGGGACGAGAGGGCTCTGACCGATTACGGGTGACAAGGGTAACGGTGCCTGGGTGAACGGAGAGTCCTTAGCGAATATCTATTATACGTGACGGCTGGGAGGCTTGGAGGTTAACAGGCTGGCAGGTCGTGCGCGGGCTCATGGGGGCCCAGGTGATTATGATGATGAGGGTACAGTAGGGTGGCTAACCGGCCCAGTGGGGCGGAGGGTGGGGGGTGGGGGGTGGGTAAACCGCCCTACCCAGGCGGGTCTTCCCCGCTCATCACAACGGCAGCCTTCCTTGAAGCCCCGCCAGCCACCCCCGCCAGCCACATGTACTACCCTTCCAGGCTCCCAGCCTACCCACACCACCCCCACCCCGAGCAATCTGTGCTACTCTAACCCCACCCCACCAGCACCAGCCAACCCAGCCCTACCCACTCCATCACCGTCTGTCACTCCGTCTGCCGCATCCTTCCTAATTCCCCCCCCCCCCACCAATACTGCCCCACCCCTCCCCAACTCCGGCCCCCTCCCCCAATTACCCCTACTCCCGCCCCCATCCCTCCCTAAATCCGGCCCCTCCCCCAATTACCCCCCCCCCCCTATTCCCACCCCATCCCTCCTCTATCCGTAATGCCCTCCTCCAGCTATGCCACACTCTCCCAGCCAAACCACCCCTCCCGCCATTCTCACCGCCAGGTATAACGCCCCCAACACCCCCCCCCCCCACCCCTCCAGCCGCCACCGCCCCCCCGCTCTGGCACAGCCCCGTCATCTAGGCCAACACGCCCTGTCCTGAGAGAAAGAACAGGCCGAGGCGACCGCTGACTGGCGACCGTGACTTGGCCAATGGGAACGGCCCTCGTAACAAATTAGCCCACTCTCCTCGAAGCTCGGCGGCAATAGCTGTGGTAGCCGCCGCCACCAGCACCACCACCTACACCATCAGAAACAGCAGCGACCCAAGCCACATCACCACCAGCGCTACCACCACTTCCACCAGCGCCACCCCCCCCCTTCCCCTCCCCTCTGCCCGCCCCCACCCACCACCGCCACCAGGGACATTAGCTACAGCAGCGACAGCAGGGGCAGCAGCGGCGGAAATCCCTTTAATCTGCAGACGTAGTCGGCAGCAGCGGATGGAAAAGAGGTCGAAGGAAGGAACCCTCATCGATTTCCTGCAGTAAAGGCCCGCAATATCACGTGGAAAACCACATGGATATCACACATTGCCTCCGTGATCCGAAGACAATTAACTGTCTCGTGAATCCAACGAATTGACAACTTTATGTCTGCGCAAAACCTTTCCGGCGCCGTTGAATATTGCCACCAGAGGCGCCACAAGAGCTGTCTGGTGCCGAGGGTCGGTTTGTCCTTGACACAACCCTAGACACGAAACTAATAAAAGGGAAACAACAGGACGATACACCAAACCATAACGTGTTGATTAAATCTGGAAATGACCGGTAAGGACATATATATCTTCATATACATCTTTTTTGTGTGTAATTTTAATGTTATTTGTGTCATTCCTGCCACAATTTGATCATATTGATTTCTGGGAAACATTGATTTTTAGCGACAATATGGAGATGTATCGCAAAAATACAATCTTCCAAGACCAGGTGACAGATTAGCGGTGTATATTTTGTTGTCCATCCCACGGATCATCTGATCCGACATATTGCCGCCGCTTCCTCTGCGCTCTTTTGAGCTACTTACCTGGTGTTACACGACGTCATAACCACCGGGTAAGACACATCCGTTGAGAGTTGATTCTACAAGCCCCACCATGTCCCCGGGGGTAACCCCCTACTCTCTGCGATGATGAAAATGGGGTTTATCCTGCGACCACACATACATGGCCACAGCGGGGCTCCAACCACCGATCCAGGTGCCGTTAGCTGGTTAGGCTCTCAGGTCGTTGGTTGGTTGGTTATTCATGAAGCTTTAACCACTTTGGGTTATATCGCGTCAATGGGAGAAGGAACCAAGTGCGGAGCCATGTCCCCGGGGGTAACCCCCTACTCTTTGCGAAGAAGGACATGGGTTCTTTTTCTTGCGACCACACCGACATGACCACAGCGGGGCTCGAACCACCGATCCACGTGCCGTTAGGCTCTCAGGTGGCCACTGAGCTACCGGACCGGCCCCTCCCTGGTGACCAGAGCAATCAAGGCGAGCGCTCTAACCCACCGAGCTATCGAGGCGGCCCATATTACCAAGGAAGTGAGGACATACATACAATTTAAAAGCCATTTAAAATCCTCGCACGCGTGCTCCAGACTGCGTTTGATGATCTTAGCAAAGATCCAGATGGAGTAGCTTTTATGAATATTCAAGTGAATTACGCGCTTTGCATCCCAAAGATGGATGTCCATGTCGAAACTCGTGGTTAATCTGAAAAGAGAATGGCTTGTGGTGAAGACGTGAGATGAATCTCGAATAGCAAGAAAAGTGACGGTTTTCGAAACCGCAATTTCTTTCACAGCCGGCGTAGCATGACCGGCAGTATTGACACTGCGCGCAATGCTACCACTTTCTGGCGCATTATCACTGACCGACATATTATCACTTCCCGCAGTATTGGCACTGCCCGCAATGCTAGCACTGCCGGCTCACATTGTCAACACTGCCCACACTGCCCGCATACCGTCACTACCAACACTGCCCGCATGTCCACACTGACCGCATACCCTCTCACTACCCGCACTGCCCGCATGTCCACACTGCCCGCATACCCTCTCACTACCCGCACTGCCCGCATGCCCACACTGCCGGCATACCCTCACTACCCACGTGAGCTAACCCCGCAACACCGTCGCAGGTGAATACAACTAACTGACAGTTTTATTCCCACTGACATGCTTTGTTTTTCACCATTTCTCATTTATTTCATCATTAGAAAGGCTGCACAATTAAGACATTACATTACACTAAGGCCTTGACGTGGTGGCGGAATGATGGCCTTTCCGACTGGATCGGTCGCCGGCCGGATAAGGCCGTGAAGCCGAATTGATGTCTTCCAATTATTTTTTATTCAAGGCAGAGACGACGTTGCTTTGTTCCGGGTTGTTTTTTGCCTCTCCTTTCTGTAATTCGAGGGATTCTGATCCCATTATATTCTGCCCTTCACAGGGAAGTTTGATGGGATTCGTATGTCTGCGGACCGGCCACGAAGCCATTGTCGTCAACGTGTGGTTGTTGTTCGGTTCTGTACTTTGGGCTAGTTGATTTTTATCTGTTGTAATGTCACAAATAAAATCAAATATACCCAAGGTGCCAACTCTGTAGCGTCTACCACGTCTACAATGTGAAAGTTGTCTACCACTTATGCCATGTCTAACATCTCTACACAGTCTAGCAACATATCCACACCATGTCAACCGTCTAACAACATATCAAAACCATGTCAACCGTCTAACAACATATCAAAACCATGTCAACCATCTAACAACATATCAAAACCATGTCAACCGTCTAACAACATATCAAAACCATGTCAACCGTCGAACATCATATTAAATCTATGTCATCAGTCTAACAACATATTAAAACCATGTCAACCGTCTAGTGAACCCTACCCTTGATTGCCAAAGTAGTCGCAGAAGTCAGTGAGCCAGGTCGATTGCCTTCCTGACCTTTCTTCCTTCTCAGACAACCTAATCATTCCTATTGCTGGATTGACAGTTGTAGCCTGGAAATCATGTAAGGTAGAAGCAGCAGCCGCCATAGCGATTGCAGCAGCAGCCACCATAGCGATTGCAGCAGCAGCCACCATAGCGACAGCAGCAGCCACCATCGCGATTGCAGCAGCAGCCACCATAGCGATTACAGCAGCAGCCACCATAGCGATCGCAGCAGCCACCATAGCGATTGCAGCAGCAGCCACCATAGCAATTCCAGCAGCAGCCGCCATAGCGATTACAGCAGCAGCCACCATAGCGATTGCAGCAGCAGGCACCAGAGCGATTGCAGCAGCCACCATAGCGATTGCAGCAGCAGCCACCATAGCGATTACAGCAGCCGCCATAGCGATTACAGCAGCAGCCACCATAGCGATTGCAACAGCAGCCACCATAGCGATTGCAGCAGCAGCCACCATAGCGATTGCAGCAGCAGCCACCATAGCGATTGCAGCAGCAGCCACCATAGCGATTGCAGCAGCAGCCACCATAGCGATTGCAGCAGCAGCCACCATAGCGATTGCAGCAGCCACCATAGCGATTGCAGCAGCAGCCATCATAGCGATTGCAGCAGCCACCATAGCGATTGCAGCAGCAGCCATCATAGCGATTGCAGCAGCCGCCATAGCGATTGCAGCAGCAGCCATCATAGCGATTGCAGCAGCCACCATAGCGATTGCAGCAGCAGCCACCATAGCGATTGCAGCAGCCACCATAGCGATTGCAGCAGCCACGATAGCGATTGCAGCAGCAGCCACCATAGCGATTGCAGCAGCCACCATAGCGATTGCAGCAGCAGCCACCATAGCGATTGCAGCAGCAGCCACCATAGCGATTGCAGCAGCAGCCACCATAGCGATTGCAGCAGCAGCCACCATTACGATTGTAGCAGCAGCCACCATAGCGATTGCAGCAGGAGCCGCAGTCGCTATTGCAGCAGCAGCCGCCGCAGTCGCTAACGCAGCAGCCGCAGCAGCAGTCGTTATTGCAGCAGCAGCCACCACAGCAGCCACCACAACAGCCACCACAGCAGCCACCATAGCAGCCACCCCATCAGTCACCACATTAGCCACCCCAGCAGCCATGGCGCTAAATGGGTTAGTTACAGGAAGCCGGGAACATAATGGCAGAGGAAGGACACGCCATCGATTGTCCTCGGATGAGTGTGCTGTATGGTAGTAGCCTGACGCCACCAGCAAGAACAATGTTTTCACGACCGACAAACACAAGGGATGGAACACACGAAAAGAAAAATCATTTGAGTTCGGCGGCAGTGACAAGAGTTCTCCCGGGGAACCACGCGTACAATTGAGATTACCTCTTGGAGGAATCATTGGAGAGTCACTGCGTGCACCGGCAGCGTCCCCAGTAGTTAACTCGTAAACACATATAAATGGCGCCTTGGATCACGGAGGAGGCTCGCGAGGGCGTTCGGAATGACTCTTGGCCTTTGTATTGGAAGTACTGAATAGGGGCGAAGAGGTATAATAAAAACCGACGTAACCAGCGATTCGTAACCGGTGTGTTGGCGACATGGGGAAAACGTTATCCTTTTTCTTAATTACTGGCAGTGTTGGCGACAAGGGGATAAATTTATCCTTGTCGCTTAGTGCTCCCAAATGATTGGACCTAGCGATGAAGCTGGGCGCATTGCTCTTCTACAAGGGTAGCCATGTAAATGATGGCTGATGGTTATGGCCGTGATTTGTTATAGTCGGCCCTGATGCAATAACCTCACGGCCCGCATTTGCTGCACTACCCCGGCTGAACCATGCCGACCGAAGTTGTAAAACGACTCGAGCGTCTTCATTTCACTTGAGCTGCCAGCGCCTCCCTCACACCAGCACACCCAGCCATCTCGACCCACACAAAGCGCTCTTCCGTTGTCGCCAAATCCTACACCGTGCCCGCACAGGCATCTCTGCTGTCCATAAGTCCTCTTTTAAGCACGTGCAACCCTCGATCGTGTCCGTACCGTGCCCGCACAACCATATATCGTGCCCACACAACCCTCACTCCCGCCAGCACAGCCCTCTCTGCCACCCGCACAACCCTCTCGCCCGCCCGCACAACCCTCTCGCCCGCCCGCACAACCGTCACTCCGACCCGCACAACCCTCAACCCCACTGCCACCCGCACAACCGTCTCTGCCACCCTCACAACCCTCACTCCCATCCGCACAACCATCCCCCCCCCCTGGCACAGCCTTCTCTGCCACACTCGCAACCCTCACTCCCATCCTCTCTCCCACACGCACAGTCCTCTCTCGCACCCGCACAACCCTCTCTCCCACCCACACAACCCATTCTCCAACCCGCACAGCCCTCTCTCGCACCCGCACAACCCTCACTCCCGACCGCACAACCATCTCCCCCCCTGGCACAGCCCTCTCTCCCACCGGCACAACCCTCACTTCCGCCAGCACCACCCTCACTCCCGACCGCACAACCTTCCCGACCGCCCAGCCCTCTTGACGATACTGCCCACGCTAACCGTTCAGCCCCTACCGTAATTCCCCCATCATTCCCCTCGCACACCGCCCGCCCAAAAGCCCCTGGAAATCTCCTAGCAGCCCTACCCTGCCGACAGCCCCCCCCCCCCCCTACCTCCTCCTCCAACCCCCCTCGATGAAACACAGCGACAAGGGTCCTCCCAGTGGTGTTACCACAGCGACCAACTATGGCCTTATTTCCGGTCTCAGAGGGATTTCACGACATACTGACGTCATCACCCCGTCATGAAAAGGTCTGGAAGATCCAAGGTACCTTTGGCTCTCCACACACCACCACCACCCTAGGGACACTTCTACTTATCCACCCACCCGCCAGAGGCACCAGGACACCCCCAGACCTGCCTCTCGCCTTACTCCTACCAGGGTGTGCCCCGGCGACGGAACATGAAGGGGTCCAGGGCATGAAATGGGACGGCTTTGTTTTTGACATCCATTTATGCTTTCGTTCACGACATGGTCAGCGGCACATACCAGGCCAATGCACCGAGACACCACAGTCACCACGTCACCATGTCACACGGGCAAAATCAGCCCCGCCTCTGGCATGTTTATGCCTCGTATCTGCTTCCCGTGTTCTCTGTGTCTATCCTCATCGCTATTGTACTCGTTTGTCACTCGCCCCCACACCCCTCCTCTTTCTATCCCTTCCATTCTCTCTCTCTTCCCCACTTTGTTTCACTATCTCTCTTTTTTTCTGTCTATACCTCTCTCTCCATCTTTTCCTTTTTTCTCTTTCTCGTTCTCGTTCCCCTTTCTCGCTCCCTCCCTCCTTTTCTGCCGCCTCTCTTGTTTTCACTTTCTCTTTATACCTGTCACTCCCACTCTCTCTCCATCGTTTCCTTTTTCTCTGTCTCGTTCTCGTTCCCCTTTCTCGCTCCCTCCCTCCTTTTCTGCCACCTCTCTTGTTTTCACTTTCTCTTTATTCGTGTCACGCTCTCTCCTCGCACACCGTTTCCCTTTCCATATTTCTTTCTCTTTGTCATTCCATCCCTCATTCTAACCCTCTCTATGCTTTATATGTCTATATGCCTCCCTCCCTATATCCATCCATTTCTCCTTCTGTTTCTGTCTGCCTCTCTCCCTCTTTCTCTAGATCTCTGTCTTTCTCTTTCTGTGTATCTATCGGCCTCTTCTTCACTCTCCGCTTCGTTCTCTTCATCTCTCCGACCCTCTCTTCTTTTCTCTCTCTGTCGTTCTTTTCACTTTCCTCCTCACGCTCTCGTTCTGCTTATCACTACCTCTATGTCTGCTTATTTCACCGTCTATCCATCTTTGCCTCTCTTCCTTCATTCGCCTGAACATTTGATACATAAAGTGCCAACAGCATGCGACAAAGAGTTTCCCAAATGTTTCCCCAAATGTCGTTCGTGCAGTTCCAGAATTATTCAGATGCACTGCAAAACCACTGAAAATCACTATCAACCAACTGCCTCGCGCACATTCGGTTGATAGGAGTTCTATTATGTTGTTCCATTATGTATTGACGTCGAGGCGAGGAACCCGATTATTCTCCTTGCATCATAGCAAAATTTTTCAAATTTAGCGTATTTCAGTTTGTTTTGCACATAATTCGGATTTCTACAGTTCGTGTGGCATAATCTATGGAGAATCGCTCAATGGGAAATTATGCCACAAAGTGGGAATGCTGATCAGGCCCGGATGCAGGACATTCTGCGCTGGCATGGAATTAGGCTTCGCGTGATTCGGTTTGGGACAGGGGTGCATGGCTGGTTTGGAAAGGTGGGAGGGTTAGGAGGCGGGAAGGTGAAGATGATGGCCGGGCATGGGGAGGCGGACAGAGTGAGAAGACTGAAGATGAGGGGAGGATACTGAGGTGGTAAGACTGAAGAGGTGGGGCGACTGAAGAGGTGGGCAGAGTGGGCAGAACGGTGAGGTGGGGAGAGTGAAGACGTGGGGAGACATAAGAGGTGGAGAGACGGAGGAGATGGGAAGACTGGAGATGTGGGGAGACGGAAATGGTGGAAAAACTGAAGAGATGGGGAGACTGATGAAGTGGGGAGACGGAAGAAATGGGGAGATTGACGAGGTGGGGAGACTGAGGAGGTGGGGAGACTGACGAGGTGGGAAAACTGAAGGGGTGGGATACTGAAGAGATGGCAAGAGTGGGGAGGCTGAAAAGGTGGGAGAGTATGCAGCATGGGGAGGGGTGACTAGTGGGGAGACAGGACTGGGATAGTGAATAGGTTATGGGAGTTGAACTATTGGAGAGGCTGTTGACAGTGGAGACCTGCTGAGATGGCGAGGGGCAGAGAAAATGTAGGGGATAAGATTGTGTAATGGGAGATTGAGATCGGGCATGTGCGGAAAGTGGGAAGATTTTGAAGCTGGACAGAGCGGAGAGAGCGGGGTGAGAGGGGTGGGTATGAGCATTGGGACGGCGGATAGAGTGGGAATACTGCAAGGATATGGACAGTGAAGCTGATAGAGGCTCGCGATGAGGAAGCTGATTGCAGGAAGTAACTTTTAACGGGAGTACGCGTGTAATTATCGAGTAACTTCAAGGATAAAATAGCCGGATATCTTCGCAGCGACCAGCTCTGTCCACTCAATGGTTTTCTAATGAACTCAGCCAAGACGAAGAGGGATCTGATGGAGTCGCGACAGGGTGGGTAGAGCGACGTAGATCGACGGCGGAGCTATTATGGAACCTCCTCGGATAGACACAGGATTGTGTTTCACCACGAAATGTGACCGAGTCCGAAGTGACAAAATGGGACGGGTGAGGTGATGGCGAGATGGTGGCGGGGTGGTAGGGTGGGGGGTTGAATGCCATCATTACATCATATTTGGCTGTCATTAACGGCCACGCAATATAGTCTAATAGCTTAATGGTGACGTCACAAGGGGTGATTAATCTTCCTCGCCCTCCCAATGCATCCGGTTGGTCGCTATCCATTAGCAAATACCTTGCCTTACTTGACTTATTTGTTTTCTTGTTTATAAGGCTCATCACACAGCAAATTTCCACCTGCATTAGGATTGTCAAGGTCTTTTTGGAAAAGTCCTTGCCACATTGTCTCATTGTTGTGTACGAAATGTATCAATCAAGTCTTCAAAGGCAGATACAGCAGCAACGCTTTTGCAAATAATGGTGACGTTGCACACAAGAAAATCACACTTCCCTCATGATGCACAATTTTGGCCGTTCATGTCCCTTATCCACAGGCCTTGCATGGATGGATGGATGGATTCGTTTATTCAACAAAGTGTTACATAGAAAAATAAACTGGTATTTGGTATTTATTGCATGCCATATATGTATACATATACACTAATAGAAGTGATACATTATTTCCATTAAAGACATGTTTCATTATTCTGAGGGAAAAGGCGTGATTGGTATGAAAGACTGCAACGTAGCGGCGCAATATGTGATAAAACCTAAGGTACTGATTGATTATTGCGCTTCAGTTGTCTTAGGCACCTCAGAGAGATGTACCGCTAATGCGTTTGTCTTGAAAGACATAGCCTTTCCATAGCCGAATTCCGTAGTTTTTTGTTTATGGGTTTTTAATCCCTTCACCAGACAGCTCGATGTTCTACGTGGTTTCTACAGCATTCGGCACTGATACAATATATGCAGAAATTGGGTATTGGTGCTGCGCAGTTGCAAAGGCGTTTCATTCCATAGCCGAAATCAGTAGTTTCTTATATGTTCTGGGTAATGGGTTATCCATCACCACGACAGACCATCTGTTTACCACGTGTTCGCTATAGGGTTAGCTAATGAACTCTCCAGAGACACAATCTGACGAATTCCGACGGCAGTCGAGGCAAAACTGATCCGGAAATAGGTTTCTTAATTTATGTGGTGTTGCCGTGAAGATGCTTATTAATGACCGAGAATAGGTTTCTTTATTAATGTGGAGTTGCCGTGACGATGCTTATAAAAGAGCCTCAGTTTCCATCGCAGGTATAATTGTGCTTCTGTCCGTAAAAACAAAACCGCGACTAAAAGTAAATTAACATTAAGATGACATCGCACTGATGTGGTCCGTCCTGTTATCCATACATTGTTCATGATTTGCTAAATCCCCTGCGGTAGAATGGAAAACAATACTGTGTCCCTTTCACTATCTCTCTTTTTTCTGTCTATACATCCCTCCTCTGTTTCCATCTTTTCCTTTTTCTCTTTTTTGTTCTCGTTCCCCTTTCTCTCTCCCTCCCTTCTTTTCTCTTCCATATTTTTTTCTCGTTTTCTGCCTTTCTGTCACTCTCCACCGTTATCTTGTCTTCACTTTCTCTTAATACATGTCACTGTTTTTCTCTCTTTCCCTCCCACTCTTCTTTCTATCTGTCTCCCTGCCCATTTATGTTTCTCTTTCCACCTCTCTATTCCTTTCTCTTGGTCATTTCATCTCTCTCTATCTCTCTATTCTTTATATTTTTAAATGCCCCCTCCCTCTCTCTATTCATTTCTCCTTCTATTTCTGCGTCTCTCCCTCTCTCTATCTATCTGTCTTTCTCTGTCTGTGTATCTATCGTCTTCTTCACTCTCCGCTTCGTTCTCTTCATCTCTCCGACCCTCTCTTCTTTTCTCTCTCCGTCCACGCCCTCGTTCTGTTTCTCATTGCATCTGAGTCTGCTTATTTCTCTGTCTATCTATCTTTCTCTCTCTGCCCTCATTCGCCTAAACATTTGTTGTTTAAAGTGCCCACAAAATGAAATAAAGAGTTTCGCAAATGACCAAATGTCGTTCGTGCAGTTCCAGAATTATTCAGATGCATCGCAAAAACACCGAAAATCTCTATCAACGAACTGCCTCGCGCACATGCGGTTGATAGGAGTTCTATTATGTTGAACTGCCTCGCGCACATGCGGTTGATAGGAGTTCTATTATGTTGTTCCATTATGTATTGACGTCGAGGCGAGGAATCGGATTATTCTTTCTGCATCCTAACTAAATTTTTGCAAATTTAGCGGAACTCAGGTTTTTGCACATAATTCGGGTTTCCACCGTCCGTGTGGCATAATCTACGGAAAATCGTTCAATGGGCAATTATACCACAAAGTGGGAATGATATGAAGAGTAAATCATTCGATTACATGTATCGTGCGGAACATAGTTTTAATGAATTTCGAGGCGCTTTAACAGACGGCACTGATGCAATATATGCAGTCGCTGAATTGGGGATTGGTGCTGCGCAGTTGCAAGAGCGTTTTCGTTGAGCGGATGATAAGGACGTTTCATTCCATAGCTGAATTCCGTAGTTTCTTATATGTTCTGGGTAATGGGTTATCCACCACTACGTGGTTTCAACGGCAATCGGCGCCGGCCACGGGGTTTACCTCGCCAGATGCATGGGCTGCTTGGGTTCGGAATGTCAGACCATCTGTTTACCACGTGTTCTCTATAGGGTTAGCTAATGAACTATCCGGAGATACAATCTGAGGAATTCCGACGGCAGTCGAGGGAAAACTGATCCGGAAATAGGTTTCTTTATTTATGTGGTGCTGCCGTGAAGATGCTTGTTAAGATCGGAAAATAGGTTTATTTATTGACGTGGAGTTGCCGTGACGATGCTTATTAAAGACCCTCAGTTTTCATAGCAGGTATAATTGGGTTTCTGTCCGTAAAAACAAACCGCCCCTAAAAGTCAATTAACATTAAGATTACATCGCACGGGGGTTGTTCGTCCTGTTATTGATATACTGTACCTGCGGTAGAATGCAAAATAATACTGCTAATTCTACACTGTGGGTCAGTTTCATGTTTATTTCATGTTAGTGTGAAGAAGATGTTTTGTTAAGGGATTGCTCTCTCGCATTAAATTTATATACGCCAAACGCACATATTTTACTCCCTTTTGGAAAGATGGTCCAAAAGTTCGGCGACTGTTGTGTGTAAATTAGAGTTCGGTTAATTTGGTGTTTTGCTGCCATATGGTGTTGACAGTGGTAAAAACTTGATACTACATATATTACAACAAAGCTGGCATGAAATGCTTTATATGTCTTGATGTTGGTTGGCTGTATATTCAGGACTCTTTAAGTAATTCAGGCCATAATGCGTGGGACAAGGGAGGGAAGAGCGGAGCCATGTCTCCGGAGTTAACTCCTGCTCTTTGCGAGGAATGAAGTTAGATCTGTATTCTGCCACCAAACATACATGGCCACAGAGAGGCGCGAACCACCGATCCACGTGTCGCAGGGCCCTCCGGTGGCCAGAGCGCTCAAGGCGAGCGATCTAACCCACTGATCCCCACGAATTCGTCGACCTCACATGAGCAGCCAGTGAACCTATGTCAAAATATGACTAAGTAAAAGGTTGCCACCTTTCGCGAATTTACATGTGGAATGTTTAAAACGGAAAAGACCTGGACCGAACTGGAAGCCAACCACACTATTACAAACTTCTTATTATTTCAAGTGGGATTTCTTAAGCAATTGGGATTTGAATGAAATGTTTTCATGGTTTCAAATCGGGCCCGTGTCACTTATTTTCATTAGGTTTTTCATATTATTTGAGACCCGGGCCTTGATATCAAGGCCCGGGTCGGCGTGAGTTTTCAGGAAAGCTGTAAGAACCGCGACCCGGGCCTTGATATCAAGGCCCGGGTCCGAGGATCGAGATGCGTATCAGAGCCACAATGTATCCAGCCCCAGCCAGCCCGAGCCACTTCACCTCTCAGCAGGTGACCTGTCGCTATCAGCCTATTAGATTAAGTACCACCACCCCTTCGGCGGGTGGGGGTGTTTGTGTGAGGGCTGTGGGTGGCGGGGGCGGCGGGTGGGGGTGTTTGTGTGAGGGCTGTGGGTGGCGGGGGCGGCGGGTGGGTGTGTTTGTGCGGGGGCTTGGTCAGTTGGTTGGTCGGGCGATTGAGTGTTGAGTGTTTCCAGTTAAGCGGTTTAACAATCGATCGCGGTGGTCGCCGATCGACATGGCAGGCAGCCATGTAAATACCACGCTAAAGATCAGGTCAAGAGAAAAATATTGGTGCTAAGCTTAATTTGGGTGATCTACGATGAGTATTAAGGAAGTTAGGACGATTTAGAAACAAATTACCTGCTAACTTTTCTACACATAGAGATCGTTGAAGAAGCTAGGCATAACTAGTTCAGCGTTACTTACTCTAATGCTACATCTCCCCCTGCAAAAACATTTACAACAGGTTGGCCTATATAAGTACTTGAGGCGACAGTGCAATAATCGTATGGTTGGGAATCACGCCAGAAAAATAATTCCATGTGGCGTTTAGTACATTGTCTCAGAAGGCAAACTTCAGCCGGCGAAATCGTTTGACGTCGCTAGAGATGGTGTTAAGCGGCTTAACTTTCAAGGCAACAAAGAGATTATATGAAAACTATATATTACACTAGTAACAAAATGCACGATTACCCCGCCACACTCCTCCGCGGCCAACTTAATCGGCAGCCAGGTTAAAACGCTGCCAAAGCGCACTTGCCTCCCCCCCACCCCCGTCGCCCTCCCCAACCACCAGACACCTCCACACCCCATGTCAGAGTTAATTATTATCTATCTACCCTACCTCATGTCTTAAATCAAGCTCACCAAGGGGGCATCAGGGCATCTGGCAGCCGCGTCTTCATATATACCCCTCCCACACCCCCGCCCGCTCCACCCCTCCATCCACAACATATATGTCTGGATCTAGCAGTCCTAGCAGAGATTTTCCCATTATCTTGAAAAAAAAGATTTTTTTACATTATGTTTAATAATACTTTCTGACCATGTCATACATGTGTGTATTTGGGACCCCTTATCCTAGACCAAATGAGGTTACTGTAACAGTAAAATGTAGAAAATGGGGCCTCAATATGCACAAAAAACGATAGGCCTATGTTGCAATGTTTTCTTACCCTTGTCATTGACCTTGGTGCTTATCCTTCTTCTATGTCATGTAATAGGTCAAGGTTAATAACATACCTGAAGATGAAGGTCATACCCAGCTGGGAATTATTTTCCCAAAAATGGAATTTGTTTGATGCTATGAGCAATTTTGACCCCCCCTGGTTTATGAAATGTTCCAGTTCGCCACTATGAACGCCTCGTTTTGGACAGGGTTTGATTGAAATCTATGCCTAATTGACTTCCGTAGATGAATCAATATCGATCAGAGCAATATCTATAGGAATCGGACACGATTTGACATTGGGAAGTGAAAAATGGACCAATATTCAGAAATCAGTAGTATGTTTTCGATCCGTTCGATAGGAAATAATAGTCGTCTGAGTAATATATATGCATGAACAAAACGCTCAGAAGGCGTACTATGTAACTGCTAAAAGGGTACAACCCAAAAGTGCGAAGAAAAGACTTAAAATCAAGACTTTCCTTTTTCCCGCCCAAACCTTGATTTTGGGCGGGAAAGTAGCGTCTTTACTATTTATAGCTATATTAAAGATGTTTTTGCAAATGTTTTCGTCGATTATTATAGTAGACATTACCTTCTTACCAATTTAATGCCTTTCCGGATGTTTTTTTTGGCTCATTTGAACGTATTTGACCCCTCGGAAAGGGGAACATAATTATGTCTTTTTCTACGAACATTGATTGCCTACTTTACATATTATGTGTTAAGTGACAATGAGGAATACTATTAAAACATTTTATAGAGTCAGAACAGGGCAAGAGGGTACAAGTAACATGAAGTCTCTACCAGCATTATTAAGGGCGCTGTGGCTATTCACAGGGGACCCCCTTTGTTATGTAAATTTTCGATTTTCCCCATGTTTTAAGCCGTGTGACACTCTAAATGATGAATATAGGTGTTGTGGATCTTCGGGAGTAAAAAACCCGTAATTTTGAGGGTAACACAGTTACCTTTTCATTATTCCTTTTCATGTTCTGAACACTGTCTTTCAATGTTCCCATTCGGAAAATATGAGGTTTGATGAAAGATGAAAAGTCAAAGAGCCAAATTTTGTCATTGAAAATGGTCCAAAGAAAGTCAATTTTGTTATTGGAAAATGCGTTATGATAGCTAAAGCAACCAGTTCAACAAGTATGTTCACAGTATGTTCAATAATACTGTCTGACCACCCAATGTGAGTAGTTCAACCCTTTTCCTATAACAAATGATGTCACAGTCAAATGTAGAACATTGGGTCCCAATATGCACAATAAACGACTTTTTGCAATGTTTTCTTACCCTTGCCATTGACCTTGACGGTGATCCTTCTAGTATGTCATATAATAGGTCAAGGTTAATAACATACCTGAAGATGAAGGTCATACCCAGCTGGGAATTATTTTCCCAAAAATGGAATTTGTTTGATGCTATGAGCAATTTTGACCCCCCCCCCCCTGGTCTATGAAATGTATCAGTTCGCCACTATGAACGCCTCGTTTTGGACAGGGTTGATTGAAATCTATGCCTAATTGACTTCCGTGGATGAATCAATATCGATCAGAGCAATATCTATAGGAATCGGACACGATTTGACCTTGGGAAGTGAAAAATGGACCAATCTTCAGAAATCAGTAGTATGTTTTCGATCGGTTTGATAGGAAATAATAGTCGTCTGAGTAATATATATGCATGAACAGAACGCTCAGAAAGCGTACTATGTAACTGCCAAAAGGGTACAACCCAAAAGTGCGAGAAAAAGACTTAAAATCAAGACTTTCCATTTTCCCGCCCAAACCTTGATTTTGGGCGGGAAAGTAGCGTCTTTGCTATTTATAGCTACATTAAAGATATTTTTGAAAATGTTTTCGTCGATTATTATAGTAGACATTACCTTTTTACCAATTTAATGCCTTGCCGGATTTTTTTGGCTCATTTGAACGTATTTGACCCCTCAGAAAAGAGAAAATATGTGTCTTTTCTACGAACAGTTGTTGCCTACTTTACGTAAGTGATAAATGACAATGAGGAATTCTATTATAAACATTGCATAGTGTTAGAACATGGCAAGAGTGGTAAAAGTAACATAAAGTCTCTACCAGCAATATTAAGGGGGCTGTGGCTATTTATAGGGGACTTCTATGTTACGTAACTTTTCGATCTTCCCCAAGTTTAAGACGTGCGACACTCGACGCTGGAAACGACTGAAATGGGTGTTATTGATGTGAGCGAATGAAAGGCCCTTAATTTTGAGACACCTCAGAAAGGAGAAACTATGTGCTTTTCTAGGAACATTTATTGCCTACTATACCTAAGTGATAAATGACAATGAGGAATACTTAACGGAGTGCAGCAATAACTGTAAATGAAATGTGACGATTTCTGGGGTATCATATGCCACATATACAGTGCGCTCCACTTAATCGCACTTCGGTTTATCACAACTTCCGTTTAATCGCAACAAATTTCAAATCCAAAGGCCATTTCTCATACATTCCCACAACTTCGGTTAATCGCAACACCAATTTACCTGAAAATGCGCGGGAATTTCGGATCATTGCAACATTTGAGGTCAAACCGAGGTGTTGTTAGCGGGCATGTAGAGACAACGCGCTATCAGCTGACACTTAACACCTTTCTAGATTTGTTGTTATAGCCGGATTAACAGGTTGCACCAACAAACACAAGCCACATGCTTTATTCTTTTGGTCTCTTTGTCTTCGGGTGATTGGCATTGAGCAACGTGTGGCATGTTTGAACAAGAGACGTGATGAGTGCGATCATGTTTATAATCAAAGAGGTGTGCCTCATCTCATTGCCCTTCAACCTGTAAACTGTTCGGGTCCTCCCTTCGATTATGGAGATGATAGAACTGGAGATGTTGCCTAATATGTGAAATTCCTTAAATCGATTAAGACCCAAAATCCTCAAACAGCTTCTGTATCTGAACACATTAATAATGAAAATCTCAAATCTCATTTTTTTAAACAAATGTTTAGCGTACACTTTTGTATCTGATGTGCATATAAACCCCATACGTGTACAAACATGAACATGTAGTCCGGACTGACCCGTCAAAATCGCCGACTTCGGATAATCGCAACTTAATTGCTGACAAACGGAATTTGCATTTAACCGAAGTGCACTGTACTATAATGTAAAGATCGACGTTGTGGACAGGGTATAAAGGTTGTCAAACATAATGTAGATCGAGAGAAGGTAGCCTACATTCGTAAGACCAAAAGCACGTGCAGCTAATGAATATCCAATTAAAGAAACTGATAACCCAATATGTAATCGCCTGGGCCCCCCACTGTTAATTATTCCAGCGTGCCCGACCGTCCACTTAATATTTAAGTGCCACCTAATCATTAAGCCTCGACCTGGCCACACACACACCCACGTAGTTTAAACGTATGTCAAGGCGACAAGTGAGTCGATATATCCTGATGATTCCTTCCCTGTCGCGGGTCAAGGTAAAATTCATGTTTCTTTTTAAATGGGGTGTAGTAGTGACGTAGTAAGTACCAATGTGAGTGTGTGCAAAGCGTGCTCAGTGTGTCCGGTGGCAAAGTGTATACAGATCCAGGGGTGTAATAAAATCTGACTTGGGTTCAAGGTCACCAGGATCTTGGAGGCCCAGACCGTGTGGCTTATGACCTCTTCTTTCAAGGTTGATGCACTGACTCTAGTAGTAGTTTAATCCTGACACCCTGACGCCTGACACCCAGGTCAGAGGAAACATATTCCAGACCCTGTTTTCGCCCCCTCCAACCCCGCCCCAGTTTGGAAAAAGCCCTTCCCACCCGCAACTCCCGCATCCCTCCTTCGCCTGATTCCATACACACGCTATAATAGCCTCACCCGCTGCCGCGCAGGGAGTAAAGAAAGTGCTTCAGGCACGGAGCGCAACCCCTGTGTCATGTAGCGTATTCTCCGTCTGGCGCGTCTGCCCCCGGCCGCCACCTTTCTATCCAGATAAGACGGACATCGGACGCAGGTCAGCCAGTGCAGAGGGCGGGAAACTGGTGAAATGTTCGCTAAAGTGCATGCATGGTAGTTGAATACCACAGGGGTGGATCCAGAAAATCTGAATAGGGCGGGGGGAGGGTTGGCGGTTTCAGGGTCGGATCCAGAGGGGGCCGGTTTTGGCTTTCATAAGTTAAATGGTTTAAATTATATAAATTTCGGTCCTCAAAGGGAGGGCCGGGGCCGCCCCCCCCCCTGGATCCGCCCCTGTACCATGAAATATGCGTTCGCTATTGAATATAACGTGTGTTTATACTGAATACATATATATATATATATATATATTTCATTTAAACTATTTGTGTTCATTGGTCGGCCTCAATCGTCATAAAATTATATATCAGATCGCGCATCTGTCAGACTTACTATCTACGTCCCATTATCAGCGCGGGAGAGATTTCTTTAATTAGCTTTATAGCGTTATTCAATGTACTTCAAAGAAATAAAACATATGGCTAAAGTCATGTTATACGATGATGAAAACATGGTCTTCATTCTCACTGTCCGCGGGTGGGGCATACGAGGACCTTAACCAGATGTTACGCTTAGTTATTTATCCGCAATTCATCATACAAAATGTATCATAAAAATGATGAGTTATTGCGCTACGTTTTTGGCAATTGAACGTATCAGAATACATAACCCGATGTGCATTACGTCACCAGAACAGACCTACATATATGTTTGCGGGACAGCGCATAAGTGGCCTTTGCAACGTTTAGTCCGTATCACATCCCAAAAAAATACCTAAACATCTTCTTTTTTCTGCAAACGCATGTCTCAGTTTTTGCAGTTATTACTTCAAAGATGATTGTGCACGGTATTGAGACTCAATTTGACCTCGGTTATATGCTATTCGCTTTCTATGGCGATCGCATTTTTTTACTGAAAAACAAGCCGTCCCTCCCACGCTTACGACTGTCGACTAAACACCCGACAGTAATATATCTTTATACATATATGCGTCGCGCGAGAGCGAAAATCCGAAACAATGGGATGCGTATCAGTAACATGGAAATGTAGTGCAATACGCTATAAAATGACAAAATAACATTACTGCACGTGAATCCCACGCTGGTTATGCCGCAGACCCATGAGGCTTGATATGGATCCCTGGTTGTAGGGTTCCCGAACTTCATTACAGCTAGAAAACTTGTCTACTCTATTCACCAGTCACGATGTATCCAGCTCAAGCCACTCCACCTCTCGGCAGGTGGTCGGTCGTTATCAGCCTATTAGTTAAGCACAACCACCCCCCCCCCTCCGCCCTACTACCCCTCTCTTGTTAATTGCTTCACGTCATCATGACCACTACCACCACCACCGCCAGACAACTCCATACCGCACTCTCAAGTCAATATCTATCTACTCTATCGCGTGTCTTAACTAAGCGCCCAAAGCTGGCATCAGGGCATCTGGCAGTCGAGCCTCCTTACATCCCTCTGCTCCCAACCCCGTCCCCCCACAACATATATGTCTTAACCTAGCAGCCCACCTCTTTCCTCTGGAGTATGGGGCTGGCTCCAGGGACAAGATAACGATCTTTGACAGCAGTATCTGGAGGTTTCGGATGCGGATAGGGCGCCTAAGAAGTAGGGTCCTGATATCGTCCCATTGTAACAGGTGTGGTCTTCACCATCGCTTTCTGACCAGCGCTCTACCATATTCTTCGACGATGATAACCCGATTTTTGTTGGTATGATCGTCAACAAACATAACATAAGAGCAAACGAGCCAGTGTAGCTGCGGGACGAGCGTTAAAATGACTACTACTTATTGTACATATATTAAAACTTCCTGACAAATGAAAATTGTTGCGTTAATCTTTATATAGTTTCTTTCATTTCATTCTTTCATGCCTTGATTTAGGTTTGTGCGTTTTGTGTTTGTTTGACGCATAGTTATTATCATGTTAAAGTGTGAAGTTGGCACACTAGTCCAGCAAAGCAAGGGCATACCTAAAATAAATTGCAATAGTATTAAACGTGTTTTTCCCCTTTGTTGTGTTTGTTTCTGTTCCCCCGTCACATGTAAATGATTATTCATCTCCATAAAATGTGAAATTTTCTTAAGCCTGGACGCTTGTGCACAAGTTGGCCTACATTGGGTCTGGTAGGGGGGTCGTTACACTTCGACTCACTAAGTAGAGCGGCGAAGAGGATTGGGTACTAAACTGAGGGAGGGGTGGAGCACGCGCCCAGATGTGTGCTACTTTCGAAAAGGGGAGACAAGTTGGGGTTGTACCCGAAGCTAGGGAATGAGACACATAAGTTTGGGTGGTGCCAAATGTTAGAGCAGGGTACACATCTTTGAACAGGAGACACCTTAAATTAGGGCTGGGGAGACGACCCAGGTTGGGGGAGAGGAGACACTCCGAATAAGGGTGACTGGGATACTCCTAAATTAGGAGGGCAGAGAATCCCAAGGTTGGGGTGGTATCCCAAGTTCGGGGAGGGGAGACACCCCGAGTTTTGGGAAAAGGAGACAGTTTTAAGATGTCGTGCGTAAGTTATTTATGGAACAGTGTAGAATATGTGGAGATTATAGGTCTTACAGTAAGACCCGTATAATTAGTGTCCCCGTACATACTACGGCGTTCACTCAATGCTGCCCACCACGAAGGCGCTAGCACTGTTGCTGCGGGCCTCAACCCGATCACCGACCCCCGGGGCCGACCGATTTAGGATGAGGAAGAATGTGTCTTTAGCCTGGATCCGCTTGGTGAGCATTCGATGAGCAAACCTATTATACAAGCCTACCCCCCACCCGCCACATTCCCGCCGCCCCCCCACCCCTCCCGATCAAGTTTACAACTTGCTTGGACAGCACTGAGGACGAGGGGGTTATTGGTGATGAGGCCTGTAATCGGGCCTCGTCATCTCATTTTACCACTTCAAAGAGAGATTGTTGCCGTGGCCAAACGTAAATTTTGTAAACCTATGTGACGTATACCCCTTGACGCTAAGTCCGCGCCCAAAGGACAACCGTTACACCATAGTAGTGCTTTGGTGGAAAATGGGAGCACCTGCCCTTTTCTCGTAATTCCGTTATCGAGAGAGGACAATTCAAAGATGCTTGTGCACGGTATTAAATTTGACTCAATTGAGTATAGATTTCTCGGTTCAATGCTATTCGCTTTCTATGTTGAGCACATTTATTAGCTGTGAAAAATATGCCGTCCCTTCCACGCTTACGACTGTCGACTGAACACAGTTGCTATATCTCTTATTTATTCGCCGCCCGAGAGTGAAACACCGAAACATACGATGGGAAGCGTGTTAGTGATACGGAAACGTAGCGCAGTAATGATATAATGACGAAATAACATTACTGCACGTGAATAAGCACGCTGGTTAGGCTGCAGACATTGATACCTTGAATTATCTGGCTGTAGGGTTCCGGTGTCTACTCTAAGCACAAGCCACAATGTATCCAGCCCAAACCGCTTAAGCTCTCGGCAGGTGGCCGGTCGTTATCAGCCTATTAGTGAAGCACCACCCCTCCGCTCTACTACCCCTCCCCTTTTACCCGCACCACCCACAACATACTTGTCTTATCAGCCCACATTTTTTCTCACACAGGAGACTGCGCGGACCCGGGCCTTGATATCAAGGCCCGGGTCGGCGTGTTTACAGCTTTTCCTGAAGACTCACACCGACCCGGGCCTTGATATCAAGGCCCGGGTCCGCGTGTTTACAGCTTTTCCTGAAGACTCACGCCGACCCGGGCCTTGATATCAAGGCCCGGGTCTCAAATAATATGAAAAACCTAATGAAAATAAGTGACACGGGCCCGATTTGAAACCATGAAAACATTTCATTCAAATCCCAATTGCTTCAGAAATCCCACTTGAAATAATAAGGTGTTTACAGTAAGTTAACGTATTAGTCACACCGTGAAGGCCAAAGGGATGTATTTGACGCCAGATTTCCGGACCTTTAGTAAAGTAGAATCATTCTAAATGATCGAGTATGGGGGACAATAGACCGTTGTATCACGTTGCTCGTGCGGCAGAGGGACTGCCCTTATCAACAGAACGCCATTTATATCAGACACGTGAAACGGCGTTAGTTTACTTGGTAGTCAAATAGGAAATATATTTATATATAATGCCATGTGTAGCCTGACATCGTGACAATAACACATAATATATATGAAAACAACGATTTTAACATATTAACAAGGACACAAATGCGACAAAACGGCACACCCAGCCGTGGACTCGATTATACTGTTACATGAGTTCAGATGATTTTTCAATGTAAATCGCCATAAAGCCTTCACACCAGTCTGGGCTGTAGGGGTCTAAGCCCAGGACACCATGCATGCTGCCAGCCGTGAGGACCACCCGGCCACAAGTTGTTGACAGCTGGGCGCGGCGATCCGTCTTATGTAATTGCATCTCGCCGGGCCATGTCCTCACCACGCGACTCATACACGTGGCTTTCGGCAATGGCGAAATGATAGCCTACATCCGGTTTGTCCCCGTGCCATGTTCCTACGCGCATTAGCAACACCAGCCCCTCTTCCAACGCCCTCCACCTTCCCCGTTACCCACTGGTTGGGATTCGTGGCTGAATTATACACGAGACTGCAGAGAGGACGAATGAAAACTTAACGTGGTAGAACGTTATGCGATATGATGTTATGATTTGCAGAAATCTAGGTAGGTAGGACTAAAACTAGGCAGAAAGTGGCGCCAGAATTAAATAGGTAAAAGTAAGCCATGTTAATTATGCATGTCCAGCAAGCATAATATAATCATGGCATGACTTTCGCTATGCCACGTCGCCGACGTTGCGCTGCGCTGCGCTGCGTTGAAACAGGCAAGACAGGAACCTTGGCCGAGAGGTCGGCAGATCAACAGGTTGCAGACCTGTACACACCACGCGCCTGCCGCTGGAGCTGTTGAACCACAAGCCCTCATGGATCAAATATACCACAGTCACCCCAGACACCACAGTCACCATGTCACACGGGCAGAATCAGCCCCGCCTCTGGCATGTTTATGCCTCGTATCTGCCTCTTTGTTTTTTTCTCTCTCCATCACTCTGTCTTTCTCTGTCCAATATCTGTTTTTCTGTCCATGTCTCTCTATCCCCGTGTCTGTTTATTTCACCGTCTATCTACCTTTCCCTCTCTGCCTTCATTCGCCTGAACATTTGATGCATGACGTGCCTACAACATGCAATAAAGAGTTTCCGAAATGTTTCCCCAAATGTCGTTCGTGCAGTTCCAGAATTATTCAAATGCATTGAAAAAGCACCCAAAACCTTTATCAACGAACTGCTTGGCGCACATTCGGTCGATAGTTCTATTATGTTGTTCCATTATGCATTGACGTCGAGGCGAGGAATCCGATTATTCTCTCTGCATAATAGCTCAATTTTTTTTTAATTTAGTGTAACTCAGGTTTTTGCACATAATTCGGGTTTCCACCTTCCTTGCCGATTAACGTATGGACCAGTAGAGAATCGCTGAATGGTAAATTATGCCACAAAGTGGGAATGATATGAAGTGTAAATCATTCGATTAAATTTATCGCGCGGAACGCCGAATCTCACCAAGGACAGCAATGGTCAGGCCCGGGGGCAGGATATTGTGCGCTGGCCTGGAATTAGGCTTCGCGTGATTCGGTTTGTGACAAGGGTGCATGGCTGGTATGGAAAGGGGGGGAGGGTTAGGAGGCGGGAAGGTGAAGATGATGTTCGGGCATTGGGAGGCGGACAGAGAGGGAAGACTGAAGATGGGGGGAGGATACTGAGATGTGGAGACTGAAAAGGTGGGGAGACAGAACAGGTGGGGAGACAAAGAGATGCGGATACTGTAACATTGGGAGACTGGAGATGGGAGAGTAAAGAGGTGCGAAGACAGCATGATTGGAGAGACTGAAGAGGTCTGGAGACTGAAGAGGTGTAGATACTTCAGAATAGGCGGGGTGACTGCAGAGGTGGGAAGACTGAAGAGGTGAGGAGACTGAAGGGGTGGGTAGAGTGAAGAAGTGAAAAGAGGGAAGAAGTAGAGAGACGGAAGAGGTTGGAAGACTAAAGCGGTTAGAAGACTGAATATATCCTTGTCCCTGAAGAACTGGGAGACTAGAGATATGCGGAGACTGAAGAGGTAGGTAGTCTTCAGAAGAGGTGGGGAGACTGAAGAGGTCTGAAGACTGCAGAGATGGGGGGACTGAAGAGGTCTGGAGACTGAAGAGGTGGGGAGACTTTAGAAGAGGTGGGGACACTGCAGAGGTGGGAAGACTGAAGAGGTGGGGAGACTGAAGAGGTGTGAAGACTGAAGAGGGGAGACTGAAGAGGTACAGAGACTTCAGAAGAGGTGGGGAGACTGCAAATGTGGGAAGACTAAAGAGGTGGGGACACTGAAGAGATCGGACGACTGAAGAGGTGGGGAGACTAAATAGGTGGGGAGACGGAGGAGGTGGGAAGACTGAAGAGGTGAGAAGTCGGAAGAGGTTGGAAGACTGAAGAGGTGGAAAGACTGGAGATGTAGGGAGACGGAAAAGGTGAGAAGACGAGATGGGGAAACTGAACCGGCGGGGAGACTTCAGAAGAGGTGGGAAGACTGACGAGGTGGGGAGACTGAAGAGGTCTAAAGACTGCAGAGATGGGGGGACTGAAGAGGTCCGGAGACTGAAGAGGTGGGGAGACTTCAGAAGAGGTGGGGACACTGCAGAGGTGGGAAGACTGAAGAGGTGGGGAGACTGAAGAGGTGTGAAGACTGAAGAGGAGATACTGAAGAGGTACAGAGACTTCAGAAGAGGTGGGGAGACTGCAAATATGGAAAGACTGGAGATATAGGGAGACGGAAAAGGTGAGAAGACGAGATGGATAAACTGAACCGGCGGGGAGACTTCAGAAGAGGTGGAAAGACTGACGAGGTGGGGAGACTGAAGAGGTGGGGAGACAGAAGAGGTGGGGAGACTTCAGAAGAGGTGGGGAGACTGAAGAGGTCTACAGACTGCAGAGATGGGGGGACTGAAGAGGTCTGGAGACTGAAGAGGTGGTGAGACTTCAGAAGAGGTGGGGACACTGCAGAGGTGGGAAGACTGAAGAGGTGGGGAGACTGAAGAGGTGTGAAGACTGAAGAGGGGAGACTGAAGAGGTACAGAGACTTCAGAAGAGGTGGGGAGACTGCAAATATGGGAAGACTGAACAGGTGGGGACACTGAAGAGAACGGACGACTGAAGAGGTGGGGAGACTAAATAGGTGGGGAGACGGAAAAGGTGAGAAGCCTGACGAGATGGGGAAACTGAACCGGCGGGGACACTTCAGAAGAGGTGGGAAAACTGACGAGGTGTGGATACTGATGAGCTGGGGAGACGGAAGAGGTGGGGAGACTGGAAAGGTGGGGGAGACTGAAGAGGTGAGGAGACGGAAGAGGTAGGGAGACTTCAGAAGAGGTGGGAAGACTGAAGAAGTGGGGAGACTGAAGAGGTGGGGAGAGGGAAGAGGTGGGGAGACTTCAGAAGAGGTGGGAAGACTGAAGGGTGGAAAGACGGAAGTGGTAGGAAAATGGAAGAGGTGGGAAGACTGAAGAGGTGGAAAGACTGGAGATGTGTGGAGACGGAAAAGTGGGAAGACTGACGAGATGGGGAGACTGAAGAGGTGGGGAGACTGATGAGATGGAGAGACTGAAGAGATGGAGAGACGGAAGAGGTGGGGGAGAACGTAGAGGTGGGGAGACGGAAGAGGTGGGAGACTTCAGAAGAGCTGGGAAGACTGAAGAGGTGGGAAGACTGAAAAGGTGAGGAGAGCGAAAAGGTGGGGAGACTGAAGAGGTAGGAAGACTGGAGATGTGGAGAGACGGAAAAGGTGGGAAGACTGAAGAAGTGGGGAGACTGAAGAGGTGGGGAGAGGGAAGAGGTAGGGAGACTTCAGAAGAGGTGGGAAGACTGACGAGGTGGGGAGACCGAAGAGGTGGGGAGACTGAAGGGTGGAAAGACGGAAGAGGTAGGAAGATGGAAGAGGTGGGAAGACTGAAGAGGTGGAAAGACTGGAGATGTGGGGAGACGGAAAAGTGGGAAGACTGACGAGATGGGGAGACTGAAGAGGTGGGGAGACTGATGAGATGAAGAGACTGAAGAGATGGGGAGACGGAAGAGGTGGGAGACTTCAGAAGAGCTGGGAAGACTGAAGAGGTGGGAAGACTGAAAAGGTGAGGAGAGGGAAGAGGTGGGGAGACTGAAGAGGCAGGAAGACTGGAGATGTGGAGAGATGGAAAAGGTGGGAAGACTGAAGAGGTGGGGAGACGGAAGAAGTGGGAAGACTGACGAGGTGGGAGACTGAAGAGGTGGGAAGACTGAAGAGATTGGGAGATTGACGAAGTGGGAAGACTGACGAGGTGTGGAGACTGAGGAAGTGGGGAGACTGACGAGGTGGGAGACTGACGAGGTGGGGAAACTGAAGCGGTAGGATACTGAAGAGATGGCAAGAGTGGAGAGGCTGAAAAGGTGGGAGAGTAGGCAGACTGTGGAGGTGTGGATAGTGGGCAGACAGTAGAGGTCGGGAGACTGGGATAGTGAATAGGTTAGGGGAATAGAACTATTGGAGAGGCTGTTGACAGTGGAGACCTGCTGAGAGGGCGAGGGGCAGAGAAAACGTAGGGGATAAGATTGTGCAGTAGGAGATCGAGACCGGGCATGTGCGGAAAGTGGGAAGATCTTGGAGCTGGGAAGACCGGAGAGAGCGGGGTGAGAGGGGCACGTATGGGCATTGGGGTGGTGGAGAGAGTGGGAATACTGCAGACTCGGAGACAGGGATATTGAAGCTGATAGAGGCTCGCGATGAGGAAGCTGATTGCATGAAGCTGATTGCAGGGAGTACACGTGTAATTATCCATTAACTTCAAGGACAAAATAGCCGGACATCTTCACAGTGGCCAGCTCTGGCCACTCAATGGGGTTTCAATGGACTCGAAGAGGGATGTGATGGAGTCGCGATAGGGTGGGTAGAGCGACGTAGATCGATGGCGCAGCTATTATGGAACCTCCTCGGATAGACACAGGATTGCGTTTCACCACGAAATGTGACCAAGTCCGAAGTGAAAAAATGGGACGCCTGAGGTGATGGCGAGATTAGACCAGATTTGGAGGGAAGGGGGGGGGGTGGGGGTGCCATTATAGCATCATATTTTGCAGTCATTAACGGCAACGCGATATATTCTCATAGTTTAATGGTGACCTCACAACGGGTGATTCATCTTTCTCGCCCTCCCAATACAACAGCTGGTCGCTATCCATTACAACATATATTGGTTTACTTTACTTTGCTTTACTTATATGTTTTCTTGTATATTAAGCTCATCACACATCAAACTTCCATCTGCATTAGGATTGTCAAGGTCTTTTTGAGAAAAGTCCTTGCCACATTGTCTCATTGTTGTGTACGAAATATATGAATCAAGTTTTCAAAGGCAGATACGGCAGCAACGCTTTTGCAAATAATGATGACGTTACACACAAGAAAGCCGCACTCACACATGATGCACAATTTTGGCCGTACATGTCCCTTATCAGCATGCCTTCGTATGTATTGCATGCCATATATGTATGCATATGAACTAATAGCCTTGATTCGTTATTTCCATGTTTCATTATTCCCGAGGAGAAAGGTATTATTGGTATGAAAAACTGCAATTTAGCGGCGCAATATGGGATAAAAACCTGAGGTACTGATTGATTATTGCGCTTCAGGTGTCTTGGACACCTCAGAGAGATGTGCCACTAATAAAATACATGCCGAGACTTTAAATTAAGGAATTGGTGCTGAGCAGACGCAAGAGCGTTTCTGTTGAAAAACGTTTCATTCCATAGCCGAATTAAGTAGTTTTTTTGTTGATGGGTCATCCATTCAGTAGAGCGCTCGATGTTCTGCGTGGTTTCTATGGCATTCGGCACTGGTACAATATGTTCAGAGTCGTTAAGTTAGGGATTCGGGCTGCGCAGTTGCAATAGTGTCTCTGTTAAGCGGATGAAAAGAACGTTTCATTTTATAGCCGGATTCCGTAGTTTCTTTGTGTAGAAGTTAGCTCTGGTTGAAAAACGTTTCATTCCAAAGCCGAATTCCGTATTTTTTTTTGTTGATGGGTCATCCCTTCACTAGAGCGCTCGATGTTCTGCGTGGTTTCTATGGCATTCGGCACTGGTACAATATGTGCAGAGTCGTTAAATTAGGGATTCGTGCTGCGCAGTTGCAATAGTGTCTCTGTTAAGCGGATGATAAGGACGTTCCATTTTATAGCCGGATTCCGTAGTTTCTTATATGTTTTGGGTAATGGGTTATCCCTTCACCACGTGGTTTCTACGGCATTCGGAACCGGCCATGGGGTTTACCTCGCCCGCATGGGCTGCCTGGTTCCGGTATGTCAGACCATCTGTTCACCACATGTTCTGCATAGGGTTGGCTAATGATAGTTCAATGTATGTTTATGTCCGTATAGCTTAGGCCATGGGCCCATGCTACAACAAATTTACACATTATTTGGTAACAGTGCACAGTCATCCATAAGCTGTTACGTGTATGCTGCCAAGTTACATAGCATCTTGGCATTCGTATTTTTCATTATTGTGTAGAAGTTAGCTCTGGTAACATATTTGTCAGGAATACAAATTTCATACTTTGTTCTTATATCACAAAATGTTCGGACACTCCATGACAAAGTGAAGCTCATCTACTAGCACCTTTATATTCTGATTAAGACAATAATTGCCATATCTTTCCCCTCTGGAAACACGACCGCGAAGTTTTTCTATTGGTAATTTATGGCTAGAACATCTTGTGTTTGCCTTGTGCAACATTGCAGATAACGTTCAAACTCCAAGTGACACTTAAACTGTGTATAATGATCAAGCTTTGAAAGACTGTCAACGTTATCGGGCCATTCTTGTAATGATATATCACATAAGCGCTGTTTAAAGTAAGATTAAAACCTTGCGTCACCCAAACGGGGCTGTAACCATACTTATACAGTAGATCGCGGATACAAGTCGCCCAGGTCAATTGTCCAGCTTCTTCTAAACATAATACTTTATTATAACAACTGTTAGTGTACCGACTCTGTGCATGTATAATATTTACCAGAACTTAACACATCGGGTCATGTATGCGACGCAGATTGGCTTCCTGCCGCATTCCCCTAGCACCGCACAGTCCGGGGTTCGTGAGGATAGCCCAAGTATAAGTTTACAGTATCTGATGTGATACTTTTCAATCTGGGGGCGGTAGCTATATCTCCACACGTCCGATCCATAGAGTATAATAGGTCATAGGTAAATAATAATGAGCTCTCCGGAGATACAATCGGACGATATCCCTGATATCCCCAAACGTAAGATCCATAGAGTATAATAGGTAAAATAGGTAAATAATAATGAGCTCTCCGGAGATGCAATCTGAGGGCAGTCGAGGGAAAACAGATCCGAATATAGGTTTCCTCGGTTTCCATATAGCAGATATAATTGTGTTTCTGCCCGTAAAAACAAAATTGTACCTAAAAGTCAATTAACATTAAGATGGCATCGTACTGGGGTTGTTATTCATTGACCGTTCATAATTTGCTGAATCCCCTGCGTTAGAATGAAAGTTGATAGTGAATCTACCCTGTGAGTCAGTTTCATTTTTATTTCATGTTAGTGTGAAGAAGATGTTTTGTTAAGGGATTGCTCTCTTGCGTGAACTTCATATACGCCAAACACACGTGTTGTGCTCCTATTTGAAAAGATGGTCCAATAGTTTAGCAACTGTTGTGTGTAAATTGGAGTCCGGTTAATTTGGTGTTTTTCTATGTCAAGATATTTAGAGTGGCAAGAACTTGGTACTACATATATTACAATAAATCTGGCATGAAATGCTTTATCAGTTTAGATGTTGGTTGGCTGCATATTCAGGGCTCTTAAATTAATGCTGGCCATAATGCGTGGAACAAGGGAGGGAAGAGCCGAGCCATGTCTCCCGCTGTAACCCCCTACTCTTTGCGAAGCAGGGCATTGGATCTTTATCCTGCGACAACACAGACATGGCCACAGCGGGGCGCGCTAAACCGACCCATGTGCCGCTAGGCGATCGGGTGGCCAGAGTGTTCAGTGCGAGCGTTCTAACCCACTGAGCTCAAAATTCGTAGGCCACACCGGAGCATCCAGTCAACATATATGTCAAAATATGACTAAGTCAAAGGTGGCCACCTTTCGCGCCTTCATGTGGAATGTTTAAAACGGAAAAGATCTGGACCCAACTGGAAGTAAAAAACACACTGTTACAGGCAGGTAACATATTAGTCACACCGTGAAGGCCAAAGGGATGTATTTGACGCCAGATTTCCGAACCTTTAGTAGAGTAGAATCATTCTAAATGTTCGAGTATGGGGGACAATATACCGTTGTATCACGTTGCTCGTGCGGCAGAGGGACGGCCTGTCTCAACAGAACGCCATTTATATCAGACACGTGAAACGGCTTTAGTTTACTTGGTAGTCAAATAGGATATATATTTATATACAATGCCATGTGTAGCCTGACATCGTGACAATAACACATATTATATATGAAAACAAAGATTTTAACATATTAACACGGACACATATGCGCCAAAACGGCACACCCAGCCGTGGACTCGATTATAATGTTACATGAGTTCAGATGATTTTTCAGTGTGAATGGCCATAAAGCCTTCAGACCAGTCTGAGCTGTAGGGGTCTAAGCCCAGGACACCATGCATGCTGCCAGCCGTGAGGACCACCCGGGCACAAGTTGTTGACAGCCGGGGGCGGCGATCCGTCTTATGTAATTGCATCTCGCCGGCCATGTCCTCCCGACGCGAGTCAAACACGTGGCTCTCGGCAATGGCGAAATGGTAGCCTACTTCCGGTTTGTCCCTGTGCCGTTTCCCGTTTCATGTTTCTACGCGCATTAGCAATACCAGCCCCCGCTTCCATCGCCGCCCGCCTTCTCCGCTGGTCACTGGTTGATAATCGTGGCTGAATTATGCACACGACCGCAGAAAGGATGAATGAACACTTAACGAGGTGGAACGTTATGCGATATCAAGGTATCATTTGCAGAAATCTATGTAGGTAGGACTAAAACTGAGCAGAAAGTGGCGCCAGAACTAAATGGGTAAAAATAAGCCATGTTAATTATGCATGCCCAGCAAGCATAATACAATCATGGGATGACTTTCGCTATGCCACGTCGCCGACGGTGTCACTATACTGCTGAGTGCGCTGCGTTGAAACAGGCAAGACAGCCACCTTGGCCGAGAGGTCGGCAGATCAACAGGTTGCAGGCCTGTACACACCACGTACCTGCCGCTGGAGCTGTTGTACCACAAGTCCTCATGGATCAAATACCGCAATATATCTGTCTGATATTTAATCAATCGCCTCGGGAATTCAAGAAACCATCAGTCTGACTTGGATGTATGTCGTAAAATAACTCATATTTTCATTCAAAAGGATATGTCCAGGTGACTGTGATTACGCCGGCTATAATACTGTGCCCAAAGTAGTACTAGGACCATAATTACACGTTGACCCCGATAGCAATAAGTCCAAAAAAGCGCTACGCTGCTCATATTAGCAGTACGCCCATAATAGCAGTACGCCCATAATAGCAGGACGCCCATAATAGCAGTACGCCCATAATAGCAGTACACCCATATTAGCAGTATACCAATAATAGCAGTAGACCCATAATAGCAGTACATCCATAATCATAGCAGTACGCCCATAATAGCAGTACGCCCATATTAGCAGTACGCCCGTAATAGCGGTACGCCCATAATAGCAGTGCACCCATAATAACAGCACACCCATAATCGCAGCACGCCCATAATAGCAGTACGACCATAATAGCAGTACACCCATAATAGCAGTACGCCCATAATAGCAGTACGCTCATAATAGCAGTACGCCCATAAAAGCTGAACGCCCATAATAGCAGTACACCCATAATAGCAGTACACCCATAATAGCAGTACGCCCATAATAGCTGAACACCCAATAATAGCAGTACACCAATAATTGCAGTACACCCATAATAGCAATACACCCATTATTATAGCAGTACGCCCATAAAAGCTGAACGCCCAATAATAGCAGTACACCCATAATTGCAGTACACCCATAATAGAAATACACCCATAATTATAGCAGTACGCCCATAATAGCAGTACACCCATAATAGCAGTACGCCCACATTAGCAGTACGCTCATATTAGCAGTACGCCCATAATAGCAGTACGACCATAATAGCAGTACGCCCATAATAGCAGTACACCCATAATAGCAGTACGCCCATAATAGCAGTAAACCCATAATAGCAGTACGCCCATAATAGCAGTACGCCCATATTAGCAGTACGTTCATATTAGCAGTACGCCCATAATAGCAGTACACCCATAATAGCAGTACACCCACATTAGCAGTATACCCATAATAGCAGTACGCCCAAAATAGCTGTACACCCATATTAGCAGTATACCCATAATAGCAGTAAACCCATAATAGCACTACACCTATAATTATAGCAGTACTCCCATAATAGCAGTATGCTCATATTAGCAGTACACCCATAACAACAGTGCACCCATAATAGCAGTACGCCCATAGTAGCAGTACGCCCTTAATAGCAGCACGCCCATAATAGCAGTACACCCAAACTAGCAGTGCACCCATAACAGAAGTACGCCCATAATAGCAGTACGCCCTTAATAGCAGTACGCACATAATAGCAGTACACCCATATTAGCAGTATACCAATTATAGCAGTACACCCATAATAGCAGTACACCCATAATCATTGCAGTACGTCCATAATAGCAGTACGCCTATATTAGCAGTACGCCCATAATAGTAGTACGCCCATAATAGCAGTACGCCCATAATAGCAGTACACCCATAATAGCAGTACGCCCATAATAGCAGTACGCTCATAATAGCAGTACGCCCATAAAAGCTGAACGCCCATAATAGCAGTACACCCATATTAGCAGTACACCCATAACAACAGTGCACCCATAATAGCAGTACGCCCATAGTAACAGTACGCCCTTAATAGCAGTACGCTCACAAGAGCAGTACACCCAAACTAGCAGTGCACTCATAATAGAAGTACGCCCATAATAGCAGTACGCCCTTAATAGCAGTACGCCCATAATAGCAGTACACCCATAATAGCAGTACGCCCATAATAGCAGTACACCCATAATAGCAGTACGCCCATAACAGCAGTTCACCCATAATAGCAGTACGCCCATAATAGCAGTACGCCCATATTAGCAGTACGCCCATAATAGCAGTACGCCCATAATAGCAGTACGTCCATAATAACAGTACGCCCATAATAGCAGTACGCCCATAATAGCAGTACGCCCGTAATAGCAGTACGCCCATAATAGCAGTACACCCATAATAGCAGTACGCCCATAATAGCAGTACGCCCATAATAGCAGTACGCCCTTAATAGCAGTACGCCCATAATAGCAGTACGCCCATAATAGCAGTACACCCATAATAGCAGTACGCCCATAATAGCAGTACGCCCATAATAGCAGTACGCCCATAATAACAGTACGCCCATAATAGCAGTACGCCCATAATAGCAGTGCACCCATAATAGCAGTACACCCATAATAGCAGTACGCCCATAATAGCAGTACGCCCATAATAGCAGTACGCCCATAATAACAGTACGCCCATAATAGCAGTACGCCCATAATAGCAGTACACCCTTAATAGCAGTACGCCCATAATAGCAGTACGCCCATAATAGCAGTACACCCACAATAGCAGTACGCCCATAATAGCAGTACGCCCACGCTATCAGTATGCCCACACTAGCAGTACGCATATTCCAAGTCCAAGTCCAAGGTTTATTTTATTTTTACTAAATGTGCCAGCATTAAAACAGTAAATGGTGGATATAAGCTAACAAAATTTCGACATTTTGGATGGTTGACCGTCACCCGGGCTACCTGACCAACAGAAGTGCGATTTTTAATAACGTCAAAATAGAAGAACCACTAATAATAATGATAGTAATAAAAATACCGGGCGAAAAATTAGGTAAGGATAGGATAAGCGGACAGATCTTACCGGTACAAAAAGTACCAAAGCTTAAACAAATTGAAAATTGAACACATCACATCAGAAACCTTAACGCAATAATTGGGTTCGTTGCTGTTAGGACATCACAAAAAATAATTAGAAAACGATGTAACCAAAACCAGAGAGGACGGGTTCATATCCAATCCCAGTTGATTAATTACCCAATTGACATACATGACAACTCGGTTCTGCACATGTTATACCATAGCTCGAATAAATACTTTTCCTAACAGAGGGAGAAAAACCAGTAAGAACATTGTACGAATTGGATCAATGACGTTGAGTGTGATAGTGTCTGTTGGTGGGTAGCATTTGCTTGTTTCTGGTATTACATATCGAAAAATAAGAGGGAAGCCCGTCATTTTCAAGCTTATCATAGAATTATAAGATGTGTAACCTGTGCATATCGGGAAGTTGGAATAACCTTAGTTGTATGGGCTTAAATAAGCCCAAACTATCAGTACGCCCACACTAGCATTACACCCACACTAGCATTACACCCACACTAGCAGTACACCCACACTAGCAGTACACCCACACTAGCACCACGCCACCATTATCAGTACGCCCACACTAGCAGTACGCCCACACTAGCAGTACGCCCACACTAGCAGTACACCCACACTAGCACCACGCCGCCACTATCAGTGCGCCCACGCTAGCAGTACGCCCACACTAGCAGTACGCCCACACTAGCACCACGCCGCCACTAGCAGTACGCCCACACTAGCAGTACGCCAACACTAGCAATACACCGACACTAGCACCACGCCTACACTAGCAGTACGCTGACACTGGCAGCACGCCTACACTAGCAGTACGCCCACACTAGCAGTACGCCAACACTAGCAATACGCCGACACTAGCAGCACGCCGCCACTAGCACCGCGCCCACACTAGCAGTACGCCAACAATAGCTTTAGAATTAAAGCCAGCAATTTTCACAAGCTCCGACAAAAGCACTGCACTCACATCGGTTATTTGCCCACAACAACGCCATGCCCACAAAACCACGCTGCGGAACAAGACATTATAATTTGTCATGCCTCAAAGTGCAACACGCCCTCCAAAACTCATTTCCTTAGTTTTTTCTTAAACAAAAGGCATTGTCCCTCCAGGGCCTGCAGTCTGGGACGTTACCATGTCTAAGATGTCCCTTCCGGATTGAAAGCAGTGCCAGCATTGTTGGACGCATTGCCTGTCTCCAATGCCAGCTGCGTTCAGCTTCTCACCTTAACAGCTGCGCATGCGTAATATGACCATTGTCCTTCGGGGCTCCTTGGCAATCTTGCCGAGACAGCATCCTGTGTCCGGCAGACATTACATTCCATTTCAGAATTTTTTTCCCAAGTCATCTAAAATTAATTTGTTTCTTTTGACGCAATGAAAGAAGCGCCTTCGTTTTTTATGGATTCTTCCTCAGCCCCCGCGGCATGTTCCTGCGCCTCCCCATCCCTCCCACCCCCATCTCCTCCACCTCCATATCACCCCCACATCTCAAAAACCCACCCACCACTCACACTCCTGAGGACACTCGGTCAGCTCATTATCTATTTATATGCCGACCCGAGGCGGTGTCAAGGGTCTCGGGGCAGACGGCAGTGAACACGCTTTGTAAGGTTTCATTCGTTGGATTTCTTGTTTTAATTTCTTGCTATCTCATTGGCAACGCTGAGTGGCTTACATCCTGGTGATGGCTAGCGTGACATTAGCGGCAGGATGCCCCAGGACGCGCTCAGGCCATTTAGAGTGGCTTCCCCAGAAATAATTTCACCTGTTTTCTAAAAAAAGTTACATGGTTTTATGGCTGGCATATTTTGTTACTTGGTTTTCGATAGTGTTGTGCGCATATAGTAAGATTCCTGGATGACTTAAAATGCAAAGTGTCTTGAAATATGTATTTTTCTTTCTTTCTTGTAACCATATGCCGTTGTGAGGATATATATATGGTTGCCTTGACTACGCAACTTACTATCATGGGTTTTAGAATCTTCGTCAAGAGAGAGGAATTTCTATTGGCACGTAAATGCATCCCTTCCCAGCAAACAAGTCATGACAACGTTTTTTTTACTTGCTTGAGATAACGTGAAAATATATGTGTTTTTTTTACGTTGCCCGAACGTGTTCAGATAATATTGTCCGACATTCAGTCCAGTATTAAAATTGTGCCTACTGTGAGAAACAACTTCGTATATGATGAATTAATCAGAAGCATGATTGCCAAATACAATCAATTACTATATTGTTTTTATGATGTCTAATTTTCAGGTAACGTTGTCCTAACGTTGGGAAAACGTCCAATCTCGGCTTCTCATCATTTTGTATTTTTAACAACTGCCACACGCAGTGAGTTTTATTAGTCACTACACATGGCAAAAATGTTGTTTTTATGGCATAAAGGCTAGAAAATATTACTTCAGTGTTTGCGACGAACGCCAAAACGTCTCTTAGTGGCCATTAGGAACGGAGTTTGTGGCAATTGCGCCAACGAAATAAGGCAATACATTCTATACATTTAATGCAAAGTTAGTTGCCGTGGAGTGAACGGCGAACAGGAATCATACGTGTTGTGGTCATTGAAAAGGAACTATTACATCAGCCAGTGAAGCACAAATACATATAAATACATAAATATAGTATATGCGACTAGCATTGGCTGTAACTTCATGGACGAAATTTATCTAACAGACAACCCGTGTATGCTATCGCATTCCATCTTTTGCCATGCACTGCCAAATTCCGGTGCCACATTTTGTATTGCAAAGGCCATAATTGCACATTATTCACGATTATTACTTTATTTAAGGATGCAACAACCAGTTTTTTTTAATATACAAAATCACAGTTTGTGAACGTGAATGGCATAAAATAACAAGTGATGTTGTCTTGACCATATGACACGAACTGATGCGATTTTTATAGGACATATGGTAGAAACTCTCTAGAAAGTTAAATTACACACGCATAAACCCAAATCATCTCAATAACTCACTTTTTTGCAAGTCACGCATCAAGTCCTATGACATGCATTGTGTAAATGACACCCGAAAGAAAACAAACACTGAAAAACACTGTATATATCGATCAAAGTGCAGGCGAGCTATACTGCGGTTTGACATGCAGGTGTAGATTTTGTTTTTTTCACTTTGTATGGTTCAGAGAGGTGGTTTGGTTCCAACCATCGGCCTTTCAAGCGATATCATATGTTCATTTAGATTTAAATTCCTTCCGTTATTCGCAATTCAGATTCAGCCTTGTCATCCCTTAGACGGCGAGGGGGTGGGGGGCAAGGGGGCGGAAGAAGATGTCATTTCTTTCTTCGCAAAGAGTAGGGGGTTATCCCCAGGGACATGGCTCCACTCCCCCATGGACGCGATGTGACCAAAAGTGGCTAAAGCGCCGTGAATATACAACCAACCAACCAGCCGTCTGCGGTTTGCATCCGGTGCAAGGAAGCCACTAAACCATAACGGAACCCGCAATATTTCCTGTCTGAACTCCTTCCGATCCAAGAGAAAGGCATTCAGTGGACTTGTCTGTGATTTTCGGGGATGTTAAATGGTCCGCTTCATTATGACGACAAGCGCTACAGCGCTTCAAAGTGGGACGACTCATTTGCGGAGCCGCCAATGATGAGTCAATAGAGATTGTGTACACAATGGAAAAATCGTCAAAAATCAGAAAAAACATGCCAGAGCTGTGATCTTTGCGCCAAATGGTAGGGAACATTCATCTTCAGGGAACTAGTAAAAAACAAATTAGTTGCTATATCACTTCGCCTGCAGTGTTCATTATTCTTGTCGTCGGTCTCCGTGTCTCCGCAATGATAAACTAATGCAATGTTTGGCCATTTCGCCAAGCCATAGCTGAAGGATTAGTCTTTCTATCGCCTTTCTCTTTAAGCTAATGGGTTGTGACAGTAAACGTTGGCCCATTGCTACTTTGACGTTGTCGTGCGCCACATCATGACGTCACCATGACGTCATGACGTCATAGTTTTACAAAAGCCACTAATTTAATTAAACGTCATGGCGACTTCCGATTTATTTGACGTTGTACATTATATCCAGGGGCAAATGATGCGGTGGGTAACTTTGTTCACGGTACCAAACGTGTGCGTCCAAAACAGACGTCAAAGTCGACGTTACCCGACGAAATTGTGAAAGCAATTCATTTTCACCTATTTAACCACTATGTAAATAAGATAAATTTATATATAGGTAACATGAACAGTTGGAAAGCCAATGTGTTTCATTTGGTTAGCGTCAGTGACGTCATGTGCGCCCAATGGCATCGATGTGACAGCAATAGTTGACGTCCACCTCGCGTTAAGTGGCGTTTTGACGTTCAAAGGGCCATAACTCGGTTAATATTTGAGCAAGGGAACCCAGATTTGGCATGAAGCGAGAGAGAAATGTAAGGTTGACGCATCGCAGAATTGCTCTAGGAGGCTTAGTTTGAGGTGCACCCCACCGTGCTGAGGCTCCCATTATGAGTCAACGGCGATATCGACCGGCACTCCTTCGGGTTGCGATGGCCGCCGTTCGCCTAATAGCGACGCTAGAGAGTCGAGACTGGTTAAAAAAGACGGGCAAACGTCGACTTGGGTAAGAAATCCGCGTTTCCTTTCAACCTGGCATGCTTAGTTTCGGCGCTAGAAGGCTCCTTAATTTAGCATTAACGAGTCTGAGAACAGGTATTAGGGCAGCCGTTAGATTGTGCTCATCCAGCATCCGCATCCCAGGGGTCCAATTTGGGCTATATTGCGCTTACAGCGAGCTTTCAGTGGACAATTCGGGCTCGAACGCCTTCAGATATAGGCTTTCAAATTCATTTAGAGTTGCAGAATGGCCATCTGAATAATATAAACTATACGTTCCAATCTTACTTCCGGTTCCAGAAGTGACGCACATGGTTCAAAATAGTGCCTGAAGTGCCCACTTTGCCCTTCATAACGTCTAAAGTGCGTACGTTGCCTACCTGCTTAGGCGACCTCCACCATCAGTATGACTCCATAAGTAGTTATAATAAAACAGAAAGGGCCATTGCTAACACCGTTCGCCCATGCCTCTGATAGAGTTTCTGGGCCACGCCTTGACGCCAAAACGACGCTTTTCTTTTCAATGTAAAGTTCAAACCAAAGGACTCGGTGTATGCAATAGTTAAACTACTAGAGTGAAGAAATTGGCTTCGTTATTAATAAGTGAATTAATAATCATCGTGGACGGTCGCGGTTTGAATCAACATGTTCAGAAAGACACGACCTTTGACCCCAAATCGATTTTCGTCATCATCATCAATTATATTCCGTAATTTTTTGCATTACCAACCTCTTCTCCATGTCAAATAAGTACACTCTGTCTTGAGTTTAAATCCGGGAAGCCTGCGGGCTATCCGGATAGAAGCATTTTGGTCACCGGAGCAGAAGTGGATGGCCGGCTTTATATCCCTGCGCGCCTGTTCGCAGTTCGCTATTTTGTATGTGATGTCGCCCGCGGCTCGCTATCACGTCTGCCCGCGATACAAATAAACCGCGCTGTTTTATGTTGCAATGTTTGTTTTACAGACTCAAAGAGAAAAAAACATACGCATCATAAATTTTTAGATACTGTAGTCTTGATTCTAAAATGTAAAAATCTAACATGGCGCATGTAAGCATATTGCTTTAAATGTCACTTCCTATATCGTAATGTTCGGACCCACTTCACCATATCTCCAGACCATGCTTCCTTGCGAAAGTTCGAAGGGGTTTACATCACCATGGTGTGTGGTAATTAGCGAACACCGAAATGACACTCAGAACATTATCTGAGACCTTACGCGTGCCTTAGATTTAAGGCATATTCGGTGTAAATTGCAAGGATATATAACCTTTCCATTATACGGATGGACAAAATAACTATACTTGTACGTTTTAACCATACTTACTGGAAGTGATTCGTGCTGGTCATATGGGTGGGATGGTCGCTCTATATAACCTATATAATAAGGGCACTGGAAGGACATTCAAGTGGCATTGCTGACACCGGAGACTGCGTATTGCAGTCTTCATCGGGCCTTAAAATGTTGCCTTGTTATTTATTATCTGCGATTATTTGTCATATTGAAATTATTCGACACGTTGGTTATCCTCGGTGTTTGCTAGACCATTTTCCGAGGGAACAGCCAATTTGTTCATGAAACGAACAACCATCTTATTCAACATTTTTTATGCTGCGAATGAGGGGATGGAGAAATGGCGTCAGTCCATTGTCCGCTCTATGTCCCCCAGCGTGGTGTTAATCGTCTTGTCACCATGTATGACAAGTTGTCACCTCACTAGTGATGACGCATAGGACACATATATCACGGCAAAACTATGAATTCCTTTTGTCGGGTCTTCGTTTTACTTCGCATGTTTACTTTTCCACTGGGGTTTTCGTCTGTTCATGCTACTGGGCTTTTTTTCTTTTCACTGGTCAAATATCGTTGTAGAAATGATTCAGCACACTGTTTTACTTAATAGGTATACTTTGGTGAGATCACGACTCTTCATTTTGTCAAATGCAACTTCCCAAAAATGACACGCAAATGTGACATTTTCAAAGGCAACTTTGTGCAACTGACCTGTCTCGTGTATAAGCAACGTTTCAATATAAATGTAAACTAGATGAGATGATACTTAAAACAAAGTCACTATGAGAAGTTACATAGTATAACACGTGACCATGCGCTCTCACTTTGTTCAAAACGGACCATCGGCGTTTACGTCTCTAATTCCTCGACGATACAACCCGTTAACCGACGCTGTTCATATCGCGACAGCGGGAAGGGTTAATGTTGTCTCCGGGGGTCAACTCCTTAAGTATTTACCATAAAGATCCCATGTCCTTCTTCGCAAAAGTAGGGGGTTACCCCCGGGACATGGGTCCACATTTTCTTTCTTCTCCAACTAACGCAATGCGACCAACAGTGATTAAAGCGTCCTGAATATACGAGAGACCAACCCTACTAGTTACGAAGAAAGACATGCCCATCTGTGTCCTGCACAAAACATAGGTATTTGCACGAGTCAGGCTCGAACCATGCACAGGCCGATTTTGGCTGGCCTAGCAAGGTACACTCGACTACAGTCGCATGTGTTACATACTACATACCAAGTAGATTTACGTAAGCTACGTGTGGTCTATAAATACTTCCCCAGTGTGACAGATTTCTATGTTTAGGCCGGCGCCGTTACAACGCCTGGTATTGATGTACGTGGATTACGATGAATATATGACGGGGGCTCTTTCCGTGAAATAGCAATACGTATGGTCGTGTTTTTGTATCACACGAGAAACACACAAAAGTTACACCCAGAGTGTGGCCCACTGCTCAACCATAGAACCTAACTGGTGCTTCTCGCTCCCTCGACTTATCCAATATCATAATTGCAATATTGTAGTTTAGTAGTGGAGCGTTTACCACAGGGGAGGTTCCACGCGTGCTTTATCCACGGTCCTTCAGGCTCCGGCCCCTACCTTGCCATCCCCGCAGCATTAATTATTTAAAGGCCACATGGTGTCGCCTTCATTAAGTGATTGGAAATTAGTGCTCGGTCACGTTTCGTACCCATAAGGACCATGACGCCTCATTTCCCCCCTTATTGGTCGCCTTTGTGTTTGCCTCCCCCCCTGGACTGCGCTGACCCGTGGGCCAGTGACCGTTGAGAAATGTCACGGAAATAGTTAACGGGGGCCTTCTATCGCTGTCATACGCTTGGTGTGGCACGTGGGGTGGGGACGGGGGCGGGTGTGGGTAGGGACGGGGGGGAGGGGTTGTCTCAAAGGATTCAGATTCAGATTCAGATTCAGTGACGTTTATTCAACCAAGGAGATTGGTTGGAGTGGGGGGATCGTCTAAAAGTAGGTTGGTTGGGATGTGGGGTGTGGGGTGTGGGTAGGGGTGGGGGTCGTTTAAAAGGAGGTTGGTTGGGGTAGGGGTGTGGTCAGTGGTGGGGGGGGGGGATCGTCTGAAAGGAGGTTGGCTTGAGTGGGATTCGAGATGAACTAGGTGAGCGATATTAGGGGTTACGCGTGGCCTACGGTCGCCCCGACACTTAGGACCTTTTAGAGGGTTTGTCGTTTATAATGACTGGCCACGTGGGGCGACGCATCCTGGCGGCGGTTTTTGGTACTATGCCATCTATGTGACTGTCGCCACGGCGAGAGTTATAATAACACGTTGTGGGGAGGGATGGGTTCTTTTTGTATGTTTTTTTAGGGGGGGTGGCGGCTGACGGTGGCGTAACAAAAGGAGATGGAACAATAACGCCAGGAATGGAGGGGCAAGAAGGACTTGGGTTTAGGGTGGCTGGTCGTCACGTATTCAAAACCCTTACCCTCACCCGATACCCCCACCCCATACTATCACCCAATAGCACCACCCTACACCCCCACGTTTACCCCCACCCCATATTCCCACCACATACTCCCATCCCATACGCCCACCTCACACCCAATGCCTTACCTCCACCAAATACTCCCACCCCATAATCCCACCCCATACGCAATCCAAAACCCCACCCTCACCCCGACTCCATATTCCGACCCCATTTTCCCACCCTATACCCCGACCCCATGCCCCCATCCGTCGGGAGTCCCAGACTCACTTGCTCGGCAGAGACAACTCGCTCAGGGGTTTGATATATGGGCTTTAGATCCGTCAATATTGACGGTTCTCCACGTGGAATCCATGCTTTGCGTCTGTTGGGCATTACGTCCGAAAGGGTACCAGACCACACATGCTGTGGCTGAGACCCAGTTTGGCGCATCTCTCTGCATGGAGGTGCGTGGGCTGAAACACCAAACAGCCCATCGATCCATCTCACTCCATGGACCTCTGTTTTGTATTATCGTTACATGTCCCATCCCTCGCCTCGCTTCCACGTCACTTCGTTGGATTATTCTGATTGTGTCACACGGCGGCCAGCCCTGGGGATCGTTTCACTAAGATATGATATCGTAACCGTATTTTGCTCGTAACCTCGAGAACTCCGATTTTAGGTTACGAGCACGATGAAAAGCGTTTCACTAAGAACTCGTAACCGAGTTTACGAGCGAACCGACTGCTCGTAACTTCGGAGAGGAAACAAGATTTTTATTTGTCGCAGAGGACATTATTTATGATACACACTTGACAACCATGGCAGACGATCAGGTAAACAAATGAATGCATTCGTGACATTTTCATCTGCGCTGTGACAACGGACGCGTCTGTCCGCTAATAAAAGTGCATAAGTTGATAAAGTTTCACAAAGGTCGAAGTTTTGAGCATTTATTTACCTCGAATTAAGTTCCTTTATGTGTATAATCCTCTTTAAAGTGTAAAGATGTTCTCCCCCATTATCGCTCAATCATTTCGGTGCGGCAAAAGGTCACTTTCCTTTTCTCAGTGTTTCTAGATTGCTAGAATTTTTTCTTACATTTTCTTGTTGTGAAGACACTTTCTGATACAATTCTTAGTCATTTCTAAATTATCTGGTAGTTTAGGTAGTTAAAACGGGCGTCATTGATGAATGCTGACATTGCTGTCAAACAAAAAAACACATGCAGCCCCATGCAGGCACCCCGATCAGCTGACGGTCCGGGGTGTCAGTGACCGTATCAGCTGGTCAGGGTGCCTGTGGTCAAAAGCAATGGTACCAGTGATTGCACATCCAGCAAAATATGTCAAGCACTTTAATATGCCTATCTAAGAGTTTAGACACAAATTTATGTAAATAAATGTGAATTTGTGTAACTGCAGAATCACCTTCCCTGTATATGGTTCTGAATTATGGAGTCAGGAATTGATGACTTACTGTATAAGGTGAATCAATACAACATATTGAAGCTTTTCCTGTGATTATGTGCTAAATATGCAAAATGCCTTGTAATACAGCTGCTTATGGATATTATGGTAGACTACCTAAAATATTACTGTTATCCTATTTATACTAAAAGAAAAATTGAAGTAACTGATTGTATTCAGTGATATATCGAGCCTAGTCTGTCATAATGAGTACAATTGTAAGGCATCCCTGATATGAGAACCATGCCTTCAAGCTAACTGTTATGTAAACAACATCAACTTCTGGTAAGATTTGGATGCGGAATTATACATTTGAAAATATACAACTACAAAACTGCAATAGTTTCATGTCAATTTTATTTGAGGGAAGAGCATTATTATGCAGTTAGATATATTGATTTAGATTTAGGTTCATATCCTCTTTTATAATACAATTAGGAAAGGAATCTGTTGAATAAAGAAGGCTATAGCTACAGATTAAACTGTATGAGAAGGAATTTACTCAAGGAACCAAGTATCATGCCAACTATACAAGCATGATGTGTGTTCTGTACTATAAAGACATTAGAACTGTACTATAAGCTTGGTGCCTGCCTCAATCTGTATATAAATGGTTTCATGTATTAAAATCTGATTCATGAAACACCATTTTATGATATACTATTATGGTAGATTGTGGAATTAATGCAACTCCATTTGTTCATACCAAACAAAATTCCCACGCAATAATAAAATAATATATACTTGTTAAACGTTTGCATTTCACTCATCTACCAGTATTTCTACATCTGTTTTCATATTACTGATTGCTGAAAGAATTCTAAAACTTACACTCATGAACATTTGTGCAGAAAAGAAAAAAATGAAAGAAATGTTTTAGTATATATAGATCAGTTAACATACTTGCAGGCCTGTATATGATTTCTTGCACAGATGCAGATGCTAAGTTTTTAGCAAGCGACATTGAAAAGTTGCCAACTACAAGGACCTGAATTGCAAAGAGGAGATCCAGGTTGTCCAACACGAAGAAAAAAGCAAATGTGTTCTCTATTCATACATTAGGCCTTATTCGTTTATGTGACATTGTTTTAGCTAGTTTTGAATGCGCTTTACAGCCTGTGAATTCGAGCAGAGCTTCTGTAAATTTATGCATGTTGTCATGATTTATCAAGCTATATGTTTATGGTATATATGAATTATATTTGAACTTTATTATACGCCTATAGCTCTCTATAGCCTATAGCACACAACATAACTTATCGTCAATCTGAATAAAGACTTGAACCAAGCTGTGTCTCATCTTTACATATATAAGTATACAAATAAAGTCATCAGCTATCACATATTTGTCGCTTTTTTGTTGGTTGATCATTTGTTTTAAACAAGCTGAGACTGTCTTTATTTTCCGATTTATTGATTAATTTTAATCAAGTGCTCCCCTTTGCGGTTGACAAAGCACCAGTCCTCTGAATGCGGCCCCTTTTATTCAGATAAACTGATAGTTAACTAAATGATAGTTAACCGAATGTTGTCATATTTGGTATACTTGTCAACAGTGTAATATGTAATTGAAGACTTAATTTTTGTACATAAAATATGGATTAAATCCTATGCTCCGAAACCCATCAAACTTCAGTCGTTGTTTTAGAACGTGGTGTAGTGGTCCAAGAGTTTTGCCGTGTAACGCGGTGTCGGAGGGCACGGGTTCGAAACTTGTTGGTGTTCTTTTACTTTTTTGTTCGACTAAGCTTAATTTTCATTTATTTTTTAAATCTCTATCCATATGTATGATTATAAAAAGCAATTAAGGTCAATTGTTAACTCCGTCTCAGGTGGTATGGCATGCAAACGCTCTGTGGAAATGGAAACATCGATTGCGTAGCCAGCCGTCATTTCGCGTAAAAAGCATTGAAAACCGCTGTAGCAGTGTAGATCTAGGCCTAGCACGATTAATTTCTCTCCTAGGCCGAATAGTCTCGGTTCCCTGTTATTAATGAGATAAGGACCGGGAGTCGATTCGATTATTATTAGGCAGGGTTATTATCTATAGTGATGCCGTGAAATCGCCAATAGCTAGGGCAGGTTATCAATTAAGGTGTAACATTACGCAAGCCAGTAACTTCTAACGTGCATGACGCGCATTACATCTAACTGTTACCATCTATTCAAACATACATTTTGATAGTAGTTCATTCACTCATAACATGTGAGCATCTATTCACTCATAAGTTGGGGGCATCTATTCACTCATAATGTGTGGACATCTATTCACTCATTAGGTGGGGGCATCTATTCCCTCATAATGTGTGGACATCTATTCACTCATAATGTGTGGAATCTATTCACTCATTAGGTGTGGGCATCTATTCACTCATAATGTGTGGACATCTATTCACTCATAAGGGTGTGGGCATCTATTCACTCATAAGGTGGGGGCATATATTCACTCATAAGATGTGGGCATATATTCACTCATCAGGTGGGGGCATATATTTACTCATAAGGTCGGGGCATATATTCACTCAAAAGGTGGGAACATCTATTCACTCATAATGTGTGGACATCTATTCACTCATAAGGTGTGGGAATATATTCACTCATAAGGTTTGACAATCTATTCACTCATAAGGTGTGGGCATCTATTCACTCATAAGGTGTGGGTATCTATTCACTCATAAGGTGTGGGTATCTATTTACTCATAAGGTGTGGACATCTATTCACTCATTAGGTGTGGGTATCTATTCACTCATAAGGTGTGGGTATCTATTTACTCATAAGGTGTGGGCATCTGTTCACTCATAAGGTGTGGGCAGCCATTCCCGCATAAGATGTCGACATCTATGCACTCATACCGTCTGAACATTTATTCATTAACTACCCCACTCACTGTCCCATACCTGGTCGTGTTCTAATCCCTAATCATATCTGAGTCTTAATCATATGAAATCCTTAATGATATCCGATCCATAATTGTCCCTAATCATATTCCCCACACACCCTCGGGCCAATTCGATATTCCATAGTTCACCGTAGATATTCTTTTCCGGAAATTGAGGCGTAATTCGCCTTATGATTTAGCAAAAAATGTAGCATCGATAGAGGCTGAAAAACCTTTTCACTAATGAATAATATTCAGAGTTGAGATTTATGACATAAAACCGGTAGACCCGGGTGGGGTCTATACTATTAATTGCGTTCCTTAATTACAACCTCGTTGGTTGTGTCACCGCCGCGAAGGGATTGTGACTCATTGCTGCCATGATTTATTAGTCCGGGAACAGTGCACCTGCGCAATTAGTAAGACAGGAGTCGTGCGTGTTTTAGCATGCGACGGGGCCAGCGCAGCCTGAGGGGAACCGCGTTTAGCAAGATGCAACAACATGCACGTCTAATATGACATGAACCACGTGTAACATAGCGTGGACCACGTGTAACATAGCATGGACCAAGTTTAAAATTAAATGGACAACATCTAAGATTGAACATGAAGTGGACAAGGTATAACATGAAGTGGACAATGTATAACATGAAGTGGACAAGGTATAACATGAAGTGGACAAGGTATAACATGAAGTGGACAAGGTATAACATGAAGTGGACAAGGTATAACATGAAATTGACCACGCGTAACATAAAATGGCCCACGTGTAACATGGAATGAACCACGTGTAACATGGAATGAACCAGGTGTAACATAAAATGGCCCGCGTGTAACATGAAATGGACCACGTGTAACATGAAATGCCACATGACATGTACCTCAGGATAAGATTCCCGTATAGGAAAGCGTTAACAGCGCGTATAGCATAAGAGCAACTACCTCAAAGATCGCGGTTCAAGAAAGTACCATTTCTTGCAGGTTGTCACGGTTGGTTTGCGCGATATCAGCTTTCTTGCGTGTCAGTACGAAATGAAACGATATCTTCCAACAGGGGAAGAAAATATAAAAACGCAGCCGCTCTGTCGCGAAATGACAAGCTCGACTTGCCACCAGGTGGCGGCTCATGACATGACGTCCAGATGGCGTCTTTTTGTCTCCTATCGTGATTCCTATCGTCGTCCGCCAGGTGTCCCCCTCCACCAAGCCCGGAAAATCCCCTGACGATACCGACTTTATGGGCGCCAAGGCCGCGTCACTCACCGCGGACTAATTTCCACCGGCCACCCCGTCTCTCACCCCTCCGCCCCCCCCGCCCTCCCCCCGCCCGACCCCGCCCTACCCCCCTCCCCCCCCCCACCCCGCCCCCACCCCGTTCCCTCTTTCTCTCTCGTTGCTGCCAGCTAATCTCAGAGTGGCTTCCCTCGCGAACGTGACTTGACTGTTGCGGACCAATCCGGCTGTGACAGAAGGGACGACTTGGATGATGGATGCTGGATGTGGTGGCGTGGGCGGTGGGGGACGCTAGGGGGGGGGCGTTGTGTAGGGGGGAGGCGTCATCGTGGCCGTAGGGGCGGTGGGGGGGGGCGAGCGTAGGACCGCTCCAAGATTGATTCCCTGTCTCGTGCACGTAACATTGTGAGGTCGACGGTCCTGACTTCTCCATCCAGCTGCTGGGCCTCCAGAGTAACCCCTCCCATTTCCCCTCCCTATGACCACCAATTCTAACTACTCGCCACCGACCGTCCCACCCCCCCCCCCCGGCCCACCCCCGCCCTGCCGTCTCGCAGAAAGATGTCCTGCTGAGACTTGGTCTACAGGTTTTAGGTCAAAATGGCGTGATGTTTGGGACGCAGATGGAGAGGCAACAAGGAAGAGGAAAAAGTCGGGAAGCCGTAATGTCGGAACTCGGGATGAGATGAGAAAGTCAGAAACGGTATCAGGGAGTGCGTGTATGTATGCAATGAGGAACGTAATACGTACAATACGTAAAAATCATAGGCATGGAAATTGGTCGCGTGACCCTCATTAAATCTTTCAAGAGGGCCACTCTGCTAACGATCGACACGGGAGCGACAGCAGGACAAGGGTAGACATATAGGGAAAATAGAAATGAAACTACGGAGGGAGAGGGGACGTCGTCATGACTGGATTACCGTATATGAAGTAAGAGGCAAATCGAGATCAAAGGAAACTGAGTTATGAAATATAAAAAAAACACTTATTTTGTGTTTAGCATTGTATATTGTTCTGGTCTTGAAGGGAAATGCAGCAAATGTCGATTTCTTTATAAAATAATTCGTCGGAGTGTTGTGATGACATGACATCACCGCAGGAAAGATACGCCACCTGGAAACAACGTATAAATAAAGAGAACGAACGTAAGAGTAAAGATCCTTGAGGGCTTAGGGCCATTGGGAAGCCTAACGACACATTAAATCGGTGGTTCGCGCCCCGCTTTGGCCATGTCTGCGAGGTCACAGGATAAAGACCCCATGTCCTCCTTCGCAAAGAGTAGGGAGTTACCCCCCGAGGCCATGGCTTCACTCTACCTTCCTTCGCCCATTGACGCGTGATTAAAATTGGTTAAAGCGTTTTGAATATATAACCAACCAACCATGAAGATGCCATAACATAATGCGATATGAAGTATGATACGACACTGAAGTAGGTAAAAGGCTGATTTACCCCAGGGACCGCCACGCGGCAATAATGCGGTATAAAGCGACTAGAGTGGGCGGCAAGGTTTCTGGTAATGAAAACGGACAGTCATGAATTGCGGAAGCAGAACGACGACAGTTCAGGCAAATGAAAGCTTTTCAGGCGTGTCTGCCTCTCAATGTGTCTGTCTGTGTGTCTGTCTGTGTGTCTGCCTGTTTCGGACATGATGGGTGAGATGGCAGAAGCGCGCCGGGAATGGCTCAGGAGAAAGTTGTTGTGTGAAAGCAAAATACCATGCACAAGAACAATGCTGAAGGGGGAATGATTGACTGGCTGCCTGACTGTCTGGCTGGCAGCTTGGCTAGCTGGGTGGCTGGCTAGCTGGCTGACTGGCTGGCTAGTTGACTGGCTGGCTGGCTGGCTGGCTGGCTTGCTGGCTTTCTGGCTGGCAGGCTGGCTGGAAGGTTGGCTGGCTGGCTAGTTGACATGCTGACTGGCCGGCTTGCTGGCAGGCTGGCTTGCTGGCTGGTTGCCTGGCTGGCTGGTTGGTTGACTTGCTGGCTGGCTGATTGTCTGGCTGACTGTCTTGCTGGATGGATGGATAGCTGGCTGGCTGACATGCTGGATTGTTGGCTGGCGGGTTTGCTGGCTGGTTGATTGGCTGGCTGGAGGGCTGCCTGGAGGCCTCGTTGGCTCGCTGGTTGGCTGGTTTGCTGGGAGGCTGGAGGGCTGGCTGACATGCTGGATTGTTGGCTGGCGGGTTTGCTGGCTGGTTGATTGGCTGGCTGGAGGGCTGCCTGGAGGCCTCGCTGGCTCGCTGGTTGGCTGGTTTGCTGGGAGGCTGGAGGGCTGGCTGGCTGGGGGGTGGACTTTGCTGACCGCACTCCCCCGGCCCACTGCGTCCCTAACCTTCATTCTGGAGGCCCCCTACCTCCCGTCCTTCACCTCACATTCATTGTTCCCAATACCCTATACCCTCAATGTCTCGTGTGTGCCACGGCTTCCACCCAAACACTCATTCGTCCAAGTCTCTACCCATACCCTCAATCCGCAGGGCGCACGCCCCCCCCCCCCCGCACCACCACACCCTTTACATCCCCCTGGTCTCCCATCCCCACCATCACTCTCCGGCCCTCCCCTCCCTACTAGCATCCTTTACATGTCCTTTCTGCTTACTCTCTGACCCCAGTTTCTCCTTTCCTTGCCCCCACTCAACCACTCACCTTCTAAGCATCAAAGCTCTATCCCCACTCTCATTCTCCACCCCTTCCAGTCCCCACTAGAATCTTTGCATGTACTGCTTTCCTGCTCCCTAATCTCTCATTCCCTTGATCCCTGCCACTCAACCATTCACATCTTTACCCCCTCCTTTCTGTCTCCTTTTTCCGGCAAACACTCTTTGTGTCTCTCTCCCACAGATCCCAATTACTGGCGTTATTGACAATAAACGAGTTTCTTATCACGTGACGAGACCATGTTACCGAGGAAGGTACCACGTCTTGGAACTCCTGGTGCACTTCTTTCATGATTTAGCTCTCAGCGACTCACCCTCATTTTTTGTGGTTTCCCTTTCTCTGCAGCTGCCTTTGCCGTTTTTGGCTTCTACGGATATGTGTGGGTGACTGGCGGCATTACCATCGCCATGTTAAAAACATGTGTTTTGAAGTCATCGACCTGGCTATATTATCCTTGGAATAAGGTTTTAAACGTGTTGAATAGAAATGATGTATTTATGCGTTAAGAACAAGAATAAAACAGTTTTTACAATAAATAACAGGGGATGTTGCTAAGCTACTTGTCTGGGACCGCTGGTTCATTACTTCTGGGAATATGTTGTTTCTTGTGAATTATGTCATAAAAATTGGGACATCGAAGGGAGAGTGAAGCCATGTCCCCGGCGGTAACCTCCTACTCTTTGTGAAGGAAGACATGGGGTCTTTATCCTGCGATCACATAGACATGGCCACAGCGGGGCGCGAACCATCGATCCACGTGCGGTTTGTCTCTTGGGTGGCCAGAGCACTCAAGGCGAGGCTCAAAAGCACTGGGCTACCGGGCCGGCCCCACTACTGATTCTGAAAGATAATGCACCCACTGTGACTCTTATCGTTGTGATACAATTCCCACGTGGCATACAGTGTGCAAGAAGGGTAATGCACCTGATGTTGAACACTGGCCCTGAAGTTTATTGCCCTTTCGCCTGTCTATTTTGAAACGAATAACGACCTTCCCATTGTATACGTTGTGGTGCTTGCCATGCACGATTGCTTTGTTGTGGGTCATGTGAGATCCTTGCAATCGTGGTAGACCCGTCGTAATGAACGGAAGCGGAAAGAAAAGCGCACCCGGGTTTTGTCGCTTGATTGGCGCACACATAATGACATTGCGTCCAGATGTTAACAATGCAATCTCCCTGATATGGTATTCCACATTAAAGGCCGACCCATGATTTCGAGACGATAGGCGGGGGGGGGGGGAGTTCTCCGCAAAAACGTACGACCTGGAACGGGGAGGGAAAGAGGCGAGGAGTGGAGGGGTCGAGTGGGGGCGAGGAGGGGAGGGGGGTGAGGAGGGGAGGGGGAGAGGGGGGGGGGGGCGAGGAGGAAAGGAGCAAGGAGTGGGCGAGGAGGGGAGGGGCGAGAATGGGAGGTAATTGAGAAAACCTCGAAAGAAAGTCAACACAAAGAAAAACAATAATAATTGGTGTGCGCCACTCTTACATTATGTCCTTCTTCCTCACACCCCCCGCCTTCATTTCCCTCCACCTGGCGCACTCTCCGACTTCAGATATCCCCCAGGGGGCAGTAGCCTATTACGGACCAATGCGTTAGTAGAAGAACGGCCGGGTTGACCCGTTCCCGAGCCGTGCCGGGGGGGGGGGGGGCAGGGGTACTCTCTCAGCCCTTTCTAAGTGGGTAATTACGCTACGAAATGGATGTGTGGGTGAGAAGGAAAGGCAGTGGGAGGGTACTGGTAGTCAATCTGCACCTGACGCCAATTAAAGCGTTAAGTGGCCAGGGTTTCATTTTTTGGCATACATTATGGCTTGGGTGCCACAGGTCTTAGGCCTTAAAGGCTACCCCCTAGGTTACCCGTCAGACACTCTTGGCTTGTTCTCAGGTTGTTATGTTTTGTTTGGCGTTGAAAGCCGTCTCCTGTCAGGTCGATAATTCACCGGGTTCCTCGGGGGTACGTTGATCTATGGGTCTCTCCATCCCACCAATAGGAAGCAATAAATATACGAACCTCGGGTTAATTTAGACGGCGATCGCATCAGGTATTAAAGCTGCAAAACGCGTCAATTCCCGCTTAGTGAGGATATAGAATATTTGCAAAACAAAGACAATAATCATTCTCTCTCGGAGGGTTGCTGCCATTTAAAATTGTGTGCCGTCGACACATTAACATTTCTGATATCGGTCTACTTTTTCGATCAAGTTCCGCCAAAGGTCACCTCGTTTCAATCTTCAAGGTTATACCAATTATCTCCTGTTCCAGCACAAACCGCGTGAGCGGATTTCGCAAAGTGACCTCTTAAGGTCACGAGACGCTGAATAGGTTGGTTTTCACGTCTACGTAGACTAGACGCAGGTGCACCGTGACAATTCGCTAACGTCGAAGGCAGTGTTGCTTGGACTGAACAAATTAAACATGTATCATGGCAGGGAGACATGTTTGACTATAATCGGAATACCAAACAGATCGACAAGGCTTTCTCATGTATTTCTTTTTTTTAAATTGCAAACACATCCTATCGATATCTGTATTGGCTCTCTCGCTCTCTATTCTTTCTGTTGCCGGGTTTTTTTAGCCGGGTTGAGCCCTGATGTTAACAAATGTGGCAAAAGACTGCAATAGTTTTCTTGCCCGTTTTGGTTATTTTTGTGCTATACTCATTCCATGTTTGGCTTAACTAATATATGCGAATAGTTATAATAGTTAATATTGCTATGTGTGTTTGTTCTGCCCTGATTCCGTTGTTGTTAATCTGTGTACCAGGAGTGCTGCTGAATGTTGCTCCATATATCTGTTGACAAACTTGTACACTGTGTGTACTAAGCAATTCAAATACATATACCAGTTGCTAAAATCTTTAACATGGCTGTTTTTTTAAATTTCAGATAGATGACTCAGAGGCAACCTCATGAAGAAGGAGAAGACTCAGTTGGATATAATACCACAGTTCCACCTCTACAAGTCACTCTACAACGCACGTTCAGTGTGATGTAAATACTCGGCGGCGTACGGCAAAAATCTTCGGTATCTCCAGATTGGATATCTGACCCAATCGTTGACCTTCATATGTAATTACCCTGATATGGACCACATGGAGCCACACATTTAATCTCATTTCACAACCTTGATATTGCGCCGATTGCAGCGCCGAGGAAGACTGGGGTCGACGTTTTCTGTGGTGAACACCTCTCAATCTTTCTAAACAGCATCACACCACGTGGTAAATTACTCCCCTATTATCGCCACATCTGTAGGTTTGCACCAAGAACTGCGGGTGTTATCCCAAATGGTTAATTTAAATAATTATTGTGTTGCCCACGCACGCGTGGTTCTGTGACCCAGGATACGTTACGTCATATCATTTTGGATTATATTACGTGGCGTAGTGTTAACTGTTACACTCTGGGTGTTATGCTCTGTTGCTGGTGTTGATGGAAGTATGAGAAACACTGTATTTGCTAGAAGCAGGCTGTGAGCAACCCATAATTCACCCAGAAACGGGACAACTCGAAGTATATCAATCCTTAAGTGTCGCTCGAATAATGGATATCACTACCGATGAGACGATGGCCGAGGTAACGTGTGACGTCATCCGCAATTCGTCACGTGATAACCACGAAACCCACGTGACAACATCATCCTTGGTGGCCAGGTCGGCATCGGAACCGGCGGCCGAGTCGAGCTTGAGCCAGGACGAAGAGGGGGACGAAAACATGATCAAGAAGGAAGTGCGGTCAAGGTCGGTCACCTTCCGGGAAAACCTTGACACCCGTATCCAGGAGAAACGCCGGCTGCAGCGGACGCCGACGCCATATTGGCCTCGAAAGGAGGTCAATCCGACGAAAGCCACAACCGATGGCGCCGGCGCGGCGGCCAACGCTGAGAAGACAAGCGCCGATATCAGCACCGATGACGTCATGGATTCTGCCAGCAATCCGATTGCTCAGTGCGATCCGATGGAGCCGGATTCCTGCGGTGCCGATGCGCCTGTAGAAGAGGTGGACAGGAGCGGCTCGTGGCAGGAGCCAGCTGGTAATACAAACCACGTCGACAGGCAAGCATCTGATGTACAACCACAAACTGCAAGCGACGTCAACCACCACGCCGACAGCATACCGGAACCGGCCCCGGAACCGGAACCGGAACAAGAGGCAACAGAAGTTGATGTCCGCCGCAGCGCGTCGCCGACAAATGAGACGCCACCGGCTGGACACCACGTGACTTCGCCTCCCTTCGACGCGCAGAAATCGAAAGCGGGTTCTAAGGGGAATAACATGGGTCGCCATGCCCATTGGAGTACGTCCCTGATATCGGGGCAAGATGCGAGGCGGCGGGTTGATAGCAGAGCCATACACACAAGCAATGGCGACGCATACGCGCAACTCCCGGAACTGCATCGCAACCCTATGTTTGCGCGTGCGCGAAAAACAGCCGTGGATGGCGATTAACAGCTAATAGAAGCACGTATAATTATCTTGGTAGCACTAAGTTAAAACTGAACAAAATACGGTTAGAGGTGATCAGCTTTCCATGGCGGATGACTGACGTCTATGTGTTTCTTGGTTTTTTATTCATAAGTCTCGTTGTGACAATCAAGTGGACTTCGAGTCAATGTTGCGTATAAACAATGGAAGCATGATGTATAATAAAGTTAATATGAGCATTTAAATGCTGACATATTTGTTTATTACTATTGGATTTTAACTAGAATCGAAATTACTGTAACATTCCCCCCGTCCTACTTATACAAACCCACATGCACCCCACGTACGGTAGAACACTTTAGCATATGTGCACTGTAGCGTGACCAGAATGATGGTACAGAAGAGCCATGTATCTGGGAATAACCCATATTCAACAATATAATCTGGGAAATTTATCCTGAATAAAAATAGACATATGTTGCAACATTTGTTATGATAAGTATTATTCAAAGAAGGAAAAAAACAAATACATTTGATCTTTTGACCAGTCTCAGTTGTCATGTCAATTAGTCTGAAGACCGCCCACGTAGCCATCCATCGCTTGAGACATATATTCGTAAGTACGGAAATGACACCGTTGGATCTTTTTTTTCATTAAGCGTAATTTTTAAAGACACTTTATCCCCTGTATGACCTCGTGTGGAAAGGCATATAAAATATCTTTATCGTTTTAATAACTTTCGTGTAATAAAACCTGACGGCCAAGGTCGGGATGCAGTTAGTTGCCGGTCTGAACATTGATAGACAAAATGTGATGAAGTGAATACAACAAAAAACCGAAGAGCCATTTCTTGTTATCATCCGGGAGATGTCGGGTGAAAGCCAACACACTTAGCCTATTACATATTACATTCGGCCGATACACACAGGCAGTCATTTCCTTACAATATCACACCCTTTGCTCTCAAAAGTAATTAATACAGTTGCCGCCCGGTAGCGGAACAACAAACGATGAATTTATCCTAAATAAAATGCAAATATTAGTTTCATAATTTTCTGACTGGAAACAGATTGCACATTGATTATATATAGCTAAACACGCTTATTTCGGTTTTAGTACCATCAGTCGTTCGACTGACCAGTGGCAGCTCATAGTGAAATGACGCTCATGTATACAGTCGCGCATTTAATAAGAGAATTATTAAAGGGGACAATAACATGCCAGTTTGGTTTACATTACCAACTCAACCAGCCTCTAATGTGGACCAACGCAAATCTCATTCGTGGCCCCCTTAATAACGATATATCATACACATATTATAATGTCTCTCGATGATATTTCCTCTGAGCGTCCTTATTTATTTCGTAAATTCGTAACTTGAGCCCGACTTGTAGATTATTCATGTGTCATGAAATAAAATTGCTTCTACTGCATCCGGGATATCACTGAATACATCACATAGGTTTTGTCTGTGTCCTAATTTCGCAAATTTGGAAACTGGTTTTATTGCAATCGGCCGCATGGCGTAACTTTGCATCCATCCCTTTGACAAAAACACAAGAATCACATGGTATATATGTTTTTGTTTAGACGACAAATATGTGAGGTGGATCCCTAGAATCATTGGCATTTTCACAGCTGGGGTTTTACAAATCCAGAGTTTCGTAGACGAGATCTCCACCCCAACGCCATATCCACACCCAATCGACATTTTACACCGTAAATCATGACGGAAGAAATCATCCTATGACCTCCTGCCCCCCCCCCCCACCCCCTCTGCCCCATCAAGCTCGTCAGTTCTACTTAGCCGCAAAACCAAACCCTAGACATCCATAAAACACAAAATCCTGGATCAGCCCTGTTCTCCGCCCAGAGCAGTTGAACGCTGTTCACTCGCCTACGTGGAGGCGCCAGCGTCAGCGCAAGGAGAGTGCGCCTTACGCCATACAAAGGCGCAAAGTCCTCGCTGCGTCTGTCGGTATTAATTACCGTATTCACCGCCAGTCGCTCAATCATGCCACGTGACGTCCAGACGCTTCCGCCGCCGCCATCAAGACAAGGCAAACAACGTCCATGTTACCTGGCTACATACATGCAGGACAAGACACCGTGATTAACTGTAACCGGACGTCCGTTACCGTGTGGGAAGAATATCGCCGGGGAGGTGGCTGATGAGGAAAAAAGAAAACCTTCACCTTTTCATTTTGTGTGGGATTGTCGTAGAGCAATTCCGTCTTCCGGAGAGTCCACATGTTGCTTGGGGATAAATGACCCTATCATGTACCTCAAACATACGCTATAGTTGGGATGAAATGTGTCAGTAACTATGCTTGGTAACGCTTCCTGTAATCGTGTGACCATGGCAACACTGATACAAGCCAGTCTGGGGTGTTCACAAAAACATGTCTGCAACCATTATTAGAGCCATATTATAATGACTTGCGGGCGGTAACCATGGCAATGTTGGCGGTGACCATTAAAGTCCACCAATATTCCTGATGACGTAACTATGACAACACTAGCCCAAGCCAACCTGATATGATCCCAAAACCATGGCATCGCTTGCTATTTTAACCTATGACCAATTGCGCCAGTAACCATAGCGAACATTCTCTGGTAACCCATAATACCCGGGTACCCTTATACCCAAGCAAAGCAACTAGCAACGGTCATCAAAATGTCCCAACCCTCGACATAGATATAATAACGATGGGGCAGTTTGAACGCCGTGTCACTTACGGCAGACCTAGAGGTACAGCGAAAAGCAGCGAAAAGCAGATAAAGACACGCTCTTTCATCGTTGGACGGACCTTGGGCGGTGATAGGGAGGTAAGTGATCTAATGAATTGGCGACGTGGTCACCAGACGCCAGGGCGTATTTCATTGTCAGAGAGCGATGGCGGTCGCCTTCGCCTTGCAGGAATCTGCTGAGTGAATGGCTGACTGAATGGCCTTTGGCGTTCCACACGCCATACGCCCATGATGTCAATGCATATCTCGGGATATGGCCGCCCATAATGAGATATATATGGATTGCTGGGGATGAAATGTAGCCAGCCGATCTCAGCTAGTGCTGTATATATATCATACCACGTGAGGCTTTACTGGCTGACTTGTTCAGCAAAATAATGTTGGCGGATCTAGGGATATGCCTGTTGAGACTAAAGGGATGGATGTGTGGATGAGGGGACCTTAGTGCTGTATGATGATGGGTATGGGATCGACGAAAGTAGTGGAAAAGGTGAAGGGTGCGCCTTCGGACAATAGTCACCTTTATTGTGTGGAGTGGGGGTGGGGTGGGGAGAGAGGGAAGCTGACGACCTTCACAACTTTACATATACCGATCAGATGGCTGTAAGGTAAATGCATAGATTACATTTTTTACAGACAAACTTCTTGACATTTTTTCAACTTATAGTACTGTGTATCCAAAACGATATAATAACATGAAAAAGATATGTCTTCTACCTACTTTTCTGTCAAAATGACGTTGAATAGGTAGGGGGTCACATCTAATTTTATAATGGCCGTCAATGGAGAATTTTGGAATTTCGACACGAAATATTCAACAGAAAAAAAATGGCTCAGACAAAGTTAATAAACATTTGTCTGTAACAAGCTTGCTCCTTGTTTGTTCAAATAAGAGAAAAAAATATATCGGTCTTCTACCTCGTTTTTCGGTAAAATGACCCTGAACATGGAAATTGTGCCGGTAATTCTGAGGGTCAGAATGGGAAACATGCTGAACTAGAGACACAAGTGAATAAGATACTTGGTGTTATCAAATTTACATGAAAACATTTAAGCAACCAAACGTGTAAGCACATAGGCCTACGATGATACGATGATGTGCGGGATCCCTACTGTGCTTGTGTTGTCAACGCTATGTAATTTGCCGGCTTGTTTCTAGTGCCAGTTCGTTCAAAGACATATTTATACATCCCATTAGGTTCTTTAGTTTGCTTGGACTTGCGTTTGTCTATCAATTTCCCTTGACAGCGCATCAGTTTGGCGACTTTGTTACATAAACAAGAAATAAACGATGACGCGCTGGGGACAATAGAGCATTCGCCAGATTAGCCTGGTTCCGCGGCCCACCTTCGCTCGCTCGCTCACGGTGCTTACAATTATGAGTATAAGCGGCGGTACCAGCTTATCGCCAGATCGCAGCGGCATAGTCCACCAGATGGCGCCACAGTGATGCCGGGAACCTCCTTAAACCGGGTTGTATAGATAATAGGAAGCTGGAAGGAGTAAATGGCGACAGCGACACATGCAGGCATATTTGAATAATCCACATTCAACACTGACCCTCAAATTCCGACGATGAATGTAGCAAAAATGCGACACAGACAAGTCAACATGCGACATTGAAAATTCTGAAAACTCGACACTGAAAACGACATTCGACACTGAGGGGGTTAGCAAGTTATTGCAGCCGCACTATGGGGCTGCAATGGCCCTTCTCGGAAGTCAACGTCATAAATGCCGTAGACACACTTTTCGGCCAATATTTTCCATGTCAGCATGGAGAAATATTGTTTGTGTCTTAAAAAAGGATAACATCGCAGTAAACACGTAAGTTTAGTATCATTAAAATGGTCTAGTGTTTCTTTCTCACGTCAGGGATTTTCAAAGCGATCGTGGCAAATTCGTGTAAAAATATGGGCCAAAACGTGAGTCTACGGCATTTATGACTTTGACTTTTGTCACTTTGTCCACCTCTCCTCGCGCTGAATCCGTCGCTGAAAGGTATTTCAAAAGACTGAAAAAATGGCTTCCATTGTCTAAGCAACGTTACCGCGACTCATAATTTTTTTCTTTTCACTGGTCAAATACGGTAAGGAGAATGCCCATGTAAGAGCACATTCTTGAAAAAGAACGTACGAGGCGCAAGCCGAGTACATCTCTTTGCCAGAATGAACTGTTACACGAGTATTCTCTTTTACGTAACGTACGGTGGCACGGTGGGCCTCATCGGTTCCCGTAGCGTGAATGGGAGTTCTTTTAACATTTGCATTGCATCTCTCGCTTACGAAACCAATAAAATAGCCGGCTATCTATTTTGCATACGAATTATGTATGATCTCATACTCTGTTTCTTTTAGTGGATTTTGTGACCTCCCCTTGTTTTAAAGATCAATGTGTGTCTGTTTTTGTTGGGGTCTTCGTTCAGGTGTAAAGCTTCCAGTTCATCATTCATTATGGGTGTGACTTGTCTTAGAGAAACTCACTTGTGATTAGCATTCACTGCGATTGTCGATTTCTTTAACGTTGTAGAAATGGTTCAACTTACAACTTCACTTAATTTCTGTACTTTAGTGCTTTCTTAAATAACTCAATATAATAACTAAATATAAAGAATCTTTCGTATGTGGTCATGACGGGGAATGTGATGAGTGTGACAGGGCGACGGTCATTATTAATGAGCTAAAGGAAGATTTTACTTGTAAAGAAAATAAATGTATAGACGAACTCACTCGTAGCAAGACACCTGGGTATGATGGAGTCTTAACCGAGATGCTGCGAGCTATCCGTGAGGAGATCTCCTATCACTTGCAAGGTCTGTTCAACACCAACATTTGAGTTGGAATTAACCCGAGAGTTTGGGTCAAGCGTTCATTACCGCTGTACATAAAAACGGGTCAGAAACAGACACGAATAACTACAGGGGGATCTCCGTATTGTCTGCGGTCAGTAAAGTGTTCACAAAGTTGCTGTGCAACAGGTTAACAAAATGGGTTGAATCCGATGGCCTGAGGCAGGCAAGTTACATGAAAAGCTATAGCACGGTTGACCATGTGTGCACACTGCAAGCTACAGAAGTATGTTTCTAAAGAAAAGGTCTATATTATGTTCTGTACATAGACTTTTCAAAACACTTCGACAGTGTACCACACTCTGCATGGTGGTATAGCATAACTAACAATGGTATTCACGGCAAGGTACTCATTGTTATAAGGTCCATGCATACCAAACTTGGAACCGCTATAAAAACACCCCAAGAAATAACGAATTATTCTCTCCTGGACATAGGCTGTTAAAACACTGGCCTCGCAGGCAACTACAACAAGGGACTGCCTATAAATGGTGCTCTAACATATGTTTGATGGAATTAGTGTACCGATTTTGACATATGGAGCAGAAGTTTGGGGTTTGCAAGTTTATGATGAGATTGAAAAAGTTCAAACAAGATTCTGCAAGAGAATACTTGGGCTACCCAAGCATACATCCGACCAAGCCGCCCAATGTGAATGTAGAAGGTAGGCCTTGGCGCGTATTTATGAAACTAAATGTGTGAAATACTTGATTTGATGTTTTGATGAACATGATAGGCCAACGTGGGCATCTTCTGTAAGACATCTCCTTGAGAAATAGGACTTTGGTGGTGTGTGGCCAATTCAGGAGGTTATTTTTAAAAACTGAAACAGAATTATTGAAAGATTTTAACAATAAATTAGCTAAATGTATGACCGATTAATATAAATTTGAACCCCAAATATATCAAGGTAGATGATATGAAGCTTACAACAGTCACATGATAAGAAAGTTAGTCTAACATATGACAATGCGCTCTCAATTTGTTCACGGGCTCCGGCCACTATCCTTGGTATCCCAGCAGCAATAATTACTTAAAGGCCACATAGTGTCGCGCTTCTTGGGTGATTAGTAAATTAGTGCTCGGTCACGTCTCGCAGCCGCAAGGACCATCACGCCTCTTTTCCCCCCTTATTGCTCGCCTTTTTTTTTGACTACCCTGGGCTGCGCTGACCCGTGGGCCAGTGACCGCTGAGAAATGTCACGGAAATAGTTAACGGAGGCCTTCTATCGCCGTCATACCCTTGGTGTGGCGCATGGGATGCGGGGTGCGGGGGGCGGGTCTGGGTAGGGGTGGGGGTCTCGTCCGAAATAGGATGATTCGGGTGGGGGTAGGTGTGTGAGTAGAGGTGGGGAGGGGGTGTGGGTAGGGGTTGGGAAGTCGTCTGAAAGGAGGTTGGCTGGGGTAGGATTCGAGATGATCTAGGTGAGCAATATTAGGGGTTACGCGTGGCCCGCGGTCGCCTCGACACTTAAAGATAAAAGCGGCTATTCACTTCTACCACTGATATTGATTTCATAGTCAACAATGTTTTGGAATAGGCCCCTAAGACTGCATTTATGGAAAAACATCCATAGGTCACGGTTGGTATTTAAACAGTGGGGAAGATTAAGTTATGTAATGGTATTGAAATATAGAAATTGTAAATATTAGTCATTTTTTTCATTAAAAGCACACAGAAAAGAAATGAACACTGATTTTTTCATGGAATTAATTTTTTTTCCTCATACCTGTGGAAAAAAATGGTATCTCACCAATCAAGGTTACAACGGCTGGTTCGCATTTGGCTCGAAAATAGCCGCTTTTATCCTTAAGACCTTTTAGAGGGTTAATATAGTTTTATAGTGACTGGCCACGTTCGACGACGCATCCTGGCGGCGGTCTTTGGTACTATGCCATCTGGGTGACTGTCGCCACGGTGAGGGTTATATGATGACTTCGAGGGGACGGGGTAGGTTCTTTTGCGGTGTTTTGTTTTTCTTGTGGGGGGGAGGGGGGGCTGCCGGTGGCGTAATAAAGAGATGGAACATATAAAAACGCCAGGAGTGGAGTGGCAAAAACGGCTTGTCGGGGATATGGTGGCTGGTCATCAGCCACCCTTACCCCCACCTCATACCCTCACCCCTTACTCCCAGCCCGTGCCCCCACCCCATACTCCCAGCCTATACCCCGACCCCATGCCCCCATCCCTCGGGAGTCGCAGACGCACTTGCTCGGCAGGGACAACTCACTCAGGGGCTTGATATATTGGCTTTAGCTCCGTCAATATTGACAGTTCTCCACTTGGAATCCATGCTTTCCGGCTGTTGGGCCTTACATCCGAAGGGTCTATTCGTCACATGACGTGGCTTGGACATAGCAATTTCTCTCTCTCCCTCTCTGCATGGAGGTGCGTGAGCTGAGACACCAACCAGCCCACCGATCCATCTCACTCCATGGACCTCTGTTTTGTATTATCGTTACATGTCCCATCCCTCGTATCGTTTCCACGTCACTTCGTTGGATTATTCTGATTGTGTCACACGGCGGCCAGCCCTGGATACTCTAGAGGACCCGACCAATGATTTGTCTTCCAAATTACACCATTGAGAACCTCCGTCTGTCTCCCCCTCCCTCCATCCTCCCATGTCCCACCTGGCATATATCATCCCCACACCCCACACCCCTGCCCTCCCCCACCCCCTGGGCCCTATATCATCGCTATCCCCACCTTCCCTCCCACCCCCAACATGGCATATATCATCGCTATTCCCACCATGCCCTCCCCCACCCAGTCCCGTGTCGCCCATGACGTGCCGTGCAGTCTAGCGTGAAACCGTTTATAATTAGTGGCAGTATCATAGCTCACATATTACTCATGCTCAGCAAATGACACTTCATTCCCGAGATCGCGGACAAGGTAGACATGGGAGATTGACATGGGATGACGACTCTACACAACACTCTGCCGGCAGAGGGAGCTCGTTCCTCACATCACCTCTGCCCCACGTCACCGCCCACCTCACGGTTGACCCCAACGGTCTTCGGGACAATCATCCAATAAATTGCAATGGCTTCAACCTACTGTGGGTACCAAACGAGCACGAATCCGCGGTAGGCGGAGGGACGTTGTCATTCGGAGACTCCGAATTGTACATACTCACCTCACCGATAACTATATGCTCAAAGGAGAACCGCCTCCTGAATGTGTTCCCTGTCAGGAACTCCTGACAGTGGAACACATTCTGTTGAGATGCGTTGACTTTCAAGAAACTAGGGATGAATATTACCAAACAACAGATTTAAGATACCTATTTAATACTATGCATCATCAAAAGATTTTAGACTACGTATCTGCCATCAATATAGTCAAATATATGTCAAATCTAGTCAACGTACGCTATTAAACAGTGCATTTTGCTGTATTAAATAATCTCGAAAGTGTTGTTTTATATTCTGACAACTTATGAACTTTCACCATTGGTTTTGAGACATTATGCTCAATCATAATACTTGATATCCTCAGGGTTATATTAATCTATTGATCGTTTCCACATTGACTGCATTCATGATTTTATTCATATCTACTTGACCCTTTATCATTTTTACAATTTTGTATCTTCAATCTCACATGTATTGATACTTTCAGGGTTTAAGTCTTGATTGATTAGTTATTTAAATTGAACTGAACCAGTATGGCACGATATAGCCTTACAGGCTGAAAGTGCGGTTAAGAACCAATCGACTCAAATCAAACCCTACAACCTTTAGTCGCACCCTCATTATTCACAAACAATATTCTTACAGTGCCCCTCTCACTCGCCCCCGCCCCCATCCTCCTCTCCGCCATCCCCACCACTTCCCAAATCGAGCCCTCTCATTCCTCCTGGTGAGTGAGTGATCCCGGTCTCAACACTCCCAGAATCCATCTTACTTAAACCACCATGACTCCGCCCCCCCCCCACCCCCGTCTCTCCATCGTCCACGCTCTCCTCCGCCCACGCTATCCACTGCCCACACTGCCCACCCTTCCCACACCTATTCCCCTAGTCTGTCGTGGGTCATTTGTCAAGCCCTGGCTGACATCCAATAATATAAAAGGCGTTCATTTATGAGCAGCCATTAAGGACACTCCCGTTATGTTTCTTTACCAAGGATCGTCTCATGGCAGAACTGATCGCCTAGCTTAAACAAGTAGAAGTAGTTTCTCGGTTCCTAACCATTAATTTGATGAACACATTACAGATTAATTTCACGACTTTGAACAGGGAGAACAGTATATATTTGCTGTGTCACCTGCATACTGTGTCACTATAATACACAACTTCATTTATTCATTCGTATCCATGTCGATCGCTGTGCAAGTAAAAATTAAGTCACCCCGGTACTTATAGTCAGGTATGATCATATGAGACCAAAACCAAAATGACAAGTGTTTGCAACTGTATCTTTCCAATGAGCAGAAACAGACATGTTTATTCTCAGCCCACCTGAGATTGAGATTCGAAACAAGAATTGAAATTCATTGCATAACAAATATGTGCTTGTCCAGAAATGATAATGCGGTTTCTAAATAATTGTAACTCTTTATTATGTCAAATAATCAGCCTCCATATATTTGACTGTGTGTGTATAATTTGGACGGGTCTTATTAAAACCAAATAGTTTTTACTCAATGTCAACTGAATAGTTTGCTTTTTGTCTCTCTCTGTCTCTCTCGCCATAAAGATGTAATAAGCATGTGCAGGACACCCATATCACTGTAGTAACGTGTCTGTCCCCACCCTCGCACCCCTTCCACCGATGCGCTCCGCTTACCCAGAGTCTGCCCCCAGGCCCCTTAGACCTCCATTTTGTACCATGTTCAGTGTTTTGATACCGACGGCGGTGATAAAATATGGTCAAACGAATCCTGGTCCAAACCAGGGTTTAGGACCTCCCAACCATTCACTGGCACAAGGCGATCCTAGGCGGCGCAGGACAGAAATTCAATATACGAGCTCATAACCGGATTCTATTGCAAGGTGATATGGGTCGGCCATTGTTATCTTAACAACATGGCCGATGGGGTGAGGCTGGGGACCGATACTGGTCAGTTTTACGGGCTCCTTGGTGCCGTTGCGAGCGTTAATTGCTTGGTTTGTGGGGTATTACTTCAGCAGAAAGCGGCGTCGTTTCTATGCGATGCGTCATGCCTCGCGGAGACAACGCTGGCAATAATATTGTTTATTGGTAGTCTCGGTTCCCTGTTATTAATGAGATAAGGGCCGGGAGTCGATTCGATTATTATTAGGCAGGGTTATTATCTATAGTGATGCCGTGTAATCGCCACTAACAAGGGCAGGAGATCAATTAAGATGTAACATTTCGCGAGCCAGTAACTTCTAACGTGCATGACGCGCATTACATCTAACTGTTACCATCTATTCAGACATTTTTATTAATAATCCACTCATTCATAACATGTGGGCATCGATTCACTCATAAGGTGTGGGCATCCTTTCACTCATAAGGTGTGGGCATTCTTTCACTAGTAACATGTGGGCCTCTATGCGCTCATAAGGTGTGGACATCTATTCACTCATAAGGTGTGGACATTTATTCACCCATAAGGTGTGGACATCTATTCTCTCATAAGGTTTGGGCATCTATTCATTCATACCGTCTGAACATTTATTCATTCACTACCCCACTCCCTGCCCTACACCTGATCGTGTTCTAAACCCTAATCATATCTGATTCCTAATCATGTTAGATCACTAATCATATCTGAATTCCTAATCGTATTAGATCCTTAGTCATATCCGGTCCGTAATAGTCCTTAATCTAATTCTCCCCACACTCCCGGGCCCATTCGACATTGAACAGTTCACACTAGATATTCTGATCCGGAAATAGAGGCATTGTAATTCGCCTTATGATGAAACAAAATGTAGCATCGATAGAGGCTGAAAACCTTCATTTTCACTGATGACCTGACGACTGTATCATGCCTAGTGATCCCACAGTATGGTATATAGCTATCTCGGTAGAGAAAACTCGCTCATGGGCTTGATATATTGGCTTTAGCTTCGCCAATACTGACATTTCATTAATGATCCATTAGTGACATTACAAAACGGACACTTCATTTTCTGTTTAAATCATTTCTACGTAGGTGGTGGTTTAGGTGGGGTCTATACTAATATGTCATATAAGTAAAACCTAAAAGGGCGAGCGCAACTATTTTTGGATCGAAGAAGTTCTACTATTTCTAGACTAAAGCATAGGCTTACTGATTTTTCTGAATTACCTGGATATATCTGGAAAGAATACGGGAAGTTCTGCAGACTTCTAGTGCATCACATCTATTCCATAATGATCGCTAATATAAGTGGATACATAATGCATAACTAATTCGTAGCTACTGGGAAAGGTAATGAAAGCTATGGGTGTTTAAATCTGTAATGAGGCGGATATACATGAACTGCATGTCAAAGCAAATAAAAATGTACGTAGGCCTATATGTTTAATTCAAATAACAAGAGAGATTGAAGTGATAGTTAAGTGATGAAATACTGAGTATGCTCCTATAACATAATAATAAAACAAAACTGGCATGCAAAAACTACAAATCGTCAATAGCAGATTGTGTGATTTACTTCATATGTTAACAATATGGAATTCATAACTGTATTTTTGCTAAATGGTTACATTATATCATAATGCTCAGTAATTGAACCATTAAGAAAATATTTAACTTGAACCAAATTAGACTAAATTAGACTAAAACGATGAAACCTTGAAAGTAAGAGAAAAGTTAAATGTCTGTATTTAGATATCTCGCATGTTTCTAGGATATGACACATCCTTTACATGGTAGAAGTATAACCCTATGAGTTGGGGGCATGACTTTGCAAACAAATAAAATTGAGTCACATAGATACAGTATGACAAGACCTGAATGTTCCATAACACAGTGTTTTTGTGTCAAACAATTGGAAATTAAACAATTTGAATATATTATATTGGACAATGATGATCAATCTTGATACAAAGTCAGATCAAACATACATGTGAAACATGGAAATTATGAAAGGATGATGTCATTGTGCAATGTAAGGTTTTGAAGAAACAAGTTTATATGGTAAATTAAGCTGGTAAGACAATGTCATGCTAGCCTGCTAGTTCATTAAGCAATTGACAATATAGCCATATTTCCACATTGCTGGATAAATCAAAATCACTGTTAATATATGTGATTAGCAGTAGTTGGACCAAATCTCAGATCAAAAGAATTTCAAACCCTAAATGTAATTTAAACCTCTGCAACTCACATGATATGCTGGAAGCCAATAAGATTGATTAATCAGAAATAAAACCATGGTAATTGGCTGAGCTGGATCTGGCAACTACTCTATCCATGCTAACTGTCTGTCAAAATCATCTTACTATAAGTAATCAGCATCCATTAACTGTCGTTATATATATTTATATAAATGCAACGTTCAGTGGTATTTTCACATGTGAACGGTAATAAAAAACAGGCGCAAAATAACCAACTTTAGGCTAACAGTAACATTTGAGCAATATACTCTGTCAGTCTTTTTTTTGGCAAACACTTTTAATTTTTCTTATAGGACTAGGCTAAATTAACAGACAAGTGGATAAATCACTTTTTGTTTTAATGCAGTTATTAAGTGCTTAACATATAGCATGCTTAATGTATAACACGTATAATTTTTTAATACATATGCATGGCTTAATTATTGTAAGCCTAAAGAATATTGTAAATATATATATTAAAATAGATTCCCTCTAACTTAAGGTACTGATTGATACTAATCGCATGCAAAAAAGGCCGATTTTCAGTCAAAAGTAATTTATTGGGAACAATTGCTTTTTTGATAATTGATAGTTTTCTTGTAAAATATCTTTCACTGAACTTTCGTTAATGTTTGTGGTTGTGCAGGTACCAGTGCTGGTGACCTAAAGTAAATTTGCCTTGATGACTTTATTTATATAAACTGAAGAAAACCTGTAGCGAAATGTCGTATAAATGGATAACTTTTTGTTGCAAGATTCTAAGCAAACTACTTTTGCCAGCCCATTACCTTTTGTGTAATCAGTCTATTGATAATTGACAATAGTTTATGGAAATGGTCTTTGGCATATCAATTGCCAATACCATTATTTTTTTGTCGCCCTTCGACTATGCGTAATAATTATCACAATGTTATTCTTTTATCTTTATCAGCGCTGAAGAAATTTTAAAAAAAACCCATAAAATTTAGCCTTGGATGTTGCAAACAAATTCAATGTTAATATTTTGCATCTGATTGTGAGTAGTGGCTGGTCCAGAGAGATCGAAGAGGCCTTGGGTCGTGAGGCACATCTGCCTGCAGCCCCCAATTTGTGTGTGCACCTTTTCACGTTTATATTGCTGCCAGGGCATAACATTTCAAGGGAAGTGGATGACCCCCCCCCCCCCCACACACACACACATCCCTGGATCCAAGCCTGGTCAGCCTGAAATTGAAAATTCTAGTCATGCGGCTAGGCTAGCCTAAAAGTAGGTGACAGTAAAATTGCCAGGGTCAACTGTATTGAAAATGACGCAGTGACTGTGTGTGTATCTGACACAGTGACGGTGTGTGTTTGACACAGTGACAGCCCAAGACAGTACAAATGTGTCACACTGACCACACCCACGGCGACGTGTGGCTGTTCAGCCAGTTCAACAGCTCACGCTCAGCCGTCAGACGGACATACAGTTGCCAGGGTGCGAAAGCAGGTCACCAAGCTGGCGAATGGCGTAGAATTACACGCAGTTTTGCACAATGAATTAAGTAAAACTTATCTGTGATCGTTGTTTCACCATATTATCAATTTCTGATCTGCTAATGTTCTTTGCGAAACGGCGATTTCAAGCAGTTTAAGTGAGCAGGTGAGCAAAGCTAGCAGACGACCAGCCATGCTGTTCAACGGAGACGCTCATAGTTTACGATGCCGGTAGGTGGCGTTCCGTTTATGCGGGCACCTGTGCATGTGAACGCGAACCAGTCAGTGAAAGCAGAACCTGTCAGTTGCAGGTCGGGCACCAGTCTGACTAGTAGAACCCAGCCGGATCGCCCTCTGCCGGGAGTGTGGGAATGAATATGTAGCGCGGCGCGGATCGTTGCACTCATAAATGTATTGTAATTTAAAGCGTAAATGAAATGTCAGCGTTTCAGTAATTAATCAGTTACCTTTTTAATGTAGATAATTTAATTATTAAAGACTTGACATAACACATTTCGACCAGTGTTTAGGGGATAATTTTGTGGTGCCGCGGAAATTTGCTCTTTACTCAGAAACGTCTCATCGGGGCTGTTACGCGAAATGAAAGTCCTAAGCCTATGTTTGAAATAGACTTTGATTATGCATGCATGTTACCTTAAGAGCTCGTGACTCATTGCCGCGATGATTGATTAGTCCGGGAACAGCGCACCTGCGCAATTAGTAAGACAGGAGTCGTGCGTGTTTTAGCATGCGACGGGGCCAGCGCAGCCTGAGGGGAACCGCGTTTAGCAAGATCCAACAACAACATGCACGTCTAATATGACATGAACCACGTGTGACATGAAATGGACCACGTTTAAAATTAAATGGACAACATCTAAAATGAAATGGGCACCGTCTAACATGAAATGGACCACGCGTAGGATGAAATGGGCCACGTGTAACATGAAATGGGCGACGTGTATCATGAAATGGACCACGTGTAACATGAGATGCCACATGTTCCTCAGAATGGGATTTACGTATAGGAAGGAGTTAACAGCGCGTATAGCAAGAGAGAATCTACTTAAAGGATCGCGTTTCAAGAAAGTACCATTTCTTGTTGGTTTCCACGGTTGGTTTGCACGATATCATCTTTCTTGCGTGTCAGTCGATTTTTCTTGTTGCGTAAAGCACTGACACGACACCTGCGAAGGGCGACGTACGAAATGAAATGATATCCTCCAACAGGGAAAACAAATATAAAAACGGAGCCGCTCTGTCGCGAAATGACAAACTCGACTTGCCATCAGGGGGCGGCTCATGACATGACGTCCAGATGGCGTCTTTTGTCTCTTATCGTGATTCCTATCGTCGTCCGGCAGGTGTCTCCCTCCGCCAATCAGAGAAGATCCCCTGATGTTACCGACTTTATAAGCGCCAAGGCCGCGTCACCCACCGCGGACTAATTTCCATCGGCCTCCCCGCCTCTCAGCCCCCCCCCCCTCCGCCCTGCCCCCCCCCCCTTTGGCGCTTTCTCTCTCGTTGCTGCCAACTAATCTCAGAGTGGCCCCCGTCGCGAACGTGATTTGATTGTTGCGGACCAATCCGGCTGTGACAGGATGGATGATCGGGATGCTGGATGTGGTGGTGTGGGCGGTGGGGGCGGTGGGGGGAGTGGGGGGGGGGCGTTGTGTGGGAGGAAGGTGTCATCGTGGCGGTGGGGGGGGGGGGGGGAGGTGAGGCCGAATGACCGTTCAAAGATTGATTCCCTGTCTCGTGCTCGTAACATTGTGAGGTCGACGGTTCTGACTTCTCCATCCAGCTGCTGTGCCTCCAGAATAACCCCTCCCATTCCACTTCCCTATGCCCCCCCACTTCTAACTACTCCCCCCCCCACACTTCTAACTACCCCCCCCCCGCCTCTCCCGCGTTGCCGACTCGTAGATAGATGTCCTGCTGAGATTTGGTCTACAGGTTTTAGGTCAACATGGCGGGATGTTTGGGACGCAGATGAAAAGGAAACAAGAAACCGGAAAAAGTCGGGAACCCCTAATGTCGGAAAGCGGGATGAGATGAGAAAGTCACAAACGGAGTGCGTGTATTTGAGCGTGTATCAACGTACGTACAATACAGAAGAATCATGGGCATAGAAATTGGTCGCGTGACCTTCATTAAAACCTTCATGGGTGTCACTCTGCTAACGACACTGCAGCTACAGAACGACAAGGGTAGACAGATAGAGATAATAGAAATGAAACCACGGATGGAGAGTGGACGCCGTCACGACTGGAGTACGGTGTACGAAGTAAGAGAGAAATCGAGATCAATGGAAACTGATTTGACTGGTTGGTTTTTCAGGGCGCTTTAACCACTTTTGACCATATCGCGTCAGTGGGAGGAGGAAGGGAGAGTGGAGCCATGTCCCCCTGGGAATAGTAAGACATGGAGCCATGTCCCCCTGGGAATAGTAAGACATGGAGCCATGTCCCCCTGGGACATGGCTCCATTATGTGACTGAGCTGTCGCGTCGGCCCCTCAATGGAAACTGAGTTCAGAAATATAAAAAAACAAGGATTTTGTCTTTTGTATTTTATATTTTTTTTGCTTGTGAAGATAAATACAGCCAATGTCGATTTGTTTATAAAATACCCCGGAGACGTAGCTCCGCTCGCCCTTCCTTGTCCCATTGACGCATGACCAAAAGTTATTAAGGCGTCATGAATATATAACCAAATAACCAACCATGAAGATGCCATAACATAAGGCAATATGACGAAGAACGGTCGGTATCTGGGTGTGATGGTGGGCGATTAAAGAGCGGGTGGTGTGGTGACATGGATGTAACACACACCGCACGAGAACGATTAAGAGCGAAAATTGAGTGAAAGGCATCGAAATCGTAAATGGGAGAGATAACCAACACATTGAGAGTTTATTGTGAGTTGATTGCAGAATTGTATATACCTGAAGTGCAACTGATTATTACATGACGTGTATTAATAAGGCGGCCCGGATGCAAGGGTCAGATTTTACACATGAATGATGCTACATATACGAAGCGAAAAGAACCGAAGCAGGAACAGGGATAAATAAGAGCAATATCAAAGTGTTATGGTTACGTAGAAGTGAGATAAAACATTTAACACGGTCATAATGTTACAAACATGGAAATGCGACAGATAAGCGAAATATCAAGTGTCATGATCCTGTTGCACCGAGGTAAAGACAGAAAAATCAGTAAATATGCAAAAGTAAGCGAAAGGGATCGAAAGACGAAAATGGATTTACTAAGAAACATATCACGTGTTGCCGTTGCAGTAAGATCAAAGAGAGGTTATTATATATAAAAAGTGATACAAATAAGAACGTAGGCGAAACGGACTGGAAGCAAAAAATGGAAAGATAAGCGAAATATCAAGTGTTCTGGTGACATGGCACTGAAGTAAGTAAAAGGCTGATTTACCACAGGGACCGCCACGCGGCAATAATACGGCATAAAGCGACTAGAGTGGGCGGCAATGTTTCTGGTAATGAAAACCGACAGCCATGAATTGCACGGAAACGGGACGACAGTTCAGGCAAATCAAAGCTTTTAAGGCGTGTCTGCCTCTGTGTTTGTCTGTGTGTGTGTCTGCCTGCCTGACATAATGGGTGAGATGGCGGAGACGCGTCGGGAATGGCTGAGAAGAAAGTTGTGTGAAAGCAAGAGACCATGCCAAACAACGACTATGAGGGAATGATTGACTGGCAGGCGGGCTGGTTGGCTGGCTGGCTGGCTGGCGGTTTGCTGGGTAGTTGGCTGGTAGGTTGGCTGACTGACTGACTGACTTGCTAGCTGGCTGATTGCCTGGCGGACTGGCTGGCTGGCTGGCTGGCTGGCTGCCTGGCTGACTGGTTGACTGGCTGGCTGACTGGCTTGCTAGGTCGCCTTATGTAGACAGCGGGTTCTGGAACGGGAGCGGGAGTGAGGATAGGTCCCCGAATAGAAACGACTCTGTGGGCGGAATAGGACGCCGGGAAAACCGGAGGATACGCTGCTCCAGGGACGAAGAAAGGGGACACGGAAGAGAAAAGACATGCTTTTACCCATACTCGGTCGCGGAATTTTCGGAATAGGATGATGGTGAATAGGAAAACATTCGGTATCACGTAACAGACCTTTCACGTTAAGTGGTGGCGGGTCGTTTCACAGTCTGCATGCCAGAGCGTTAATTACGGCTGATATTTCTACAGAACGCTGAGTATTAAACGGGCAGTCATCCTAACGCATGGGTGACCGGCGCGATAGCTCAGTGGGCTTGAGCGCTCGCCATGAGTGCTCTGGTCACCTGAGAGCCTAACGGCACGTGGATCGGTGGTTCGAGCCCTGCTGTGGCAATGTCTGTGTGGTCGCAGAATAAAGATCCCATGTCTTTCTTCGTAACGTGTAGGGGGTTGCCCCCGGGGACGTGGCTCCACTCTCCCTTCCTCCTAGCATTGACGCGATATGACCAAATGTGGTTAAAGCGTCCTGAATAACCAACCAACCTACCTAAGGTTAATATTTCTACGGAACTCTGAGCATTAAACGGGCAGCTACCCTAACGCATGGCATCTTTACTTCAATAATCGTTGGGGCATTTATGCCAAAAAACGCAAGGTGATGATTAGTGGCTAAAACACCCAAACCCATTGTCGTTAGCAACAGCCAGGCTAAATGGTGGTAATTATAACAAGAATTAGTCGAAACATTAATTAGTCAAAGCAATGCTTATTACAAACAATGATCATTATTCTAAGCAATTGGTAATCTACACAATTATTGATATTCGCAAAGAGTAGTCAAAAGACGGTTCAAAACCAGCAATTACTAGTATACACAGTGATTAGTACAAACACTATTAATTTCAAAAAGTACTGCTAGTCTAATTAAATGTTAATTTAAAGTATATTTTATGTATTACGTATTGTCATGAATAATGACTAAAGTAAACGTTTAATTAAAAATATGATTACTTTAAACAATGTTTACTCTAAACAATATTTAGTACAACAGTTAGCTTAAACAGTGATTACTTTAAGCTTTGTTTAGTCTAAACCATATGCAATAACTTGGGTAAGGGGTTCTAGTGCGTTATTTGCAAAAAATATAGGCATTCATTGCATCACGAGATCCTACCCCGGTTATTTACTATTTAAATGTCAATCTGGCGAAGTAAATTAAAGGGTTCAAGTTCCCGAATTGCAAATGAGTAAGTACTTAAGTTGATTTGTATGAAATATGACTGAAGAAACAGGAGTTGTATTTAAAAAAAAGAAAATTGAAAAAGGCTATACGTCTGAATTGGAAGTCAAATTTGTACTTACTTTAATTTGCATAGGAGAAGAAAGAAGAACAATGTAGGCTTTATGTATGTGTCTTTATTGTGTCATGATGCGTGTTTCATTCCTGGGACACCTTGACTGCCTTCTCACCAGCACATCACACCTGGTGTGACTCCTATTGCCTCAGACCTGTTCCTATTATACATGTCATGTCAACCCAGGCGTACGTCGCTATAAATAACGATATTAAAACCAATGATGCTTAATGACAGTTACAGTCACCAATCCTTCTCATAAAGAGGCACGAATGGTATGAGAGTCAGTACTGTGTGAAAGTTAGTCGATTTTAATGGAAAATCATATCTCAGATTGGCCAAAAGACTTATAGAATTGTCTGGCCTACGCCCGTGTGCAATGCACTTTTAATACTTTCTTACAAATTAAAGTACTTTACCCACACGTGATCGATGTTACAGAAAGTTACCTTTCCCGCATGTACGCAAGGACTAAGCAAACAATCGGCCATTGCCGAAGGCTCATGCAAGTCCCACCATCTCCTAGGATATCTGAATTCGTTTATCCGACATATTCGTTATCCGACACGGGTGTAACCGAATGTGTCGGAAGCATGGAATGCATTGGTAGCATTCTCACCAGTACGATTATGGTTGTTATGGCATAACGTATGTACCCGCTACTTCCTGTCCCGAGGGATTGAAGCGTCTGGTCTAATCAGATGCCTATGTGCGGCGTTTGAAGGTGACATTGTCAGGCGGTATGTGGTTGTTTGGTGGAGTGGGAAGCCTTTGAGAAGCTGAATAATTAAAGTTTATTTAAAGGGACTTCCACCAGGGCGGGCACGGTGGGCGGGCTGACTGACTGGTGCCTTGGCTGGCGGGTTAGCTGGTGGGTTGGCTGGTGGGTTGGCTGATGGGTTGACTGGTGGGGTGGCCGGTAGGGTGGCTGGTGGATTGACTGGTGGGTTGGCTGGCTGTCTGGTTGGCTGACTGGTGCGTTGGCAGGTGGGTTGCCTGGTGCGTTGGCTGGTGGGTTGGCTGGTGTGTTGGCCGGTGGGTTGGCTGGTGGGTTGGCTGTTGGTTTGGCCGGTGGGTTGGCTGGTGGGTTGGCTGTTGGTTTGGCTGGTGGGTTAGCTGGTTGGTTGGTTGGCTGGCTGGTGGGTTGGCTGGTTGGTTATTTGGTGGCATGGCTAGTTAGTGGGTGGACTGGTGGGTTGGTTGGCTGGCTGGCTGGCTGGCCTAGCTGGTGAGTTGACTGGTTGGTTGGCTAGATAGCTGGCTGGCTGGTTGGCTGGCTTGCTGGGATATAGTGAGACCATTTTTGGCGCGGTATATTTTGCGTTGCTCAGTGAGGTAAGTGAAGGGATTGGAATGGGATGCGAGGGAGCAATCGGGGGCAGGGGTCGGAATGGGGACAATGATGCCAAGGAGGTAACAGATGGATGGGGAGAGAAGGGCTAGGAAGTAAGACCGGGATGAGAATGGGAAAAGGACAAGGAAGCACGGAATGGATCGGGAGGTGAGGGCGGGTAATAGGAGTGGAATGGAGTGGGAATGGTGCTTGTTACTCGATGTTACAGAAAGTTACCTTTCCCGCATGTACGCAAGGACTAAGCAAACAATCTAGCTGGCTGGCTGGTTGGCTGGCTTGCTGGGATATAGTGAGACCATTTTTGGTGCGGTATATTTTGCGTTGCACAGTGAGGTAAGTGAAGGGATTGGAATGGGGTGCGAGGGAGCAATCGGGGGCGGGTAATAAGAGTGGAATGGAGTGGGAATGGTGCTTGGAGTAGGGTCAAGGTGGCATGGGCGTGGGCGGGGTGGGAGGGGATGGGGGCATAACATTCTTGAGAAAGGGGCGAAGTAAGATGTTCATGGTAGTGATGTATAGTTCTTGAATGAGTGCAAGGAGATTTGCATTGATTTAAGCCTCGGTGAAAATACTTATTGCCCGTGAGTTGGATATTATTCATGGACCTTTGGGCAAGCACTGGGTATGGCGTAAGGCTTGGGAGGATGCGGAGCGTGGGCCGAAGGGAAGCAAGGCGGACGGGGGGAATAGATGCCGGGGTAGGTTCCCACTTCGAGGGAACCAAATCCATATTGCAATTGGCGGAAAGCGTAGGAAGATATCCGCCTTAAGGTTAAGGTTGAGGTTCGTACCGACCTAGCTAATACACCGGAACCTAATCGCTGACATATGTAGTGAAGCAAAGGATCCCCCCCCCCAGCCCCTCAACCCTCACCCCACCCTCATCCTCTCCTTCACCCCACCCGAGATCAACGTTATTGATCGTTGACCACCGGTCGTTGTTGCAATTTTCTGCCCAAAACGTCCCCCCCCCTACTCCCTCCCCTCCCCCCCTCGCTGTCATCCAACCGCGATCTCCAATTCCCCTTCTCTCTCTAGCCCCACCTAACAACCCTACCGTGCCCACTCACTCACTCGACTGGACCATTTTACAATTCTTTCTCCGCAAATAATCAGTTCGGATCAGAAAGGTTTTATTCAAAATAGATTTATAGGAGAAAACACTAGATTGATCTATGATATCATGCACTATTTAATTCAGAATAGAAAATCTGGTATGCTTCTACTTATAGATTTTGAAACAGCGTTCGATACGTTAAGTTGGAGTTATATACGTCCAACTACGTCCAAATATAAGTATTACGGTCATACGGCTTCGGAGAATCTTTTATGAGGTGGTTCAATATTTTATATGGATGTCCTGAGAGTAGTGTCATTAATAATGGGAATTTTTCACAGTTTTTTGCTCTCGGAAGAGGCTGTAGACAGGGCGACCCATTATCGCCATATTTATTTATTTTGTCCATTGTGCCTTTGGCAATGGCTATTAAGCAAGATAATAAATTAAGGGCATAATTATTGGAAAGAAAGAATATAAGATTGGACAGTACGCGGATGATACGTTTTTTTTATTATATGATAGTGAGTCATCCGTTAGAAATGCTTTACGGAAACTGAAGGCCTTCCATTACTGCTCTGGACTGAAAATTAATGTTGACAAAACTAATGCTATATGGCTTGGGAAGTTTGAACAAGAAAAACAGAACATATGTCCAGATTTGCCATTGACTTGGGTAAAGGAGTTTCGGTTGTTAGGAATAAGTTTTCATGTTGACTTAAAGAAGATGGTAATGATGAATTATGAGTCCAAAATTGCCGAATTTGAAAAGATATTGAATGCATACAGTAAACGAAGGCTTTCGCTCCGTGGTCGGGTCACAGTAGTAAAAACTCTTGCCTTGCCGAAATTGATACATGTGATGTCTGCTCTACTTATGCCGGAAAAGCGTTATCTAGAAAAAATTGACGGTGCCATTCGAAATTTTGTTTGGAACAAGAAAAAACCTAAGCTCTTGTTAAATAGAATGGCTCAGTCTATAGAAGAGGGGAGCGTTAACCTTACGCATACAAAATCTATGTTGCAAGCTTTGAAATTGACTTGGATTCAAAAACTTATCAGGCAAGATGGAGCATGGCAAGATTTGTTCTGTGACACTATTTGTGGTGAAAAAGTACATTGTTGGGAATTTTATTAGGGTAGAAAACCAATTTTGGGCTGATGTTTTTAATTCCCGGTACTGCTACCGGCAAGTGAGCATGAATATTGAGATTACCCGTAATGTGTTGGAGTATCCTTTGTGGAATACTTATTTTATGACTAATGAAAATATTATATGTAGAAAGACCGAATTTATCAAGAAAGGTATAGTTTTTGCTAATGATGTTATCAACGAACAAGGGGAGTTCATGGGCTGGAATGAATTTTGCATAAAGTTTGATATCCGCATAAATTTTGCGGATTTCTACGGGCTGATCCATTCTATTCCCAGAGAATGGAAATATGAAATGTTAAGAGGAGGTATAAAGCTAAAATCAGTTGTTTGTAAATGTACGAATCATATAATGCAGATGAAGCGTGTGTGCAACGAAACTTATAAAACATTAGTTAAATCACTGATATACGGGCGGAATAATGAGGCGGCAGCGTAAATGGTCAGATATTTTAGGCGTACAAATAGAAAGGGATACATGGAAAACATTATATAAATTACCGGTGAACGCCACTACGGATGAGAGAATTAGAAGATTTCAGTTCATAATTTTACACAAAACAACCGTAACGAATAGGTTCTTATACATGAGTAAAATAGTTAACTCTGATATGTGTGGCTTTTTGCGGTAACGAGTGTGAAACGATAGAACATCTATTTTATTATTGTCAACCAGTGAAGTCATCATGGTCAGAATTTATAGCTTTTCCTAGAAGTGTCACTGAAGAAGACATTGGCACATTCATTTCGGCTCAGACTGTGATGTTAGGAGTGACAACACCTATTCCCGTCCTCCCCCGCCCCCACACCCCACCCCCAGCCCCACCAACACAGTGGTCCTCACCCTTTCATGGGCGGCTCCGGGAATTAAAAAAAAGTTCACGAACGGAGAGGTTCACGCCTTGAAAAAGGGAATTCTTCCTCAAACAGATGTGTGTGTGTGGGGGGGGGGGGCGGTATCCACGCCTCAGATGGCCTAAATTTTGCATTAACAAATGACTTTCTTCCTGAATAAGGGGAGTCCGGACCCCTGGATGTGTCCCCGCACTTCGACGTCTTCAGGAACCCGACGCGCGTATTTTTGCCTTTCTTTCCGGTAAACACTCTTTGTGTCTCTCTCCCACAGATCCCAATTACTGACGGTATTGACCATAAAAGCGTTTCTTATTACGTGACGGGACCATTTTACCGTGGAAAGTACCACGTCTTGGAACTCCTGGTGCGCTTCCTTCAGGATTTATCTTACAGCGACCCAGCCCTCATGGTTCTCTGCAGCTGCCTTTGCCGTTTTTGGCACCTGCGGATGGGCGTGGGTGACTGGCGACATAAACATCGCCATGTTGAAAACACGTATTTTGAAGTCATCAACCCGGCTATATTATCCTTGCAATAAAGTTTTAAACGTGTTGAATAGAAATGATGTATTTATGCGTTTAGGACAAGAACAAAACACTGTTTACAATTAATAACAGGGGATAATGCTAAGCCACTTGTCTGGGACACGTTGGTTCATTACTTCTGGGAATGTGTGGCTTTCTTGTGAATTACGCCATCAAAATTCGGACCTCGAAGTAAGAGTGGAGCCATATCCCCGGGTGTACCCCCCTACTCTTTGCGAAGGAAGACATTGGATCTTTACCCAGTGACCACACAGACATGGCCACAGCGGGCCATGTCTGTACGACCAGAGCGCTTAGGGCGAGCGCTCTTACCCACTGAGATACCGGGCCGGCCCCACCACTGATTCTGAAGGATAATGCACCCACCTTGACTCTTATCTTTGTGATACAATATCCACGCGGCGGACAGCGTGTAAGAAGGGTGATGCACCATATGTGACTCTTATCTTTGTGATACAATTTCCGCGCGGCGGACAGCGTGTAAGAAGGGTGATGCACCATATGTGACTCTTATCGTTGTGATACAATATCCACGCGGCGGACAGCGTGTAAGAAGGGTGATGCACCATATGTGACTCTTATCGTTGTGATACATATTATACGTGGCGGACATTGTAGTAGTGCAGTAGTTGAACACTGCCCCTGAAGTTTATTGCTCTTTCGCCTGTCTTTTTGAAAACGAATAACGACCTTCCCATTGTATACGTTGTGGTGATTGCATGCAAGATGATTGTTTTGTGGGTCATGTGATACCAGAGTAAATTCTGGTAGGCCTGTCGTAATAAACGGAAGCGGAAATAAAAACGCCCCGTGTTTTGTCGCTAGATGGCGCACACAAAACGACGGGGCGTGTGAAGGTTGACAATGCAATCTTCCTGACGTGGTATGCCACATTAAAGGAAGATCCATGATTGCGAAACGGTAGGAGGTTGGTTGAGTGGGGTGGGGTGGGGTAGGAGCGACACTGCTTTAAGAATGAACTCTCCAAAAACCAGGTCACAGGATAGCATCGTAAATTTCCACCTACACATTTTAATGCGCCGATGCGGAAACAAAAACTCCTGCTCCCCGTGCGTGTTCGCTAGGTGGCGCTAATAGTAGCACATAATGGCGGTGCGTCTGGGTAAGTGGCGCTGCATCCTTTCTTATTTCCTATATGATATCAAAGCCGGATCGACGATTTCAAAACGTCACGAGGTTATGTGGGGTGGGGGCGCATACCATTAAACAAGTGAGCTACCCGAAAAACTTACGACAGCGTGTGGGGAGGCATGGGGGAGGAGAGAGGAGGTCTCAAATGTGCTGTCGATGTATATTTTGATGGCCATGAGGCGCAACCCCACTCTCCTCCCCCACCTATCCCATCTATGCTTAAACACATGAGCCCACCCATCATCTTTATAGCCCCGTAACCCACCCTCACTGCCACAGCAGACATTTGCAATTCAACCACGTCCCCAACCGCTCAAAAATAAGGTAATTGAGAACACCCGGAAAACAGACCATCTATAAAAAGACAATATTAATTGGTCAGCGCAACTCTTATATTATGCATCCCCTCCTTCTTCCTCACCTCCCTCGCCACCATTTCCCTCCATCAGCATCATTCTCCACCTTCAGACGTCCCCCAGAGGGCACTAGGCTATTATAGACAAATGCTTTAGCGGGAGAACGGCCGGCTTGTTCCGACCCGTTCCCGATCCCTGTTGGGGAGGGTTGGGTACGCTCTCGGCAACTTCTAGGTGACTAATTACGCTACGAAATGGATGTGTGGGTGAGAAGGGAAGGCAGTGCGAGGGTACGGGTAGTCAATCTGCACCTGACGCCAAATAAGGCGTTAAGTGGCCCGGGTTCTATTTTTAGGCATAAATTATGGCTTGGGTGAAACAGATCTTAGGCCTTAAAGGCTACCCCCTAGGTTACCCGTCAGACACTCTTGGCTTGTTCTCAGGCTGTTGTTTTTTGTTTGGCGTTGGACGCCGTCTCGTCGATATTTCACCGGGTTCCTTTGGGGCACATTGATCTGTGGAGCTTTCCATCGCATCAATAGGAAGCAACAACTAGATGAACCTCGGGTTAATTTCAGCGGCAATCATATCAGATATCCAAGCTGCAAAACATGTCCATTCCCGCTGAGTGAAGACATAGAATATTGGCATAACAAAGACATTAATCATTCTTTCTTGCAGGGCTGCGGCCATCTTAAATGTTGTGCAGTAGACACACTAACAATTCTGATCTCGGTCTACTTTGTCTATTAAGTTTCGCCAAAGATCACCTCGTTTCGATCCTCACGGTTATGCCAACCATCTCTTGTTCCAGCACAAACGACGTGGGCGGATTTTGCAAAGTGAAGTCTCAAGGTCACGAGACGCTGATTGGTGAGTGGTCACGTCTACGTAGATTAGACGCAGGTGCACCGTGACAATTCGTAATTTAGAAGGAAGCGTTGCTTGGACTGAACAAATGAAACAATTATCATGGCAGGGAGACATGATACATGTGTGACTATAACCGGAATACCGACATAGATCGACAAGGCCTTCTCATATATTTTATTTCAATAATTGCAAACACATCCCTACCATATCTGTATTGGCTCTTACAATATCTAATGTTTCTGTTGCCGGCTTTCCTTAGCCGGATTGAGCCCAGATGTGAACAAATGTGACATAAGACTGCAATTAGCCGGTTTTCCATCCCGTTGTGGTTATTTTTGTATTATACTCATTCCATGTTTGGCTTAATATGATATATGATATATGCGAACAATTATGCGTAATATTGTTGTGTGGGTTTGTTTTGCCCTGCTTCAGTTGTTGTTCGTCTGTGTAACAGGAATGCCGCTGAATCGTGTTCCATATATCTGTTGACAAACTTGTAAACTGTGTGTACTAAACAGGGGAGGATCCAGAACATCTGTTAGGCTGGGGCTGGTTTTAGGGTCGGACTCAGATATGCTGGAGGCCCCCCCCCTCACCCCCCACCTGGATCCGCCCCTGGTAAGCAATCATATACATTTACCTGTTGCTGAAATCTTAAAATGTTTTTTTTTTCATTTCAGCTTCATGACACAGAGCCACGCCCATGGAGCACCGAAAAGTGCATGACGACTCAGTTGGATATAATACCACAGTTGGACATATTAGCGTCTCTACAAGCCACTCTACAACGTATAGTGGTATCTCTCGCGTTTAGTGTGATGTAATTAGTCGGCGGCGTACGGCAAACATCTCCGGTATCTCCAGATTGGATATCTGACACAATCTTCGACCCTCATGTGTAATTACCTTCATATGGACCACATGGAGCTACACAATTAATCTCCTTTCACCACTTTTTTATTACGCTAATCTCAGTGCCGAGGAAGACTGGGGTCGACGTTTGCTGTCGTTAACACCTCTCAATCTGGCTAACCAACATCACACCACGTGGTAAATTACTCCCCTATAATCGCCAGAATTACAGGTCCACACCAAGAACTGCGGGTGTTATTCCATACTGTTAATTAAACGAATAATCTTTTGGTCCGCCCACATATGGTTATGTGACACAGGATACGTTACATCAGATCAGTTCGGATTCTATTAGGTGGTGTATTGTTACATGCCACGCTTTGGGTGTTATATGGTGCTGGTGTTGATGTTGATGAAAGTATGAAAAAAACTGTATGTGCTAGCACGTCTGTGAGCAAACCATAATTCACCCAGAAACGGGACAACTCGAAGTATATACATCAATACGTGTCGCTGGAAGAATGGATATCGCTACCGATGAGACGATGGCCGAGGTGGCGTGTGACGTCATCACCAATCCGTCACGTGATAACCACGACACCTGCGTGACCACATCATGCATGGTGGCGAGGTCGGCGTCGAAACCGATCACGGAGTCGAGCTTCAGGCAGGACGAAGTGGAGGACGAAAACGTGACCAAGAAGGAAGAGCGGTCAAGGTCGGTCACTTTCCGGGAAAACCTTGACACCCGTATCCAGGAGAAACGCCGGCTGCAGCGGACGCAAATGTAACAACCCATGGTGACGTCGCCGAAGTCAACAGCGCGGCGGCCAACGCGGACAAGACAAGCGCCGATATCAGCACCGATGACGTCATGGATTCTGCCGGCAATCCGCTTGCCCCAGTGCGATCCGATGGAGCCAGGTTCCTGAAGTGCGTGAGCCGGGTTCCTTAAGTGCGTGAAGAAGTGGTGGACCGGAGCGGCTCGTGGCAGGAGCCAGCTGGCAACACAAACCGTGTCGACAGGCAACCATGTGACGTGCAACCACAAACTGCAAGCAACATCAACCACCACGCCGACAGCATACCGGAATCGGCCACGGAACCGGAACCGGAACAAGAGGCAACGGGAGTCGACGCACGTTGCAGCGCGTCGCCGACAAATGAGACGACGCCACTGGCTGGACACCACGTGACTTCATCTCCCTTCGACGCCCCGACGAAACCGGGTTCGAAGGGGGATAACATGGGCCGCCATGCCCATGGGAGTACGTCTCCGGTATTGGGGCCGGATGCGAGGCGGGGGGTTGATAGCAGAGCCATACATGTCGGCAGCAATGGCGACGCAGGCGCACAACTCCCGGAACTGCATCGGAACCCCATGTTTGCACGTGCTCGAAAAACAGCCGTGGATGGCGATTAACAGCCAATAGAAACACGTATAATTATCTTGTGTCTATGTGTTTTGCGGGTAATGTAGTTCTTGGCTTTTTGTTCATTCCTCTCTTTGTGACAAATAAGTGAACTTCGATTGAAAGTTGCGTTGAAACAGTGGAAGCATGATGTATAATAAAGTTAATATGAACATTTAAATGCTGATCTTCGTTTATTTCTATTACAATTTGGGTAAGTAGAAAAGTAATTGTAACATGCCCCCCAACCACCCACGCCCACTATACACACACTCACACACCCGCGTAAGGTAGGACACTTTAACCTCTGAACAATCCTCAGGGGGACAATCAGAAAAATAAAGGTACAGAGGAGCCATGTGTCTGGAAATAACCCCCTATTCAACCTTATAGTCGGGGATATTTATCCTGAATAAAAACAGACTATGTTGCAACATTTGTATTGATAATTATTATTCAGAGAAGAAAAAAACATCGGTTGAGAAATATTCAAAGCACAGAAATGACACGGTTGGATCTTTGTTTCATTAATTTGAATTTTCAATGACACGTTATCCCCTGTATTGCCTGGTGTGGAAAGGTACGTGGAATATCGTTATCGTGTGGGAGTTACCGCAATTTGACACATACATAAATGCATGTCACTACGATTACAACATTCGATGACTTATAATAGATATTATATCACGCTAGAAAAGCGCTGCGAGAATTACATCCCGACTGATTTTGCTTACCGTGACCTTGCGTAGCAGGGGACACTCACCACGTCTTAATACCCCCCCCCCCCTACCACCGCCCTGCCCCCGCACGCCACCCCTATCATTTCGGTGCAAACCCCGGCCATCCGCTCTCTAAGGGCTTTCGTCGAGTCTCCGACCCCCGCACGTATGTTTAAAAAGCCAACCTCTACCATCCATCTCAACATCCTGGACCCGCCCTGGCGCCGCACTGAACAGACGCCGTTCACTCGCCCACGGCGGGAGCCACTCCATCAGTGCAAGGAGAGTGCGCCCTACGCCATACAAAGGCGCAAAGTCCTCGAGGCGTCTGTCGGTATTAATTACCGTATTCACCGCCTGTCGCTCAATCACGCGACGTGACGACCCGACGCTTCCGCCGCCGCCATCAAGACAAGGCAAACAACGTCCAGGTTACCTGGCTACATACATGCAGGACAAGACACCGTGATTAACTGTAGTTATCGACCGGAAGCCCGTTACCACCTGGGAACCATATCGCCGGGGAGGTGGCTGGGGAGGGAAAAGGAAAACCGTTACCTTTTCACTTGTCGTTGAGTAATTCCCTCTTCTGGCGAGTCATTTTTTTTCTGGATAAATTATCCTATTATGTACCAACCCCCGCCATATTTGGGATGAACTGTGCCAGTAAACATGCATGGTAATGCTTCCTGTATTCAGGATAAATTGTGACCATGGCAACACTGATACAAGTCAGTCTGGGGTGTCCAAAAAAACATGTCTGCAACCGTTATCAGGGCCATATTATAATGACTTGCGGGCGGTAACCATGGCGATGTGGGCTATGACCATTAATGTCCACCAATATCCCTGATGAATTAATTGTAACAACACTAGCCGAAGCCAACTTGATGTGATCCAAAAACCATGGCATCGCTTGCTATTTTAACCCATGGCCAACAGCGCCATTAACCATAGCAAGCATTCTCTCGGGCCATAATACCCAGGGACCCCTACACCCAAGCAAAGCAACTAGCAACGATCATGAAATTGTCCCGACCGTCACCATAGATATAATAACGTGGAGGCGGTTTGAACGCCTTGTCACTCACGACAGACCTAGAGATACAGCGATTGAGCACGAAAAGCTGATAAAGACACGCTCTTTCATCATTCGATCGACCTTGGGCGGTGACAGGGAGGTAAGTGATCCAATGAATTGGCGACGTGGTCACCAGACGCCAGGGCGTATTTCATTGTCAGAGAGCGATGGCGGTCGCCTTTGCCTTGCAGGAATCTGCTGAGTGAATGGCTGACTGAATGGCCTTTGGCGCTCCACACGTCATGCGCCCATGATGTCAATGCATATCCCGGGATATGGCCGCCCATAATGAGATTTATACGGATTGCTGGGGTATGAAATGTAGCCAGCCGATCTCAGCTAGTGCTGTATATATATCTTACCCCGTGAGGCTTCACTGGCTGACTGTTTCAGCAAGGCAATGTTGGCGGATCTAGGGATATGCCTGTTGAGGCTGAAAGGATGGGTGTGTAGATCAGGAGAGGGGTGGGGTGGGGGGGCAGACATATATCAGTGCCACCCGGGCGGTCAACGTTAAAATGTGACGAGCTGGATGATGAGGGGTTTGGGATCGTCGAAGGTAGTGGATGGTGGGGTGGGGGGGGCACTTTCGGACTCCAGTCACCTGGATGGTGTGGGGTGGGGTTGGCGGGGGAATGGAAGCTGACGATAAGATAAGATAACGTTTCATTTAACGTCGGTATGTAAAGTCGACAATAAAACAATCACACGTGCTATTGACCGACAATGATAAAATGACATGAGCGGATGAGATATATGTACATATAACAATGCAAATATAACAACCTTTGTATCTCACAAAACCTTACCCATTAGCTATGTTGCATAATGTGCACGAATTACAGTGACACAAGAACACATCCGAGGTTGACAGCGTTGTTTTAAATTCCTTGGCAGATTTGGCTAACTTCGTTTCCTTGTTGAGCAGATTCCATAGCTTGCTACCCTGATACTTCACTGAATTATGGCCATAAGTTGTTGTCTTAACGCGTGGCATACATATATTTGGCCCATTTTTTAAAATGTAATTGCTTTCCTTCACGTTTTACATATCATGAAGATAACTGGGCCCAACCTTGTTGATACTCTCTTCCTCAACTCTGCGTTTTCTGATCTAATATCATTAAATACATACCTCAATGCCCGCTCCTGTATCTTTTCAATATTACGCCTATTTTTCATATCACAAAAATGTCATACAACGGGGCAATAATTATAATGTGAAAGAATAAATGAATGAAATAACGTAAGTTTCCTGTCAACATCCATTGATTTAGAAACTTTAGAAACATTGGGACGTTTTCCAGCCTTTTTGCATAAACTTGATATATGGTTGCCGAAACTTAACCTAGCGTCCAGTTGAATACCTAGTAATGCTACTTCCTGTTCTGCTGCCAGTTCTGTTCCAAAAATCGAAAACGATCTGTGCTGACTTAATCAATTTCTCATTTCAAACACGATTGCCTGGTACTTACTTGGGTTCGCTTTCTTGTAATTATGGGTAAGCCACGTTGTTATCTCCGATATTTCTAGAAGTATTTTAACGTTGTTAAACTCCTTACCTTGAGCAGCCACAGTATTATTATCAGCATAATTATACTTATCGGTTTCCTGTGCTGTGGATGCAAGCAGGTCATTCGTAAATGAATTATACAGATGTGGACCAAAAACAGATCCTTGTGGTGCTCCTTTCTTGAGGGAAGGCCACTCGCTCCGATTATGTCCCAGTTTTATCCTCTGTTCGCGGTTCGTAAGATAGCTTGCAACTAGCGTGCATGATTGTTTACTTATGACATAAGCGTTCATCTTGGTAATTAATAATATGTGTGCTTTGGAGAGGGCCATTAGTACAGCTACCATAACTTGATTATTATCTAATGCATTTTTGGCGTATTCAACAAAGCGCATCAGTAGGCTTTGACAGCTGTGTCCCTTTCTAAACCCAGATAGTCTGGGTGATAACCTGGGTTCCATAAAAGAATAAGCTGGTCACACAATATTTTTCATATATCTTTGTCATAATGCGATCAATAAAGTCAATGTGATCATCTCAACGCTGATTGAAGTTGATCGAAACTTTAAAACATGCGCTAAGCTTACGATCCGTGGAAGACAGCGCCCTCCAATTACAGAGTTGGTCGAAAGCTTGATTTCTTGCAATGAACTTTACAATGTGTTGCATCGTGTGAACAGGGCATAAATGGCGAGTTTTTTCTTCATGGCCGCTTCATTTGACCGCCAGATGGCGTTCTGAACGGGCATAATGGGCATAAACCGGTCAGACCAGGTTTGCGGTCATACCGCGGGAAAAAAATGCCAGGTATCATACTACAAAGTCACGATGGTTTGATGGATCGTACCATTAAAAACACTTTAGTCACACTCATATGTGACTACTCGCCGGAAAGCTAAATTTTTCTACTAAGGTCCAATACTGTTCACATCTGGTCAGGTTTATGTTTGTAGACCCATATATTCCTGATGAATGCTGAAAGGAGCCAAACTGGAATACACTGGGTACACTGACCTAAAGTTGGCTATCAATGGACCTCTCTGCCCCCATCAGCTGACATTTCATGACCACCTGACTATTGTTATCTATTCTTGCTATCAAAATGCGTTGCCAGGAGCCTGCACAGCATCCCTTAGTGCAATACGATACCACCTTGTGTGGATTACATTGTCACTGGCTTCCCGTATCAGACAAGATTCTATTACGCCTGCATGTACCCGGAGTTCCTAACACCATTTAACAAGACTTGGCTCCAGACAAACCTACTATGTTTCTATAAGTTTCTTCCTTCCGCCTCACTTCAGTGATCGCAATGGAACACCCCGACTAACCGAGGCGCCGACGCCAGGAACCTCTGGTTGTTGGCCGACACCGGCCTCACGTGCACCATGACCACAGGCCACACTGGCACCATGACCACAGGCCACACTGGCACCATCACCACCGGCCTCACTGGCACCATCACCACAGGCCACACGTGCACCATCACCACAGGCCACACTGGCACCATCACCACAGGCCACACTGGCACCATCACCACAGGCCACACTCGCACCATCACCACAGGCCACACTGGCACCATCACCACCGGCCACACTGGCACCATCACCACAGGCCACACTGGCACCATCACCACAGGCCACACTGGCACCATCACCACAGGCTACACTGGCACCATCACAACAGGCCACACTGGCACCATCACCACCGGCCACACTGGCACCATCACCACAGGCCACACTGGCACCATCACCACAGGCCACACTGGCACCATCACCACAGGCCACATCCAATTTATAACTTGATTTACACATTAAAGTCATTCATATCATAACGTCCCCTCGATATAATAGTAGCCGCAACACCCCTAGACTCTGCTATGGATTTGTGCACTCCGTGCATTCACCATATTGTTGTTTTTATACTGAAAAGGTATATTTTTGTGGTTTTTTCTTTATCAACCTTTTAGCCGCTTTTTTATGGTGAAATAAAACAACTATAGAGTAGCTTCGATCGATCAGTTCTCAAGCGAAAAGTACTCTTGTGTTAATGTTGCACTTCTCACATAGAAACCATCGAGCATTTGTTCTGGCGCTGTAAGCATGTAAACGAATTTTGGCAAAAGATTATCACAGTCCTACAGCCTGGGTTAGACTTTGACTTCAAATTTTTAATTACAGGAAAACATGTCTTGCTGGGAGTCACTGAGCAAAAAAACAGCAGTTATAAACCCCGTGATACTGTTAATTAAGCAATATATATTGACGCCACCAAATGTAAAAACGGAACTCTCAGTGTAGCAGGTGCCTTAAGCAGAAATAGACAAATATACATGATAGAAAATTGGTCAACTCATGAGGCCTCATTGACCGTTCGATTTGAGGCTCATGTTACAGCGCTGTTAAATGCGAATGCTGATCTGACATAGCACCGTGTTAATCACGCCTTTTATTTGCATAGTTGGCGGGAAAAATAAAGTAATAACTTTAAGGTCTTATGGGTCAGATTGACCAGCAAATGTTAGCTCCCTAGCTTAACTGACATTAGCATACTCCAAAATAAAATCATTCATTTGAAAGTTTTTCGTTGAGATTCTTATTGCGTAAAGGTCATACTCTCCTGGACAAGAAACAGAAAGGAAACATTTACTTTCAGCCCAGCAAGGGTGGATGCGCGAAAAGTGGTGTTGTTGTGTAATATACGGTATGTGTTAACAGTGTTGACGCTCTGTGCCACTTAGATTGTCATCTCAAACATTTAGATATATTAAGATCAGATCGTTATGCAAGATGTATGAGTGACTTTAATGTTAGAGACTCTGCAAAGACATCAAATGCAGAGATCGAGATGCAATTTAATTCCAGCTTCCTTATAATATGTCCGCGCGTGACTATACTAAGTTCGATGCATTATGTTCATGCGATATGGAGTCACAGTTAAATCGATGGTGGGGCATGATATGACATTGTGCTAATTAATATTAACAATCGAGTTGAAAGCGGTCTGCGTCCTTTACAACTGCAGCACCTTGATTTTTTCATTATTTTTTTTTTATTATTTATTGCCATTCAAATGCGGATACGGGCAGTACAGTCAAGGACGAGTAAGACGTTCCAACCATGATTGTTACAGCTACATAAAGGAATTAGACATGATATAAACTACTCATACTTGAATGTTCTGTTGGAACCCCGAGAGAGACTATATACAGGTTGCCCAGGAATTTTAATATACTTTAAACACACAAATGTATCTGTTTGGCTCTTCATCTACGTAATATGTATATACATGCAGTCATAATTTATACTAGTTCGTGGTCCGGCACCGGCACTCCTGTGGGTGGTAGTGGCCTCCTAGACTTTATCGCGGTCACTCGTCTTGCGCAGGATATATAGAGATCCCATGACTTCTTTCGCAAAGAGTTTGGGGTTACCGCAGGCATGGCTCCTCTCTGGCTGGACCATTCCGATTGCCTTGACTGAATTGCCTTCGACTGAATTGCTGGGCTGAGGGCAGCGGTCGCTGGAGTCGAGTTGAGCGCTTTAAGCGCTTATGACGTCTTTATGTTATATCGCAACAAGAGGGAGGTTTGAGGTGGAGGGATACCATGTCTCCGAGAGTCACCCCATGCTCCCTGTATGTTTATAATAAACACCATGATTGATAACAACTTAACACGCTTTGATCACTTTGCAACAACATTCTAACTCAGACCGTTGAACGTCGGTTAATGAAACATATAACATAGGTTAGAGCAGTTAATGTGCAGTTTCAAAGATAAACACTTTACTATATTGAAGCCATTGTCTATTATGTTTTAAATGCCTTTCTGTACCAGCAATGTATGAAAAGCTGTATAAATGTTGTCATGAAGCATATATTTCGATAAAAGCAATGTCTCATTAATAACTACGACATATATACGTATTAATGTTCTCTACGTGCACGGAAGGCGTTCATCTGTTTTTTATAGGCATTGAAATATCTTTTAAAGTCATGAGATAACCAATGTTCCCGGCACCCTAAACATTTCATCCAGGATGTTAGCAACTCCATACTTCTTCCCAATGGACTCAATCTCCGTCATTTCCTGAGCACTGAGTCTCGACTTAGCGGGTTTCTGACGCCGGGCGATCGAGAGAGCCGAGTTACTCTGGGAGTCCCTGTGAATATCGCGCAGCGCGAGTTGAACACAGGACTGCGGTAGACGGCAGAACTCGAAGATGCGGCTGAACGCGTCGAAGGGCGCTCGAACGAGGTCCTCGTAACGTACGGCGCAGAGGTTCAGGGTCTTCTTGTTACAGAGGTCCATATAGCAGCGATTGGCTAGGACCGGTATAATTGCCATATGACCCACAGATCCCATAGGTGGGACATAAGGTGGGGGAGAGATTTGAGGAGACCACAGCCCGTGTGAGACCAGGAGATTACAGTAGCGTCTGTGGCTCACCATGTAGCATAAGATCATTTGAATACCAGCCGGAATAGGGTTGATCGTACTATAAGATAAACAAGTCGCCTTGATGTCTCTGTAGAGGAAAACACATGGAGAGTTTGGGAATAATTTGGTCAGGATCCCTACCATGGGAATAGCCATCGGCTGCAGTTTCAGGGCGTGGGTGTCCAGAAGAGCAGTCGCCCCCTTCGACGCCGATGGTTTGCACAGAAGGGTGACTGCCGCTTTGATGATTTTGTTCGCCTCAGTGTCAGTATCGTTTGGATTGAAGTAATCTCTGAGAAGGTCGTTGAAGACAGCGGGCTCAGAGTAGGCCACACAGCGGTCCGTGTCTTGAAAGGTCTGACAGGCCAGCGTCGAGCCGCAGCGACCAGTGTTGAGGATGAAGATGAGCTGGCGCTGCGGACGATTGCCCAGTTGCGCAGCCAATCGGTGAGCCGCGTGGATTGGCAGCAGCAGTACTTTGACTGCCTTTTGGTGCTGGCCGTGTCTAGAAAAGGGAAAATCCTTCACATCCCAGGCCGTGTCGCCATCCCGACACTGGACGAACACAAACTCCCGCGGGGTGATGCAATACAAAGATATCTCACTGCGCAACAAGTAACTGGGCTCCTCAAATCTCTCATGGTATAAGATGAAGTCTGTCAAAAGGTTAGCGAAAGCAATGTCATCAGTCTTGTATCGCCCCAATATTCCTAGGATTTGAACGCACCTTTCATAACCGCCATCCTCTCTGCTCTTCAACATGGTCGCCTTTGTGCCATTCATCCACCATGTGGCGTCGCGCGCTGCATGGACAATCTCACGGATGATGCTGTAAAACGGCGCCACCACATTGGCTGCTACACCCCACAGCAGATGCCACAGCAACATACTTGTAACTGAACTGAACTGAACTTTTAAGCTGGCCGTCTGCGATCCAGTCTTCCAGAGAGTCCCGTGAATCGCAATGTTTATTGGAGTTGCCAAGGCGGCAGCGATTTTACGTTCTAATTTCAAGTTGATTGTTTCATGGAGACTGTTTAAATATCACGCTCTGGCCTCTGCGAGGTCGTGTGTCGTGTACCTTCTTCGCGCACAACTAACATACAATCCTCGCTATCGCCCTTGAGGACTTATGCAATATCGGTCGACTTCACGGATGAGCCATGGCAACCCCACCCGCTCCGTTGTAACTTGGGTTCATGGATGAGCTAACACAGACACCCCCCCCCACCCCCCGCTCCGTTGTAACTTCCATTGCAAACCCCAGGGCTCAACGTGACTCGAGGCTCGCAGGATACCGTTGAATAAGAAAACTAAGTGCCGTTGAATATTCATTCCAAGCCATCCAAGTATCCAGTTAGTATGCACGTCTTGCATGTAGGGGATCTACAGGCGGAGTGCAGCCACACTAACGATGCATATATTTGGTTGAGGACAGTACGTTACTCAGATAATGTGGTCTAACGTTAAGGCATATGTCACTGCCCGACCCAATCGACTCGAGAGTGTTAGTTTTGGAGTGTTGGTATCGTGTACATGTAGAACGCATAAACCCACATTCCACGTCCATGATTAAGTGTCCTTTACAAGCAATAGTTTTGCGATTTACAAAGGTGATACGGGACAACAATTCGGTTGTATTACCCTTGAGCCTAGTCTGCCTACCACCTCCACACACTAGGGGTATACAAATGTATAGCTGATATGTAACGGATAGCTGGTCAATACAGCGCATGCATAGCCCATAGCCAATTAAATTGTTGCCCCCGTATCCCTAGCGCGCGACCACCCTGGCGTCACTCAGGCGACGGCTAAGTCATAACTACCCAACCCCTTACATGCCAAGATTGCCATGGTGACAGGCACCATAACAACTCGCACCACCCAAAGTTGTACCTCAGATAGGGGCAGCCACTTCACCGGTTGTACCTCAGATAGGGGCAGCCACTTCACCGGTTGTACCTCAGATAGGGGCAGCCACTTCACCGGTTGTACCTCGGATAGGGGTGCCCTTCACCGGTTGTACCTCGGATAGGAGTGCCCTTCACCGGTTGTACCTCGGATAGGGGCAGCCACTTCACCGGTTGTACCTCAGATAGGGGCAGCCACTTCACCGGTTGTACCTCAGATAGGGGCAGCCACTTCACCGGTTGTACCTCGGAAAGGGGCAGCCACTTCACCGGTTGTACCTCAGATAGGGGCAGCCACTTCACCGGTTGTACCTCAGATAGGGGCAGCCACTTCACCGGTTGTACCTCAGATAGGGGCAGCCACTTCACCGGTTGTACCTCAGATAGGGGCAGCCACTTCACCGGTTGTACCTCAGATAGGGGCAGCCACTTCACCGGTTGTACCTCAGATAGGGGCAGCCACTTCACCGGTTGTACCTCAGATAGGGGCAGCCACTTCACCGGTTGTACCTCAGATAGGGGTGCCCTTCACCGGTTGTACCTCGGATAGGGGTGCCCTTCACCGGTTGTACCTCGGATAGGGGCAGCCACTTCACCGGTTGTACCTCAGATAGGGGCAGCCACTTCACCGGTTGTACCTCGGATAGGGGTGCCCTTCACCGGTTGTACCTCGGATAGGGGTGCCCTTCACCGGTTGTACCTCGGATAGGGGTGCCCTTCACCGGTTGTACCTCGGATAGGGGTGCCCTTCACCGGTTGTACCTCGGATAGGGGCAGCCACTTCACCGGTTGTACCTCGGATAGGGGTGCCCTGCACCGGTTGTACCTCGGATAGGGGTGCCCTTCACCGGTTGTACCTCGGATAGGGGCAGCCACTTCACCGGTTGTACCTCAGATAGGGGCAGCCACTTCACCGGTTGTACCTCGGATAGGGGCAGCCACCTCACCGGTTGTACCTCAGGTAGGGGCAGCCACTTCACCGGTTGTACCTCGGATAGGGGTGCCCTTCACCGGTTCTTCGTGTACCACCCATTCCCTTATTCACCGGCTGGTTCCGCTAGTCACCGCTTCGCAGCGCACCAGGCGGTCTAATCTCGGAACTACGAAGGGAGATCCGAGGTAGCGCTAGTGTAGCCCAGTGAAATGCATACTTAATATTCATGAGCGACGTCGCTCGGGCTATTTTTAGCTCTTATAGACATTGCACACTTCATAGTGAAAACCTATCAGTCATCACAAGTTTCTGATGAATTTGTATCGTGTAACTTAATAGAAGACGTGACGAAAACAAGAGAAAAAAACTGGGTGTCACCCAGAAAAATATTGAGTTATCGATGTTGATTCAAGGTTATCTGACATCTTCAACACGGTATCAGAACTGCGATTCAGACACCTCTTCGTTACGCGCCTCGTCATTGGCAAGAACAGTTGCCGAAGTTATCAATTAGTAAATGTTAACATCTATGATAATGCCAGTATACAATACATACGTATGTGAGAACCGAAAAACGTCCGACTACATAGGGTGTACGCATAGCGTGTACGCATAGCGTGTACGCATAGCGTGTACGCATAGCGTGTACGCATAGCTTGTACACAAGGTTAAGTAGTGGCTGCAGGCGTTCAGAGATTAACGTGGTAACGTCTTGAAGCAGATATCGATCAGTTCCGGCGATAAGATAGTGCGCTATTGACAGGGGTCTGGAAGGGAGGGGGGGGGGGTAGGTCCAGTGATTTTTTCCGACGTTCCGTGTCGCTTTTGTTCAGTGTGGGTTTGTTCACAAATCTGTGTCAATATCGCTTTTGGAGATTCTCAGTTTCGGAATTTGTGGGTCAAACTCGAATGTAGATTTTTCAAATATGCCTGTTTCGGGTGTCGCCATTTACCCCTTCCAGACCCCTATTGCTTTACATTTAATGTTGCACATTGAACAATATAATGTATCATATTCGGACAGACAAACACGTGAGCGAATGTAGCTTACGTCTTACCTGCAGGAGACTTTCATATGAATTGGGATACAGGGGGATCCGTAATATATATATATATATATATATTTGATTTGATCGTATATTTTTTATATGTATATGAATACGCATAATACGCTGCCCCCCCCCCCCCCTCCACCCCCACACACACCCCCTCTCCCCGCAATGACAGAAAATAAAAACAAACTGAGGGAAACCGTATTTCTACTTAGAGAATCCTACCTACAAAAAAGGCGTCTTCTTACTTACTTACTTACTTACTAATGTTATGAATGCAAGTACATGGAAGAGTGGCAGATTCTCCAGGAAGAACATGAAATGTTCTGATATATCAGGTAAGACATCCGGGGACGTATTCATAATCCCCTCGTAAGTTACGCACGAAAAGTGTGTTTTTATCTTAGCCCCACCAGCTCGTTGTGGTGGTGCTCATGATTAAGACATCCTCTTTAACATTATTGTGGGTTGGGGTAGACGGCCGATGGTTGATAATAAAGGTAGATCGGTAGACGACAAAATAACGAGAAATGGAAGGGGTGGGGTGCGGTAGCGCAGGGCGGTTGTGGGGTGGTGGGCGGGGCAGGGCGGTGGTGGGGTGGGGTGGGGTAGTAGTGTAACGTACTAACTCCGCTTGCGTACTCCACGGGTGCTTACTGATGATAACGCCAACACCGGCGACCGTCGTAGATACAGACAGATAACTTTATATGGGACGCACCGGTGGAGGGGGGGGGGGTGCGGGGTGGTAAACAAAACGTGACTCTAGCGGTACCATGCTCACGGCGGATAGGATAGAGAGAGCGAGAGAGGGAGAGAGAGAGAGTGAGGGAGAGAGATACCAGCGAGTGTCACCTGTGTGGTGGTGAACTACCGGGTATCGTGACGGCCTAGGCGCGGTGTGGACAGTACACGACCATGCGACCCGGGCAGACCGAGAAATGGCCGTCGAGCACACTACTATAGGAATACTGGTGGTTTTGGTCATCCACGTCGCTACCACGATAGACAACGGTAAGAATAGATGTAGACTTTCATATATATACCACTCCATATACGCGTGTCCGCCCATTTAGCAGCTATTTACAAGTGGTCCCACGGCCTACATCGCCTAGCTGTGTAATCATGAGTCAATCATTGTAGCGTTGGAGGGAGATGGGGTGGGCGAAGAGATTTCTGCTTTGATTCGATCGATGTATCAGCTGTCTGTGTCATATCGCTAGTCAAGGAATGGACAGGTATATGATAGTCGTGAGTTACACGTGGGCTGTTCTGGTGGGTCAGATCGGACAGGTCGGTCATGCCTATTATATATATATATATAACATTGCAGAAGGTTGCGCATCTCAATTGGTGAGCTTAGTTAACACACGCGCGGGAGGTGACCCGCAGAATCAACATAACAGTTGTGAACTTCAAAGGGGGGATCGTTAGCTTTGGACCACTATAACGGAGAACATGGCACTTATCCTGTAACTCCACAAAGCGTGGCCATCACACCGTAGCCACACTTGCACCCTATGTTATTGCAAGGGTTATATCTACGCCCCTGTTGTGGTGAAAATATTGGCACACCTGGTGCCCTGTACGTTGAGCCACTTTTATCGTGGGCGGCGAAGGCCGGGGAACCAGGCAACTTGACAATCTCCAGGTACAGGGGACGATGTCAGGCGCACACAGGTAGCCAGCAGGCCATGTTGACACAATACAGTGAAACCTCGTTGTCATTGGGGGCTAGCGCGATAGCTCAGTGGGCTAGAGCGCTCACATTGAGTGCTCTGGTCACCTGAAAGCCTAACGGCACTTTTTGTCGGTGGTTCAAGCCCTGCTGTGGCCATGTCTGTGTGGTCGCAGGATAATGATCCCATGTCTTTCTTCGTAAATAGTAAGGAGTTACCCCCGGGGATATGGCTTCACTCCTACTCCCTTTTCCCATTGACGCGATATGACCAAAAGTGCTTAAACCGTCCTGAATAACCAACCAACTAACCAATCGTTGTCATTGACACAATACGGTGAAACGTCGTTGTTAGCTGGGCCTTTTTAACACAATACAGTGAAATCTCGTTGTCAGCTGAGTCATGTTGGCACAATACAGTGAAACCTCGTTGTCAGCTGAGTCATGTTGACACAATACAGTGATATGTCGTTGTTCGCTGAGTCTTTGGTAACACAATACATTGAAACGTCGTTGTCAGCTGAGTCATGTTGACACAATACAGTGAAATGTCGTTGTTTGCTGAGTCATGTTGACACAATACAGTGAAACGTCGTTGTCATCTGAGCCATGTTGCCACAATAGAGTGAAATGTCGTTGTTCGCTGAGTCATGTTAACACAATACAGTGAAAAGTCGTTGTTCGCTGAGCTATGTGGACACAATACAGTGAAACCTCGTTGCCAGCTGAGTCCCGTTGACACAATACTGAAATGTTGTTTGCTGAGTCATGTTGACAAAGTAGAGTGAAATGTCGTTGTTCGCTGAGTCATGTTGACAAAGTAGAGTTAAACCTCGTTGTCAGCTGAGCCATGTTGCCACAATAGAGTGAAATGTCGTTGTTCGCTGAGTCATGTTAACACAATACAGTGAAACGTCGTTGTCAGCTGAGCTATGTGGACACAATACAGTGAAACATCGTTGCCAGCTGAGTCCCGTTGACACAATACTGAAATGTCGTTCGCTGAGTCATGTTAACACAATACAGTGAAACGTCGTTGTCAGCTGCGCCATGTTGACCCAATAGAATGAAATGTGGTTGTTCGCTGAGTCATATTGCCATAATACAGTGAAATGTCGTTGTCGGCTGAGTCATGTTGACAAAGTAGAATGAAACCTCGTTGTCAGCTCAGCCATGTTGACACAGTAGAGTGAAATGTCGTTGTTCGCTGAGTCATGTTAACACAATAGAGTTAATGTCGTTCGCTGAGTCATGTTAACACAATACAGTGAAACGTCGTTGTTCGCTGAGTTATCTTGACACGGTACAATGAAACCTCGTTGTCATCTGAGTCATGTTGACACACAATAGAGTGAAATGTCGTTGTTCGCTGAGTCATGTTGACAAAGTAGAGTGAAATGTCGTTGTTCGCTGAGTCATGTTGACAAAGTAGAGTTAAACCTCGTTGTCAGCTGAGTCATGTTGACACAAAAGAGTGAAATGTCGTTGTTCGCTGAGTCATGTTAACACAACAGAGTGAAACGTCGTTGTCAGCTGTGTCATGTTGATACAAAAGAGTGAAATGTCGTTGTTCGCTGAATCATGTTAACACAATACAGTGAAACCTCGTTGTCATCTGAGTCATGTTGACACAATAGAGTGAAATGTCGTTGTTCCCTGAGTCATGTTGACAAAGTAGAGTGAAATGTCGTTGTCAGATGGTGATGCAATAACAACACGGATGTCCCACCTTTACAGACCAAGAAGAGAGTAATAGTCAGTTCATTTCCTCTCTGGTTATCTATTGACGTCTGTTCCAGTATAGCTCACATATTAATCATTTGTTTTTCAGTCTCATGGCAGTCACCCGATAATGACACCACACCGAGCTGGTGGGAAAACACCACCACCACCAACGCTACCAATGACCCTACTACGGAACAACCCCCAACCAACGTTACGCATAGCATGGGGGGCCATGGCGGTGACCTTGACCTTGACCCCACTATTCAAGGTCACACCGCGACCTGCCAACACGACCCGGTGAATGACTGGGCGTGCAATGGTCAGCACTCCATCGCCGATGTGAACGCTCCGGGTGTGATACACTCCCCGCTGAACCCGGCCCCCAACTGTACCTACCTCCTCCGCCAGGAGTGTCGGTGGCGGCTAGTGGCACCGGAAGGAGCGGTGAGTGGCTGTAGTACGGATGCCACATTTCGCTATTTTCTCTCGAAGCATTATCTCCTGCAAAGTGCTAATATTTGTTTTTTATTTGGGTAAGATGGCACTTTTTGCATTCCATTACTCTTTCAAGACATTTTACTGGAAACCTTATTAAATTTGGATAATATTGTACTTAATCAGTTCATTTTCCGCTACCCTCTCCAAGCATTATTCCCTGCAAACATTATTAAATTTGGATATTATTACACTTGGTACATTCCACCACCCACTCAGAACATTATTCCCTGCAAACAGTATTAAATTTGGATATTATTACACTTGGTACATTCCACCACCCACTCATAACATTATTCCCTGCAAACATTATTAAATTTGGATATTATTACACTTGGTACATTCCACCACCCACTCATAACATTATTCCCTGCAAACATTAAATTTGGATAATATTACACTTGGGGAATTCCATTACACTCTCGAAACATTAAACTGCAAACATTAATACATGTTCATAATATTGCTCTCAGTTCATTCCACTACCCACTGTAAACAGTATAGTGCAAACATTATTAAATGTAGAAACTATGGCCCAAACATGCTAATAGCCCAGGGGTTAAACCCAATTAAAAAATATGGTTGTACATTAACTTTCGTTGTAGTTTGTCAAATTGTGCATTTTGTCAAATAGAAACAGAAACGATAAAGCATTTATTCTAGGATTGTCCAGTTGTACAGCACTTGTGGGAAAGTTTTATTACTTACCTCCGACCATGTATTGACATATCAAAGCTTATTAACAAGATGAACGTTGTTCTGGGCATAACAGAACAGGAACACTTATTGGTAGACCACATGTGTATAATGGTTAAAAAGTATATATTTGCCGCACGATGTAAACATAAATGTTTAGTTCTTCCAGCGGTGATAAGGCAAATCACAAGGTTATATAAATTAGAAAATTCAGTTCTTTCTAAAGAGAGCGGAAAAGAACATATTACAACAAGTGGAAGAGTGTAAAAAACTGATGGATAAGGGGTAAATTACATGTAAGTTATCATTAGACTTTGTATGTACTCTCTGTTTCCTTTGATTTTGTATCTATGTTACAGTTATAGCTTGATATTATGTATATGTAGCAAAATGACTGTTACTGAATAACAAAAAACAAGCGTTCTCGTTGTATTGCGCATCATGCTATTTCACATAAACTGACGGCGAGTCATTAAATGAACAGATACGTGTATATATAGTCTAGTTATCAGCCATCATCTATATTGTCCCTGACCAGTTACGTAATTGCATACTTTCAACCATATATCATTCCATTGATTAAAATCTCATTATTTAACATCTCATTTTTCGATCTTGAGTAACCCAAGAGCGACGTATCAGAGCGACATTGTATTTCCAATCCCTAGATAATCCGAGTCGAATTCACCTTGTTTGACCTTGAGGACACGTTCACGTGTTTCTACGCCGAGGTCACCTTGTACGACGGGGACGCCGAGGATCCCGATGACGAAATCAGTAATTTCTGCGGGCGTACGCTGCCCCCGGTCGTCCACTCGGGCTCCAGACACCTTGTCGTCCTGTTCATGAGCGGCGATCAAGGTCATGGACACGGATTCCAACTCAAATTCGACTATGTCGACATCACCGGTAATTTTTTAACTATTCTCGCAATGCTGGTCTATTCCTTTTTCCGTTTTTTTCATCGCAATATATTAATATATATATATTTATATATAATATATATATATTTATATATAATATATATATATTTATATATAATATATATATATATTTATATATTATATATATACATGTACATGAAAACTGTTACCCAAATACATTTTTAAAAGCTTGATAAAAAACGGATTTGTGTTAGCAGTGTTCATAGTTGTATATAGGCCTCTGCTATATCTGCTACATATGTAAGGTTTGTAATTATGTCCGCATGTAAATGAAAATCTACATGAGATGTATCGGGATTAAGGCGTAACAGCCGTCTTGGATACCGCGGTATAGAAACGGTGCATCGTCGTCAATGCTTTTGTGTTAAAATACATTTTGCGCCACGTGTTATACCTCATATACGTTATATGTCATATGTTACAGGTTATGTACGTTATATGTTATACGTTATACATTAGATACGTCATGTTATACGTTATACAGTATATACGTTATATGTTATACATTATATACGTTATGCGTCATATGCTATATATTATACACGTTATACGTCTTATGTTATATATTATATACGTTATACGTCATATGTTATACGTTATATACGTTATACGTCATATGTTGTGCGTCAGTTACACCATTACCCCGTCCGTTACAGTTATACATGTTACAATAGTCCCAACTGTCATCAGGTGTCTAAAAAAAACCTTACTGGCAGCAATGTAAAGTTCAATGTTAAGATGGTGAGTCCGGGCGATATTCTATACATATGTTAATCATACGATACTTCATTGACATTGTGTTAATAATGCCCCCCCCCATCACCCTCTCACCCCACCACCCTCTCCTTGCCCTTGCCCACCCACCCACAGCCGCCGCATGTGACCCTGCCCGTAGACCCGCCCAGCTGGACTGGCCCCAGGGAGGGTTCACCACCCCAGGCTGGCCTCTGACCTACCCCTTGAACTCGGTCTGCAGCTGGATAATAAAGACCAAAGGGGTAAGTAGATTTACTTAAATATTTAGATGAAAAATGTCGATGTGTTAGGCCGCTGTTGTGCATATGAAGGCTAAGTTTGGACCAAGACACCCCAAGGAACAATGAAATTGGGTTGCATTATATTTGCCCTGAATGCAGGTGCCAAGGTTCCTAAAGGACGACCAATTGAGCTGCAGCTCGGCCTATTGGCCAGTTAGGTTAAATATAATCAATGCGGCCCACGTGACACCATCATCGATGTCATACGTTAGGCTATGTCATCACATGATGTACAATGTTCTATGTAAGAGCCTGCATAGTATCGCCAAATTGTTATTTGTGGGAGGGGGTGGGGTGGAGGCGGGTCACTAATTTGTCACTGAGGGTGGGGTGAACCCCCCGGGTGGGGTGACCCCCTCTTCCCGCTCCGCCATACACAGTTTCTTCGTTTGCAAATGCACATATATCATTTTATCCCGCGAAATAAATTGTCATTTCTATTAGTAATCATTAGTGGTTGTTAGTTACGACATAATATCGCTATGTATTACAGTTATAACTGTATTAATGGAACACATACGGCCATTGAGTCTCTGTAACCGTGAGACCTGGGAATAATCTCATCCGGAATACACAAAGATTGTCTAGAGTAAGATCTCCAACTCGCGCGTCTGCCTATGGCCGAAATGTTACAAACGAGTTGTGGCGTCGCCCTAGCGGTGGGAATGCTACATTCCAGTCGGATAACTGATACGCGCTGGTACCAGAGGAGCGAAAGATACGTAACAAACATGTTAAGCTTAACTTCTCGATCGAGAATTAAGTTACCTCCATAATATTGACAAAAACATGCATTCTACCCCTCTAGTTCCCTTATTGAAAGTTATCAAGTCTGATGTCAACAGTGAAATGTAATCAAACGAACCCACGGCCGCGGGGCAGACGTGTCACATTGTGAGTGTTCTGACTTTAGTCCTAGGCTTAGATCTAACTTATATCTAGGTAGAATCACAAATTAGGATCAAATCTCTTTAAAATCGTGACAACCGTGAGAAGGACCACCTTTTGTCAGAGAAAATAACAAGTTTTCCGACTAATAAAGGTAAAAAAAGCGGTGTTCGCCTTCGTCGGGAATTGAACGCACAACCTTGCGATCAAAAGACAGACGTCTTACCGACTGCGCTATTGGGTTTCACGTCGATTTGGTGTGTTTGAACTAAGTTATATACGCTTGCTTCTGAATCGATGAACCATTTCTATCTACCCTGCTCATCTGTGTTACCAGAAACATCTAGTTCAGAGGGGATTTAGAGGTGAAATAGTTCTTTTTTTCCATGGAAACCTCGCAAACCAATTCTATTCGGACTGATAATTTAGTTGATATAGCCTATGCCCTCCTTGGTTCAATGACTCAATGACAATGTCACTTTTGTTGACAAAGCTGGAACTGTAAAAGTAGACAAAGGCTTGTCCGAACTTGCTTTACATTTTATCATCTTGAAAACTTGAAAAAAAACGTATTTGGATTGTTCTTCCTGCAGTTTGCACAGTTAATGGCCGTACAAAAGTCCATGGCAGCGTCAGTTTCTTGCGTCAGTTACGCCGGCGTCCATTGCCACGGAGCCTGAAGTAGCATCCCGACCGCTAGACGGCGCCTTGCACGAATGTGCACGCAGTGAACGCGCGAGTTGGAGATCTTACTCTAGACAATCTTTGGTATACATGCCTGGCAAGACCGGGGATCGAACCCAAGCCTACTAAGCCGGACCCACAGCCCCATTTACTGAGCAGAGGTGGCTCTTCTGCTATTGTATAATTTAAAAAAATGCAAATATATGTTAGCATGCTCTTGTAAATAATAACTTGTCTTTAATTTCCTCTATATGGTCAGGATTCCAGTATGTAAAATAACAAATACCAATGGTGTTTCGCAGGATGTTCGACTGCACTTCCCTTCCTGGGAGCTTCCCGAAGCGGGCTCAAACAGTTGCCATGACTACCTGACAGTGTACGACGGTCCATCCAACATCTACCCTAAGCTGGGTGTCTTCTGTGGCCCCCTGATTCCGGATCCCCTGGGGAAGACACACGAGGAAATCCTTCTGGAGTTCCGGAGCGACGGGGTCGAGAATATACAGCTGACAGGATTCCAGGCGCGATATGTGGCGGTCAATTTGACAGGTTGGTCCGCACACATTCCACATATGCCAACACAAATCATGACTCTTTCAAAAAAGTATTTGCTCAAGTCTTCACTCTGGTATACAAGTTTTCCCGTACAATCTGCACTCTACTGCATTCACAAAATAAGTATTTCGTTTGAAAGGAAATGCTCATAGTAAATATTATTTGATTGCTCAGACATTATTTTGTAATTGGTTCAATGGTAAATTGGTAAAAAAATACAGTAATTTATTAGTGTAGTTTGAAGTAATTCCATGCCAACTATACAGTAATTTCACGGCATTTATACAGTAATTCCATGGCAATTATACAGTTATTTCTTGGCAATTATACAGTAATTTAATCGCTATTATACAGTGATTGCTTAGTAATTATAAAGTAGCTGCTTAGTAATTATAAAGTAGTTGCCTAGTAATTATAAAGTAGTTGCTCAGTAATTATAAAGTAATTGCTTAGTACTTTCAGTAATTATTTAGTAACTGTTTTATATTTAGTAATTAGTAGATAGTAGTTGTTTTGCAACTGTTTCGTAATTAATTATCGCAGATGCAGTATGTGTATGCCAACTTCCAAATGCATATTTCTGGCTACATATATAAAGCAAATGACACGTTGTTTGGTGGTGTTGGCAGACGTGGCGTGTGGCACGAGTCGTCCTGCCGAGATTGACTGGCAGCCAGGTCACATGGACACCCCAAACACAGCCGACTCTAAGTGTTTGTGGCGATTCAGAGCCCCTATCGGCAAGGTGCGTCACTAAACTACACGTTGTAAAGTCATGATTTCAGTGTTGATCCACGTCATGGTTTTAGTGTTGATCCACGTCATGGTTTCAGTGTTGATCCACGTAATGGTTTCAGTGTTGATCCACGTCATGGTTTCTGTGTTAATCCACGCCACGGTACCAGTGTTGATCCACGTCATGGTTTTAGTTTGAATGACGCCGGTCCGAAGGTATTTGTCAGAAGGTTTATGTAGGCATGAAACAATAAGCTAAAAAAGGTAGTGATTCACATGGCGATTCACATTCACAACCTCTTGGAATAAATAATGTTTAGAAAAAAAACTAAATTAGAAGCATTTTGTAAATATGACGCATATCTCAGATAAATATTGACCTATAACATACTACGAAATTTCTGTTATTCGCGATATTCATTTATTGTCGCCCTTTGATGATGTTTATATGTACAAGTGTAACGCAAACTGGTCATAGTCATGTGTATCATGGAGGCATTACTATACTTTTATCGAATTTAACCAAATAATTATGGATCATGTTTTTGCCCATTTCATTAAGAATGTATTCTCCGCCATTAATATCTGATGTCAACCCAGACTTCATGTATCAAATAAGCAAATAAATATCATATAACAAGGGTTGACAGGCCGAAAAACCACGATTACAATTGTTCTTATTAACAAATCATAACATGCGTTTCATTTTCGCCCCGCATGCGCAGATTGTACGTTGGGAGAGCGTCTTCTTTGACCTGCCAGACTGCAGCAACTGCGGCTGCGCGAGCTTGACTCTGTATGACGGTGAGTATGAGACCGACGAGGACAGGATCGGGTCATACTGCCGGGATGGCTGGGCAGACGACTTCCTGCAGAGTGGCGGGAATAGCGCCCTGGCGGTCTACGAGTCCTATAGGCTGGCTCCGCACGCCGGCTTCCAGGTCAAGTTCACATTCTTCGACGTCGCAGGTCAGTGTTTTTTTTCATGTTGTTGTCATTCATACAATGATGATATCATTTAATAGAAATATAAAGTAATAGATTGAAATGAAAAATAATTGTTGACATAATTACATTGTGTAATTATAATTAGTGAAAGGGATCAGTAAGACTAAATGTGACTCTCAGGTTTATCTTAACTTTGCCATTCACTCATCCATCATCCTACATAACGGGCTACAATGCACGGCAGATCATATTACATTGAGCATAAACGCATCAGAGGAGTCAATATATTCATATTGGCAACAGCTCATTGGTAATAATCGATTAACGGTTTAATCGTTGTTTTAAGGCATTTCGACATTGCTTGAATTTTAACGTCTAGTCACCCATTTTGGCAAAACACTTGTATGTATTCGACGTTGTTGTAAAATTCTTGAAGTAACGAAAGCTTATATAATTTATATATATATCGTTTTTCACTAACATGTCGTTGCATGTAATCTGCTGAGCATCCGGAGAAATGTGCAATAAGTTTATGGACTAGAAATAAAGCTTTGGCACATTAAACTTTACAACCAACTTACGATCAACCGTTATTCATAAGATATTTGTTGAACCATATTGCCCATTACGTTTGCGTACGTTTGTTTTATCATGTCTTCGCTTATTTTTCCCGTAGCTGCTCCTATACACTGATATAGTTGGAGCAAACTTTTATAGTTGTATTATAATTTTGCACATTATATGGAAGACGGCTGAGAGTTGATAAAATCAAATGTTGCAAATGCTCTATTCCATATCACTGATTTTCTTCTTACAACATGAAATCAACATATCAATGCATGTTAGCTACTACGTATAGAATATCGATTTATGAGCAAATGGTCTATCAAGCAATACATAAGGTCGGCCATCTAGAAAGGAATGCACCCCCCCCCTAATGTATGTTTGGGTGCTTAAGACTAGTTCTTCATCCCTACAATGGGGGGAGCCTCCCTATCTCAGCTGGTAAACAGGCTGAAGTGCAGGTCAACAGGTCATGGATTCGAACCATGTCGCGTGTAAGTGGGACGTGTTTCATCATTCAACCCCATTTCATCACCCCGGCGCCGTGCGAGGGCCCAATTTTAGTCACACACGTGGCATGAAACACTTTTCATTAGCTCTGACATCAAAACCACCACCAAGGTAAAGGTTTTGAATAGCACAACACTTTGCGATGTAGAAAACAAGCATGGCGGCGCACGCAAGCTGAACTGGTCATTGGCTTATGTTTCACATGTTAGTGTATATTTTGCCGGCGTGCGACTTCCGAAAATTCGCCTGGAGTAAGAATAAAGTTGTAGATTGCAAAAAGGTAAATATTATAAACATTAGTTAAAGCGGGTGTCCAACCTAATTTAATCGCGATCTGCACCGAAAGTTCACATCTTAAGGTTAAATTGGCGAGTGTTAACACTTCGTTTCGGCCGACTGGTAAGGAGAAAAAAATTAGGGCAACCCGCCCCAGCAATGTCGAGCAGAGCGCCATTTTGCCGGTAGCAGTGACGCGTATTGTGACTATTCATGTGGCACTGCCTTATGTTATCACTCGCGGAGAGAGAGATCAGGGCCGCGATTTACAGATGAACAGCGGCAGTTCCAAGCCGCGCAGTAGCACATGATCTTAGTGTTTTATGGAAATGTACCATTTAAACAAATTGATATAAGTCTTGCGACGATTGACTCCGCAACAATGCCAGAATTTGAGTTAGAATCGCAGCTCTTTATATTAGCGATGATCACGCGCTCTTGTTTTGCTCACACAATAGGCGCAATTTCCGGTTTGAATAAATTAGAGTATCGCCTCCTGATTGGTCAATCGCGGACACACCTCCAAAAAGGGCTGCCGCCTCTGTTGGCGGCGAAATCGTGCCCGGCGGTCACTTCTAAATTTTATTGTGAGCTATAGATAGAAAGAAAAATTCTGTAATTTGGATGATAGATAATTGAGTATTATATGAATCGGTAAAGCAGCGGTAGAGGCCAGGCTGGCGGTTCCCTTTAAGACAATTTGCGCCGGGAGCTTTCGAATGCGGCTCTACATCGAAAAGTGCTGTGTTATTCAAAAACTTCACCCTGGGGGGGGGGGGGGGGGATTTTGATGTCAGAGCTAACCTTTCATTTAACATTAAATACAATTCCTTCTCTCGCAGAGCATGCCTGCAGCAGTGAGCGCCCCGTCGTCCTGACCCACAGGCAGGGTCTCATCGTCTCCCCTAACTACGGCACCAGCTTCTACCCCCGCCACTCCGACTGCCAGTGGCTGGTACAGGCAGACCATGGCCAGGTACGTCCAGCCCAAGGCAACCTCAGATGGCATGTGATAATGTAATGATGCCGGGTTTACACGTTTACACGATCATTCCTTTAACATTCGTAACAACGGTGGAAGTAACGGTCGGTCAACAGTTCACACGGACAACGTGTACCAGCCGATTTAACAATTGTCACTATCGCCACCTAGCGAACGTGCCATTCGTAACGTCATGCATACAAGCCACACATCTAAGTTCATAACAGTCAGAAATATCTGTCACAATAACAATGTCGATTGGCTTAAATGTTCGACGCTGATTTGTTGACAATTGCCAAATCGTGAAGTTGATCGAAACTTAGCATATCAAAAACCGTACATCAAGTCAATTTACATAATAACACACGCACCTGTAACGTAGTACGCATAGCTTCTAACTTTCCATCAGCCGATACATCTTTTTACAGCTTGGTTCACTCTGAACGTTAGAATTTGTAAAATTCCCAAATTTAAATTATAAACATAATATTCCCTTGTAATAAATATTAGACTTTTGTATTTTTCCAGATCGTGGTGTTAAACTTCCTGAGTTTCCAAGTACAGATGTGCCCTGCGTGTCAGTGCGACCGACTGTCCGTGTGGAATGGCGCCGACCCGACCACAGCCACCCGAGTGCTGAACTACTGCGGCAGAGACCGCCCCCTGCCGGTCATGACCACGGAGCCAGCCGCTTACCTCGCCTTCTTCTCTGACGGAAGCGACGAGGATGCGGGCTTCCGGATTCAGTACGATATCATGGCACTCTCGGGTAGGTGGCGCTGATTGTACATGGTGTAGTACAGTAGGAGACGACATCGTGGCACTCTCGGATAGGTGGCGCTGTTCGTACATGGCGCGGTACGGTATGGTATGGCATCATGGCACTCTCGGGTAGGTGGCGCTGGTCGTACATGGTGCGGTACCGTACTATAGGGGCACATCGCAGCGCCACGCTCTCCTTTATGAGGGGTGGGAATACCCCCTCTGAATCGCGAAGCCCCAAGAATTATGGAGAGCAATATCGAATCTCCAAGATGAGATCTGCTCAAGTCTATGTGCGAAAATAACACACCTTGCATGTGATATAGAGAATATCGAGGAATTCGCAGACTGCTATAATGGATAGCGGTAAATAGGGAAAGGGTTTTCGCGTTGAACCAGGAATTGTACCGATAACGATCCCCATAAATTGCCAACAGCTAATCGCAAATCTCCACGAATTTCCTGGATGCCAATCGGGGAGATCGGAAAAAGTATCCCCCGCCCTCCTTTATGTGGCTTCCCTCTTACATATTGCGCCAAATGTGCACCATGACATGTCCACTGCCCTTGCTATAAGACGTGGGGTTTACGATTGAACCTAGCATTATACCTTTAACCCAATGTTTTGGACGGCAATTTCGTTTATGATGACAAATATTGAAAATCACACTTTGCCAGCTGCTTTCCATACATTTTTTAAAAGTATATTATAAACTAGAATATCGCATATGTATATATTATTGCTCTTTGCAATCGTTCCAGACGTGGCATGTGAGTCGCACAGCCAGCCGGCAGTGTTGTACTTCGCACCGGGAAAGATCATGTCTCCAGGTTACAGTGAGGGTGTGTACCCTGACGATGCCCACTGCCGCTGGATCATCCGCTCCTCAGCGGACACCGACCTGGTGAGTGGGGGGGGGGGGGGCGCCCCGATAGCTCAGTGGGTTAGAGCGCTGGCCACCTGAGAGCCTAACGGCACGGGGATGGGTGGTTCGGCCCTGCTGTGACCATGTCTGTGTGGTCGCAAGATAACGATTCCATGTCTTTCTTCGCAAATAGTAGGGAGTTACCCCCGGGGACGTGGCTCCACTCTCCCTTCATTATCCTTATTATTGACTCGATATGACCAGAAGTGGTTTACGCGTCCTGAATATACAACCAACCTGGTGTGTTGTGGCCATCGAGTCTCACCCTCATTATGTAGTAGTATCCATTCTCCCATAACGGGCAGTTCCCTGGCTGAGTTGGCATGGTTTATTCAGGACGTTTTAACCAATTCTGATCATATCCCGCCAATGGCGGTAGGAAGGGAAGAGCAGAGTCATGTCCCCGGGGTCAGTTGGTAAAGCTGAGCTGTAGATTCAACAACATATCGTGGATATACGAAGGCCCGAACACTGGCATCTGGGACAAATTTCGTTCAATCCCATTTCATTGTCACGGTATTTGTTATGGCCAAATCATTCATAAAGTCATAACATACATGGTACATACCAACATATAACAAGTTTAAAAGGGATACCTCTAGATGCCAATCCAGTACGATTTTTTTAGCCCGATTTTCTTATGCCTATAAGTGTCTTAAGCCGCCTACGTTGTCTTGCAACTCGTCATTTGTGGTGTTATTCTTGTTGATCCGATTTATGTTCAACCGATAATGCAGAAACGAAAATATGGAATGAATCCTTATATTCAAGGATATATGTTCAATTGTCCCTGTGTAGTGTCATTACTAACAATTTTTATTGGCCTAGTAATTATTAACCTTCATGTACACACGTATTTTTGCATAAAACCGCGATGTGTCATATCCAAACTGGCTTATCTTTCGCAGCTTGTAAAGCTTGAGTTTACCGCAATGGAGATCTACTTGGGACGGAGCTGTGAGTTTGATCGCCTCGATGTCTATGACGGGGACAGTGAGGACGACAAGCTGTTAGCCCGGCTCTGCGGCTCCGACCTCCCGCCTCCCATCACAGCCTCCACGCACCAAGTCCTGCTCGTCTTCACGTCGGACGATGAGTATGGCACGCAGGGATTCGTGGTCCACTTTGATTTTGTGGGTGAGTTTTAATTGATTAATTCATTCATTGATTGGTTGAAGATAAATCGTGATAACATCGGTGGGTCCTATCGTGACAAGAGGTAAGTTAGACATGACCCATATCTCCATTCGGGTGTAACCATGATATTCTTTGCGAAGAAAGATCGGCCAGATGTTTTATCCTGCGGAACATGAACATTTCCACAGGTGGGATTTGAACGGCATATCTGCCGCTTGGCCTGGCCAAGCCGAGTACACTCGACAATGGCCGAACGCGCTACCAACTAAGTCACATGATGACCTTTCATTTAATTATGGAATTACCCATATATTGTGCAGGATTAGGCCTACTTAGGTGGACAATGTATGTTTTTATTTTTGCATTTTCTATTAATGTTATACGCATATATATGCATTAATCCTTTCTTTGCGAAAGTGCTGAAGTGCTGTTACTTTTATGTGTATATTACGTTGGCTCTTATCCCCATGCCAATCGCCACCAAGTCGATACTTACCTACTATAACTGCTTGAGTATGAGTAATACGTGAGTTGTCCTGGTTCTCACTAACATTCAAGAATGGACATCGCATTGGTCGAAAAGAAACAGCAAGGTTATCAAATATACATATATTCAAATATTTGCTGCAGAAATTAAGGATTAAGATGTCGCACGCTTTCCATGAGCAGTCATTTATTTTTATTGTGACGTCACACAGACCCCCCGGACACCGTGGATTGGGCCAAGATGGCGCCCATCATTGTCTTCAGCTGTCTGGGCGCCGCCGCCATTGTTATCGTCATTGTGTGGTGTCGCTGTGGCAAAGCCATGAAGCGGGTGAGTTTGAGCTGAAATGTACAAGGAAAGGCCAAGCAACGAACTCACATTTGTTTTGGCCCGCCCAACAAAAAAAAATCGCATATTGCCATTCCATAGACGCGCCGGATTGAGTGCCATCTGAGAGCCTAACGGCACGTGGCTCGATGGTTCGAGCCCCGCTGTGGCCATGTCTGTGTGGTCGCATGATGAAGGTCCTATGTCCTTCTCCGCAAAGAGTAGGGGGTTACCTCAGGGGACATGGCTTCACCCTCCCTTCCTTCTCCCATTGACGCGATTTGACCTAAAGTTGTTGAAGGGCCCTGAATATACAACCATAGGCGCGCCGATCAGTTTAGTTTTGTATCAACATGAGACCTTTCCATAATAAAATTGCTTGGACATTGCATGAAGTTGCTCCAATTCATGCCCAATTTAGGCATGACGCGGTTTGAAGCTTCCAATGAACACGGTTGATAGGAATACTTACAGCTTCACCTTTCAAGGTGTAGCCCGCGAACTGGATTAGTGTATCTCACGATAGGCATGAGGAGAACGTGACCTATACTAAAACAATTAAGCGCCTTAACATACAATAGCGACCTATTTACATAACCTTCATCGTGTAATTTTATGACCAGATTTTTAAAACATAGTTTTAAGCTCATAGTGAAGCCAGGAACACTTTCATATCGATGATTAGATTACATAACTCAATGGTATCGGCACATTTCCCGTGGTAGAGATGAACCAATGCATACATCATGCCTGTTGCAAGATGCACCTCGTGTCAAAGTTCACATCCGTTCTGTACCATTCCAGAGGAGGTCGCGGCCAGCGCAGTCTCCGCTCTACGGACCGATGCAAGCTCTGACAGCCGCAGGAACCGGAAGTCGCAGCGCCCTCTATGAAACCGAAGCCGCCATTGAAGGTACATAACATGGCGGACCAGGCGGGGGTATCATGTGACCAGGTGGGGGTGTCATGTGACCAGACGGGAGTGTCATGTGACCAGGTGGGGGTGCCATGTGACCAGGTGGGTGTGTCATGTGACCAGGCGTGCGAGTGAGTGTACCCAGAGGACGCGCACTGCCGTTGGATCACCCACTCCTAGTAAGTGGTGGCCATCTCCGCTCACCCTAATGAGTAGTATCCATTCTCATATAACGGGGTCCTCCCTACCTGAGTTGGTAATCAGGCTGAGCTGTGGATTGATCAACATGTATACGAAGCCTGTCCAGCCACTCGTTTCTGGACCTCACAGGTGTATCATATGCGATAAAGTAGTTTTAACTCGTTAATCTGGTGCAACATGTCTGGATGAATGTATCATAGATCTTTATCTCTATGGACATAAATGTTGCAATACTGGATGATGATGCCTCAATTATAAGAAACAACAATTATAGACTCATACTATTATAATTTTTGTGGGGATGGTATCTACCCATTTCCATATTTAAAAAAGTCTAAAGTAATCTAATATTTAACTTAAATTTAAAAAAAAATGAGTTTTAATTTTAAATTTAAAAAGGTTTGAATTTAGGTGGACAATGTATGTTTTGATTTTTGAGTTTTCTATTACACACATATATGTGCATTAATCCTTTCTTCGCTTATTATAATTAATTTTGGCCATTTACTCCAGTGATTTCAACCCGCATCTGGATCATATTTTATCCAACACCGATTGACTGTCCCGAGATATCTTCGCCCAAATTAGTACGAAGCAATAGATCGCGCAAAAACTGTGTTCCACTGAGTGCGCGTGTACCTAACTCGGTAACCACTCACTGCGCAGGCGCCGCAGCCAGACCGGGATCAAGCCCGGAGCGGGGCGACGGGGACCCCCGACCTGTCCTCCCGCCCCGAGCCATCCGGCCTCCGAGCTACCGGGATCCTGCCTTCGACCGGAGCTACATCGCCATTCCGGATTACCCGCCTCCGACGTACCAGGAATCGCTGGGTCACCCTCTGGCTCAGGTAAGTACAACAAGTACAGCTGTCTACGCTCCTTTTCCAATTCATGGATTCGCCCTTCATAAATGATCTGCCCTTATCCGTTATATTTACCTACATTTTAACGCCGTCATGGGTTAACCTATAGTACGTGGATCCCCCCTTGCCCAGTGGTACAGCATGGCTGAGCTGCTTTCAGATCATCAGGCGGGACGTACGAACCCAGAAACCTGCCTATGGAGCCAGTTTCATCTAAGTTTGCCCTCATGTGCGCAAAAGCGGGCAAAGATATAACTGATGCCTTTCTAGCGCAGTTGTTAAATATGATGAGCTGCAAGTCAACAGGTCGTGGTTTCGAACCAGGGGACCCCTATATCTGGGGCAAATTTTATCCAACCACCTTTCATAATGTCACGCCAGGTTTCTTGACCCGATTTAGCTTTCACGTCCACAAAAAAGCGGCGTAAGACACATTAAACACTTCATTTCATCTTCCAGATACATCACGTACAACGACCTCATCTGGATACGTCAAACAGAACGGAACCGGAAGATGACGAGATGCTGGATCTGGAGACCGCTATCGCCGCGTCCTTGCAGGATTCGGTCAGCCAGCGGTCAGCATCCGGCGGCCGGGATCGATCCGGAGACGCCGGGTCCGCCACTCCGGCGGGATCCGTACAAGGCGCCTCAAGCACGTATCTGAACGCGTCCTTCCAGATGGACATCCCAAGCGGCGGTCGTGAAGATGCCGTCACATATTCTACTATCAGAGATCTTCAAAATGACGTCACATCCGGTCGACCGGACGACGGCGCAACGAACTCTCGCCGCCCGGAGTCGCGGTCACGTGAGCCCGGCGACACCGCGGGGGATGTAGTAACAGATGCGCCGGGGAATCATTCGTGTCATCAGGAAGGTGACGTCATCGTACGCGATGACGCTATGATTCCGGACGCAAGCAGCGAATTCCCGCGTGGCGAGGCACCCGTCGAGATGCGGCGTCGGCGCCTCAAACACAAGAAAAACGAGGCTCGAAGGAGATCGAAATCATTATCTTCAAGTAAATTAACCCTGAACGGCGAAAGCGCCATCCGTTCGGCGGCAGACGCGAAACATCGCAAAGACGGTGACAGAGGTGGGGACTCCTCACAAATAACTCCACAATCATCGGAACACACGTCGTCGCGCCCTGTGTATCAAGCTAGGGCCACCGACTCCCACAGGAGACGACCCGATGGCGCGGAGCTCTGCACCAGGTCTCGGTCGTGTGAAGCCCTATTTCCGGAACCCACGCTGTCACTGCGCAGTCGCAGTACGGACGCCTTGAACACACTGAGCGCGGCGCGGAACGTTAGCGCGAATCCGCTGGGTCACCATAGTTACGACGCCGATCGCTATGGAAACGTTGCGAATGAGAGGCGATCAACAGCCGATTTGTCCAGATCGAGGCAGACAATGGGAAGTACGCTCTCCATGGAAAGCAGCGTGTAGGGACGGAAGTGTGACGTGCCCCTTTCGCTCTCAATATCGTTTTGCCTGATGAGCAAAGCATACGTCGATGATAATGTATGAGAAAGAATATATCCATACCCCACAACTGCGCTACTGAATGACGTTGCAGCTTATTTATCCACATAGAGTTTATATCAGATGTAGACAACTGCCTTGTCAACGACGCTTTCCCAACCAATATCAATTAATTAATCGATTTCTACGCCTGTCTTGTACTAGAATGACAGAGGAACCAATGCCATGTTTTGCACACATATATAGATGCATATACATACATATTTTTGTACTTCTTTTGGATATGGTAGCCTACATATATGCCAAGGTTACCGCGCCAACACTGTCACCGAGAACTTTCACAATAATATTGAATATACATGTTAAAGTATATTTGTAAAATTATTAAAATTATCATGGACGTAATCGTGTGGTAACTTACGCACTTCAAAATTTTGCAAGCTCGTGGTGTTGACTGCAAATCGCGCAGGCAGAGTGGCTATTCACCGAAGCCTCTCACGCTGCTAGCGGTGGTATCAAGAATCACATAAGTTGTCAAATTAAATATTACACTTTCCTCATTCCAAAATGAATTTTTTTTATTAGTGTAATGTGGCTGTTCCTTTACCTGGAAAACGGCTTCCAAGTGTTCTTAAGTAGATTTGCGTAGCGATAAGTGTGGTGAATGGATTGAAAGGGAATAATATGATATAGCATAATAACGGAACTGATGTAATTTTAAGGGAAATATTCGGATGAAAGCCGTACAAATGCTAACAGTGCTGTGATAAATGTTCAATATAGGTCCATGTATATTTGAAATAGATGACTGGATCAATGGGATAGTCTGTGTGGAGACGTAGCTCTACAACATTCGCCAATTTGCACGACCTTATCTTTGCCGACTTACTATGGGAATAAATGCTGCGTTACACACCCCGCCAACTGTTCCACAGGATTGTGTCTTTTGTTGCGCTTTTACGTAAAGTTATGTGTGGAATTAGACATATCAAAGCAGAATCAAAATGGCCTATTGTGAGAAACTGAGTATTACCACGTCTTCGGCTATTTATTTTATATTGTAGCAGTTCAAATAGATATTTGCAATATTTAAGGCATTGGTCTTTTGTCTATATTAGAAAACTGCTATGAAATATACTACTAGTAATATGATGGGTTGTTTTCTTAGGACAAAGCTTAACAAATACTCTAATAATCGATATTGTTCTGCCATCTTTGTAGGCATGTCCCTTCTGGTGATTCTTACATGCAGTTACTACGCCTGCATTACGGTCAGTCGGTGAATCTATCCACCAGCTAATTATTCTCCATTCTGGTTCATCTGCAGCACTATTATTTGTGGCAAATAGCATGAATGTTCGCGTAATAGGGCGTTATGATGCCTCCATTGCAATAATTTGGCCTCAGCATTATTGGCTAATTATATCACTGTGCGCGACCTGCGCCCAGTAACTGCAGACACGGTCAAATAAACATGGCAGAAGGTATGTCAGGTGAACTGTCAAATCGCGGTAAAACTATGTGAAATATGTCATTGGGTAATCATCTGTGATGTCCTTTAGACAGCTTTCCTTCGAGTTTGTTCTACTTCAATTTTTAGTTGCATTTTCAGAGCATTTGATCTTTTGCGCGGTGTTGACCGTATCTGAATCTTGTCAGCTACCCAACAAATTCCAGTTATGGGAAACATCACATTTGCATGACGCCACTACGAAGTAAATTAGAGCAAAGGTTGCTATTTTGTTTACACAATGCCAGCCTCATAACTTGGTTGGGCGATGTACAACATTTGCCACGGCCGATGCGCAGTCAGCTTCAAACAAATGACGAGTAAAATATTCAACTGACACTACTTTGCGCCATCTTTAGCTAAGATTATCTGCAGTTACGGGCCGCCGTTTGCGTACCGTGATATATGCGTATAGCATATATCATAGCACGTTGGCACATTTCACCGGTTCTTAATAGATGCTGGTCGCAAATTTTACGCTTTTTTCGCAGCGCACATGTTGAACGCATTATGACGACTTATATCGCGACATTCGATCCCAGGTATCAATAATTTACCCTGTTAAATGTGGTTGCAGGTTACCACAGAGGTGCAGATTCGGCTAACAGAAATCCTAATATTCACGGAAAATTAAGGTAGCAACTTTGTTTGTGAAAATATAACGTTGAAGCTTCCACATTACGTCATGTTTTATTACAAAAGCTACTAAACGGCATGACATCGCGAGTATGCATAATACTATATGTACAATGTACAAACAATATAGCAAAATATGGCAAATATCAATGCAATATCAAGCAATAATGTGAATTAACACATATCTCATACATATATTACATATAATTTATCATCATTATCGTTATCTTTAGACTCCTACGTAGACTCCTATCCGAAACATAACAATATCGCTACTTATGGTATTCACTCTTGACAAGATACTAAGCCATCCGCGGGATCCCATGTAAGAACAAGCTTTGTGAAATACACGCTAATAATCCAGCTTTAACATCACAGGGGGGGGGGGTCCAGGCGGTATGGACCCCCCCACCCTCTTTCTGAGGAAGAATGCCGTTTTCCAATGCAACATTTAGACCATCTGACGCATAGATCCCCACATTTTGAGGAAGAACGCTATCTGAGGCGGCGTGGAGTCCCCCCCCCCCCACCCCCCCCCCCCTCCTTCCCCGGTCGCTTTTCAGAAGAACCTCCAATCCCCTGGTCGTCCAAAAAATTGTGGTTTCCCCGGTCGCAATTTCGCCCCCCCCCCCCCCCACCCCTCCCCCTTTCTAATTTCTGGTCCGCCCCTGATCATTCCTATTGCTTCAGTTCAGACGCATAGACACCGTTAGAACCTAACATCCAATAATCAATTTAAGGCACAGTTTATATATCGGATCTAGCATTTTATTGCATTGTGCATTGCATCACGTACGCCCATATTCTCGTGTTAAACATACTACATACAGTCAACTGAATAAATATAAACATTATTTAATAACGTACACACTTTTCTCCTCACTTTTCTCGCCATGACCAGAAACCATATTCCCATAACACATTTGTTGGTGTTAATTTTCCGTGTTGTGGTGAACCATTATCTCACCGTTGCTCACCTATTACTCCCGCTCACCATGTACTGCAATAATACATTTCGTGGGCTCTAACATGGTAGCTGGACCGTTCAAGCCTTCATTACGTTGAGGGAACCCGTCGAGCCAACTTTAAACTTGCGTCGGGGCCGGTCTGTTTGATGAATTCGTACCAGTCAGCGCGGAGGTTTCATCGTTGGCAGTTTCCCAGCGCACGGTTGAGTTGGGGTTTTCGTCATCCTCGCCGTCGGTGAACAGGGATTCGTACTTGTTCGGTGACTTGTAGCGCCAGGGAAAGACACGATAGCGGTACCTGGAACGTAGTAGAGCAAAAAATCCAACTTTTAGTTTGCCTAAATATGATAAAAACGACGCGAATTCACCCCCAACACACAAAGGCGGATCCAGGGTTTCATGACAAATAACAAGAGTTGGAGAGGGCCGCTGGCCACTTTGGGTGTGGCGAGCTCGCTAAAAATTCACGATCGGTTGGGTAGGGTTTGGGGGGAAGGGTGTCTACAATAAAATGGATATTCTACAAGAGAGTGAGGTGAGCGGTCGTTTGTGCGACATAATATTTTAGAATCTAGCATGCCAATCCCAAATGTGATGTAAGAATCGCCTGCGACAAACACGAGAGTAGTGAGTACCATAAGTGCAATGCCCACTTGCAGGTGATGTAAGGCAGACACACAGTAACGTAGTGAGTACTATAAGTACAACGCTTACTTGTAGATGACGTAAGGCAATCATGAATGCAGTGAGTACGATAAGTGAAATATCCACTTATTAATGAACCTTCCAAAACCAAAAATTTCGTAGTGAGTACTATAAGTACCATACTTACTTGTAGATGATACAGGAACCTCCAACGACAAACACGAAAGTAGTGAGTACAATAAGTGCGATGCCCATGTTGTGCCGGTATCGACTGAAGAAGGTGCAACTGAACTCTTCCGGGTCAACCTCATCGACAAACTGCCCTTGAACCCGATACGGAGTCGCGCATCTGGCAGAATATGAGGAAAATGGATCATGGAGTTGATGTAAATGATACCATTATATATGTTATGTTTCACAGAAAATGACATAAGGATGACGCAAATTCATTGCAGACTTCCCACGGCCATAGCATAAAAATACAGGGTGAAGAATAAAAAAATATCGCTATGTCAGGAACTTTTCACATTATTATAGACCACTATGTCTGCTGACCACTATGTCAAGACCAGGATCACAATCCAAAAATAAACTCTACAACCGAGTTTGCCGCAAACATATTCACTAAACTCATTATCTTGGCAACATGTAGAGCATATATAGGGAGTAAATGCCATTTAGTAGGACAAAATAATAGTGGGAAAACGTTAGGCACTTCAGGGCATGTAGGAATCGCGAGAGACATGTTTTAGTGACGGAGCCGGACGATCGTTCGAACCACGTGAGTGGTGGATGGATGTTGCCCAGCTTTAATATTTGGCTTTGACCTTCCTGTTTCCAGGCTAATGGGCCAGAGACGTATACCAAGGGGACATAATTTCTCGTTTAAACATTATTCTTAGCAAAACTATCCCCAAGCTGGCTCCAGTTTAAACATTGTTCTTAGTAAAAGTATCCTCAAGCTGGTTTCAGCGTGCACAAATCAATCTCAGCTCACTGACTTTCTTTTGAACTATCGACCATATGTAAGTCAGATGTAAATGACGTAAAGTGTTTTATCCGCTTCAGCACGAAGTCCTCAAACCTTCTTAGCGCTACGCAGATCTGCTTAAGGTCACGTAGGACATTGCGGAGCTATGCTCCCTGCAAAGTACATAAAGGGGCCACGAGCAGTTTTTTTGGAATTAAGATGGTGCCAAAGTTGAAGTACACCACTTGTGACTCTGAATACTGCCGTTTTTGTCGTTCGTAAATTATCATGCATACCGGCGCTGTGGCCGTATTCTTAAACCACACAATCTACTTGCTCAACAGAAATTTCGCCAACGAGTATCGGGTTCCAAATAGAAAAGTACTGTAGGTGGATTTTGTGAATTAAGAAATAATATACCTTGCCAACATTCAATATTGAAGCACCACAACAAAGGGAGAGTGAAGCTGCGACGAAGGCACACATGTTGTGTGTAAGGGACGAGTGGTTAAAGAATACCGCCCCGAGAGCCGATTGTGTAAATTAGGAAGGGGTTCTGGGTGGAGTAAACACCCGGTGAATTACGATCGGCAGTGAGGGCAAACCTCGCTGGAGGTAATAGGGCGATCTACCCTTTCAATGTAACGTCATTTGCTCTAAAATGGTCCACAAATATAACGTCAGGGCATTATACAAGCAATCCATTATAACGGATGCAGACTCATCCCCAATACACACTTCAATTGCGTGCTACAGTTTTGTGCAATACCTCCCATAATACACATGCTTTACCATATAACCGTGAGTATTTAAAATGGTTATTATTGAAGGTACCATTGAAGTGGTCCCGCCTATGGACATCTCTTATTGTACACTTCTCGTTATTTATCGTCACTCCGAATTTAACCAACTTAAAGAGATCTGGAAGGGGTAAATGGCGACACGCTACACAGGCAATAGTTGAAAAATCGACATTCGACATTGACCTCCAATTTCCGACACTGAGGATCTGAAAAGGCGACATCGACACATATTTTCGAGAAACAACACGACACTGAACTTAGCCAAAAAGCGACACGGAACGACATTCGACACCAACGATTTCGAACACTCGACATTCGACACTTAGAATTTTGAAAACTCGACGCTGGGCACTATTAAAACGATTTTACTTATATACTCACATTTGCTTAGCGAATAATTTCGTGAACACTTCAACACGTTAATCCACCAACAACGGTCCAGTACCATAATGTTAAATTCCGCGATTCCTTACTTCAGCCAAAGTTACAGTTCGAGAGATCATTAAGCTAGTTACTTCGATTGATGTTGCCGGTCCTGCCCTTAAGTTCGACGGATCGTAAAGTAACTTACTTCGGTTGATGTTGCTTCGTGATCATGCCACTCAGCTTGGCCTCAGACAGCCAGTTGAGGTGACAGTCGCAGTCCCACTTGTTCCCGCTCAAGTCCAGATACGTCAATTCCGGCCAGTTCAGCAGCTTCTCATCGATAGACACCAGGTGGTTGTTGGAGAAATCCACGGTACTAACGGTAGAGTGTTCCATGTCAAAAGCCCCTGCTTCTATCTTCCAGAGACGCGTGTTGTTGCGAATGTAGATGGATCTCAGGTCACGCAAGCCTTGGAATGTCTTGTTAGCAATCGTCTCCAGCGACGGGCAACGCTCAATGCTGATGGAGAGGATTTCGCTGGGGAAGACCTCCTGGCTGATGTTCAGCAAAGGATTCCTGCCCAGGTTGATATATTCTAAGGTAAACAGCCCGCTGAACAGACCGTCGTCCAGGTCGACTATCTGGTTACCGCTAAGATGCAGGGATCTGATGTGCGTCAAGCCAATGAAGGTGGCTCGCTCCAAGAGGGTGAGACTGTTGTCCGACAGATCCAGGGTGAGGAGATCGTCGTTGTCGAAGAAAGTGTTACGCTCGATCTCTGTGATTTTATTGCCCTGGAGATACAAGTATTGCAACCCCGAAAGGCCTTCGAAGTCGTGCCCGTGGATCGTACTCAAGCGGTTGTGATCCAGATTAAGCACTCTCAGGGATTCCAGATCCCTGATAGCCCCACGGGAGAGGTTGGACAGCATGTTGTAGCTGATGTTCAGCGAGGTCAGTCCATTGGTATAATAGAACGCGTCGGGCGCGATCTCCGTCAGACGATTATTATCCAATCGGATGACCGTTAGATATTTTAATCCGTGGAAAAGTCGGCTGGAAACGCTGGCTAACCTGTTTCCGGTCAAGTTCACTTTCTCCAATCCTGTGCACCCTTGGAAGACGCTGTCGTTCATCGCACTGATCCAATTCCAGGATAGATCCAGAAATGCCAAATTATCAAGTCCTAAAGCGGGCACGTTGCCAATTAAGTTGTGATTCAAATCCAGATGCTTTAGGTCTTTATAATCGTTGATCTCGGATATATTTTCGATAAGATTATGGCTTAGGTCAAGCCACTTAACGAAGTTGCGGTCGCCAATGACCTTACTGGGAATGGCGTTGCAACTGGAGTTCGAGCATTCAAGAGTTCCTTTCCAGTCATCGTAATTGCAATTATCGGGAACAGCACAAGTGTAATTGGCCGCTGCATCGGCCGATACGCCAGGTGTCCGGCAGATTAATGCTACGACCATTATCATCATTACTGTCGGCCCAAATCGTCCTCTTGTCGAACGGCCATACCTTAATGACGCCATCGTGTATGTTATGTAAACGAAGACGATTAATTATTCATCTATGACGTCATCCGGATCTGATGCCATCAGTCAAATGACTACGAGGATGACGTTTGCCAAAGTCCGTACCCCTACAACAATGAGTACAGATGACTTATACAGACATTTACACTTTACTTAAATGATTTACTCAACAAATGGTAGACAGCGACTGTTGCTATCACCATAGTGACCATATACAATATAAAGCTAACATAATTGAAAGTTAAATTAAATGCATTCTTACACATAGTGCATATACTAAATCTGTGCGATGCATTATAGTTGTGATGTGGATGGCGCAAAAGGAATTTTATGTAAATTAATTACGAGGTCATAGCGATCGTTATGCTATAACACCAAATCCACTATCGTTCCTGCTAGTGATATTACTTGCAAGACCACGAAGTGTAATTATATCAGTTATACTTATATGAGAAATCACATCGACAATTTTACACCGCAAATCATAGTAAGGTTACTTTTTTTCAATTTGTTATATGGACATGTAACATATAACATGTAAAGTTATCATTGCATATAAATACAAATATGTAATGTGTAACAAATCAACAAGAAAGATGTAATGGCCTGAAATATTGGTGTTTTGTGCCGTTTTTACGCACATACAGGAACGGTAACTTGGAGCCAGGAAACCTCCCGTGACACTGAAATAAAGTTGATGCAGGATACCTGCTCCCGATTCCGGAGCCCGGGGTGCGAACCCACGACCTGTTTGTCTACCGCTCAGCCCGCTTACCTTCTGAGCTAGGGCCGGACTTCCTTAGTCTGGTCGATGGGGTGTTGTTATTCCGTAACTTGTGGCGACGGTTCCGCCGTGTGATCCTTGCGGAGAAGTCGGTAAGGAGACCACCACCAGCAAGGTGTCGTCAGTCCGCGTTATCTGGCTATAGTGGGGACAGTGATCTCGATCCAAAGGCCCATCCAATAACAATGGGGCGAACTAGCTTCTCGTTGGGTGGCCGGAGTGAGTGCGTCGCACATCGCTTGTAGGGGGTGGAGGGGGGGGGGGGGTGAGGGAGGGGAGAGAGGGTGAAGGTGGGGGTTAAAGTGAGGAAGTGGTAAGTGGGAGGGTGTGTGAGGTAACAGAGGAGGTTGAGGGAGAGGGAGGTAAGAGGGGAGGTCTAGGCGAAGGTGGGGTGAGGCCGAGGGAGGGTGAAGGAAGGTGAGGGTGATGTGACGGATGTGTGAGGGTGGGTGAATGAGAGAGTGTGGGTGAATTGAGAGAGGGAGGCCAGGAGAGGATATGGTGAGGGGGAAGGTGGAGGTGGTGATAGGGTGATAGGTGGTGATAGGTCTAGGTTGGTGCTACCAAGTTGGGGTGCACACAGCACTCGCACAGCCAGGGTAAGGACAACAATACCGGTCCGCCAGGTGGCGGCACCAACATAGATCTCTCGGTGGATATGGACCCGGATGCTAACATCAGCATGGGCCATATATGTCGGGCACGTGCACGCAGTGACTGACCCAAATGGCGTCGACGGAACAATAGTATTTAGTGTCAACCCTGTTAGCATACATTACAGCTGTTTGCCACAGTGTTGTGAACTATAACGTTGTTACAGTCATTTGAAATGGTAACAACTTTCACTCGTTGAACCACTCTCCCGAGAGAGGTCGCCTCACTAACAGAAAACCACATATGTGGGCCAATGGCGGAATTAAAATCCGACAGCCGTTCGTTGTCTTGGTACCGCGTCATTACACGACACTTTGGTTGGTTAATTTGTTGTATATTGAGAACGCATTAACCACTTTTTTGTCATATCGCGTCGATAGGAGAAGGAATGGAAGAGCGGAGCCCTGTCCCCGGGTTAACCCCCTACTCTTTGCAAAGAAGGGCATGAGCTCTTTATCCTGCGACCACACAGACATGGCCACAGCGGGGCGCGAACCATCGATCCACGTGTCGTTAGGCTCTCAGGTGGCCAGAGCGCTCAATGCAAGCGCTCTAACCCACTCAGCTATCGGCGCGGCTCTCCCTTACTTTGGTCATTCTTCCATATTAGGGATTGATTCAAAATGATGTGATTCACAACAATAATATATTGTGTGGGCTACCAACATGGCACATGAACCATTTAGTACCACACACATTTAGTTGTGTACACTTGTACATATCAGAGAAATGACGTTGTTTTTCTCATGATCAGGTAGAGGTAGTGACCTTTGTAAGCGTTCGAAAACCAATGCGCCTTTTGACTTTTGGTAATGCTGATATTGCATTAAAACTGTCATTAATGACGTTAAATTGGCATCAAAAAAGACAACTCAATATCGGTCAAAATCTTGCACGCTGAAATCTATTCCGAAAGCACATCAACATAATGGGTGTAGGCCTACCGTATCCCCTACCCCGCCCGCCTTAATTCGCTAACGCATTCACAGGGACGTGTTATTCATGAGGCGGATGGGTGGATGCGCTGGGCGGGAGATATGTATATAAGTATATCATAATCAGGCGCGATACAATTCTTCTCCAAACTGCGCATTACTACGGTTTGTAGGTCTATGCGTGGTAAGCACCGGCATTAGCATCCCCCCCCCGCCCCCACCCCTCCGCCCTCTCTCCCCTGCAATCCGCCACCACCCCACCACACAAAGAGAACCCAGAACAAATCTTCACCGTACTAAAGTCCTACATGAGTCACCCACTCCAAGTGTTATCCCCAACGCACCCCTACCCCTCCGCCGCCGCCCGTTCCCCACCCCTCCCTGGCCTATTACACCACTGTCACCCTCACACGCCAAGACCCCCGGGGTCCCCCCCCCACCACCACCACCACCACCCGCCGGGTACAAGACGTTGATCACGTGCACTTGGATTGGCCTCTTGGAGAATACATCTACGTCCCTCTTGACACACAGTCACTGACCACCACACCGACAGGTGGGGCCAAAGGTTGCACGCTACCATGTATGTCACCAAAAGACGGAACGGAGGCCATTGAAGAATGATATCATCGTCTTATCTGTTCGTGTTATAGTTACATCCAGTGGCGCATTTAACCCCTAGCCCCCCCCCCCCCCTCCTGTGTCCCTCCTTGGCCACATGGACTCCCCCACTCTCACACAACCCCCTACACCCCACCCTGTATCTGCAAGTATCCATGTCCGTAGCTTTATCATGGGCATACCGACCACCGATAGCAGGCATTACTCAACGATAAATCATGCACATCAATAGTTCAAACATGACAAACAGTAGCACCATACACTAAGCAGCTAAAACTTACGAAAGCCACGGACTTCCAGCTATGAGGTAATCTATACTGACATTGTAAATTACCCCCCCCCCCTCCACCCCACCCACCTCCAACACACACACGGACGCTCTTATGTATATATCACCCTGTCCTCTCATCCGCCCACCCCCCCTCTCGCCCACCCACATCGCCCGCCCCCCACCAATCACATGGCGCACGCACGTGTCCCGCTAAGCCAGTATCGTGCCATCCTGGTTAAATCATGCACGTGGCTCACAACACAAGAAGGTGAGACAGGGAACCTGTCAGTATAAATCAAAGGCGGGCACCAAGTAGGGACGCTCTGCTCATGAAATGGAGGATCCACGATTTTTTAAAAAGAGAGGTGGGGAGGGGGGGGGGGCGGGTAGGGGGGAGAGAGGTGAGTTGTAAATTGCGTAACATGAGATTCCCGAAAGCGGAGACCCCAGTGGGTTTAACGGGGTTGGGTGGTGGGGGGGGGGGGCGTCTTCAGAAGTGTAGAGGGTGGATTTGCACACAAACTGAAAGTTATTTCCACCCTACAGACGTGTCATGCTGCTTTAGTGCACACAAAGGCTAAACTGGACCAAAGAACCAGATACCATATATTAGAGACCCTTAGACCAGTGGCCACAGACCCCGATTCCAGAGTCCAGATAACCATACACCAGAGTTCCATAAAGTCAAGTTCCATAGTCCAGAGACCCATAAACCAGAGACCTAGAGACCAGGGTTCACAGACCCTTGGACCAGAGTCGAGAGACCCAGAGACCAAAGTCCCGTAAACCAGAGTTTCGAGACCTAGACTCCAGAGACCCAGAGACTAGAATCCCACAAACCGGAGATCAGCGACCATGACATCCAGAGATCCAGAGACCAAAGTCCCATAAACCAGATATCAGAGACCAAAGTCCCATAAACCAGAGACCAGAGACACCAGCGACCATGGCATCCAGACATCCAGATACCCATAAACCAGAGTCGAGATACCCATAGAGGAGAGACCCATAGACCAGAGACCCATAGACCAGAGACCCAGATTGCGGAGTCCCATAATCCAGAGACCAGAGACCAGCGACCAACGACCATGACATCCAGAGATCCAGGGACCAGCAAACAGACATGCAGAGAGCCAGAGACCCAGCCCACCACCACAGCCGTCTGCGAACGCACATCATCACGTGACACGTCCCCGAGCGGATGAGTCACGTGCGGCTTGCACTGGCGTCAACAATTAGGGTTAACCACACACAAATATATATATATATATATATATACTCACAAAGACCGAGTCGAGTTTGCACCCACTCAAACCTAAACCACGCGCACTTTGTCTATGTTTAGAGCTATCAGCGTGCAACCACATTTGGCTTAGCTGGCTTGCTGATCCTTAACCCCTCGATCCCTCCCCTCCCCCGCGGCCACTCCATCCCAGGGCCCCGCCCACCCCCCACCCCTCCACCCTGCTATGGCCTACTCCGGACCGAGATAGCCATAACACAGATACATGCCTTAATTGTCCTGGAACGACGCACACGTCGAGTCTTCTGTGCCATTAACTTAATACCAGTGTTTACTGCCCTCCCTGGCCAGTGCTGCGGGCTGCGGTCAACAGAGGTGTTTTTGTTTGTGCTAAAGCTTGTGTTTCCTCGGTCTACTTTACCCATTTAAATCGGGGCCATAGTTTTTAGCGGTTCACCAGGTCCGGCTGCAACATACTAACCTGTCCGGCCGCGATAACCTGTCCGACCACGCTTCTTTCGTGTCGCTAACAATGGCCCTAACCTAACCCAAATATGATCTCTACCATAACATATATGTGCTAGTTACATCGCAAGCCCATTCGCTGTGCATGCGCACTCGTCAGCAAGGCGCGCTATCGAGCTGCAGAAGTTGTCATACTACACCGGAATCGGAACTGCACCACGGCCATGTGTTTCGGTCCAAGTGTAAACATACAATAAATTAACGATTAAGGACGGCATGACGGTTATAAAGACCATATGTTGTTATTGGCGACCGATTACAAGCAATTAAGGCTCAAACTAAAAAAAAAACATGGAACTCATTTACAACTGGTAACATTTTGAAAACATTAAGTTACTCTATAATAGTTTTTAAATCTTCTCCCTCCTTCCAGTTGTCATGGCTGGAGGTAAAATATGAAAACTTATAACGGCAAGCACATACCGATATCTAGTTATGCGTCATTATGGGAAGGGAAAATGGATAGAATATAAGGGGGAGGGCAAGGGGGGGTCGTGTTCCCTAGTTACGAAGAATTCATTTCTTTATTCCCAGGTCACGATGAATCAAAATGAGAAGTCCCCGGATACATCATATGATAAGGCCATTTGTCAATACACGATTATTTAATATTAAAATTTCCAGTTCACGATTAATAAAAATCCT
>OZ025250.1:28242621-28365476 GCA_964019135.1 Arenicola marina
CATATATAACTTTGCCTGTAAGATGCGAGACCACTATTTATGGCTTTTCTCAATCAAAGGCAAAGAAATCATTGAAGATTTTTCACTTTTCATTCACAACAAAAAAATTATTCGGAAATAAACAGGCAGAAATACTCTCTCAAGCAACATTTTCGGGAAAAACAATACGAAAAGTTACATCTTTATACCGGTGGAGATGTAGATGTGTGATGTAGAAAGATTTGACTTCTAGGGTCCAGGCTGGGCGATAATGATGTGCCAACGGGGACCTTAACCCGGTCGTCACCAACCCTCCTCTCCTCTAGTCTTCTTAGCGCCCTTGTCCACCGCCCCCACCCCTTCCCCCCTTCCCCATACCTACCCCCTCCCCCCCCCCACCACGGTAAAAATGGGCAATGATACCCACCCTCTAGAGGATTGTCTCATGAGGCTAGATCTCTGACTCCAGCCAGATGTGTGCAGTACAGCTGCGGCTTCCCGCTTCCGTGTCACGCTCGTCCCGTCGATGTCAACAACGCGTGATTCAGGTCGACACGTGACATACCTGATTGTAATAACAAACGCCAACAGGGCGGAAACTCGCTAGTCACATCAGCTGACTGATCAAGTGACAAATATTATTACCCACCCAACCAATTTGTATTAGTTCAATCAAATGTCCAGATACATATTTCTTTTGCATATTTTGCATGTTTTTCATTATTATTAACGTTATTCCGTCTTTTCTTACCAGCACGACACGCCCCGTCGTCCGTCTTTTCGTGACCGCCGCTCCCGCTCGGCAATTATAATTATATTGGCTTAATTGAAAGATCAGCTGGTTCTCATACGTGTGTGGTTCCCGTCAGTGGCTCTCTTCTCACTATGGGTTGCGGAAAAGAAATCCTTGTAAATAACCATCCATCACTTATACAAACGCCGTGTGTTGTCGAGCGCTGAGGAACACGACGTAACTGTAGGAAGGCAAACACCAGTCTGGACCATACAACAACACACACACAAGTTCAGTACGTGTTGACCCCATCTGGTGAAGTAATATATATGTATATCTTTATTCGAACCCGAAGTTCAAAACATATATATACACACAGAGAAATAAAACACAAAGAATGGAAATCGAACGAGGTAAACCTAAAAATTGGTAACTGACAAACAACTGAATTAGCCGTCAACGTCCCATTAGGGGCCTATGTTATGAATAAATATTCGCTAATATCGTTCATTGGAGTTATTTCTTAAACTGTGATTAATATTATGTCATCAAGCAATACAGGAATATTACCAAACTAAACCTAGCTTTGCAGCGGTGGGGAGCGGGGAGGGGGGTTGGGGTGGAGCGTCGAACCCGGCGCACCTATAGTGAAGTGAGTTATCTTGACAATGCGGAGACAATTGTAATTGGCTTTCCATGTCGACATCTCTACAGTGGCGCGGACCCCCGGAGGCTATACCTGATACCATGGAGACCAGACCATCAATCCCACCCCCTCGATCGGAGGTGGGGGGGGGGGGAGTGCGGCCGGGGGCCAGACGCATCGTAACGCCGCCCAGCGAAAAATGGGAGGGAGGGTGGCGTGGGCAGAGAGTGAAGGTGCCAAGCTTCCTTAGAGTGGCGCATGTAAGAGAACTCGCAATTAAGATATGAAATGTCTTCGCTTTAGGCCATTTTAGTGAAAGCTAAAGTGCGCCTCCCGCTATTCCCGGAAGTGACGTCAGACGGGTAGGGTGATGGGACAGGGGGTGAGCGGATGGGGCGAGGGACGGGAGCCAGGGGCATGGGAGGATGTTTGGAGTGACGTGAGGTGTGTAGGGTGATGGGTCATGGGGGGGTGGCTGCGTGGGGCGAGGGCCGAGGGGCAGGGTAGGATGGTGACTAGGGTGAAGGGTCGGGACAGGCTAGGGGGGGATGGGCGGGTGTGTGTGGGTAGTTGGTGACGGGTATACCCAGCCTATCACATCCGGCCAAAGCTAAATACCTTCCTTGTGTTGTAAGTAACGTTGTTCCCAATTCACCCCTGAGGCTACCTGAAGTCTTGATTACACTGGTAGCACATGAGCTCAGCCCTTCCCGCCCCCATGCACGCCCCCCCCCCCTCCCTTGCCCCACGCCTCTTTCCTTCCTCCATTGGTTGCCTACTTCTCTACCCAGGCCCGCAACAGCGGTGAGTTCTAGGCAAAAAACCGCCCTGATCTATGCCATAAAATAAGTCCCAAACGTCAAGCTCCAATGTCAAGGTCACTGATGACACCAAGGACATAGCTGTAAGCCATAATCTGTCAGAAAAAGCAGTCAGCAAAGTTCCTAAATGCGCCATTTAGTCTCTTCCATTATGAACTTACTGTACAGTACATATCGTGGGCAGGAGGGGGCAGTGGGGATGGGGAGGAGGTGGAGGGGGCAGTGGGGATAGGGAGGTAGTGGAGGGGGCAGTGGGGATGGGGAGGACGTGCCCTGTTGTAAAAATAAATGTGCCGCATTTCTTAAGACGTAAAGGTGAAACGTATTTCTTTCTGAAGTGAAGGCAGACGACCTGAACTGAGCGATTCCATTGATATGTTACTACCGATTATTTGTGAAAATCACATTGAGTTACTATAAGTTCAACCCTTTTGCCAAAATTTGAAATATAATAATTTATAGTATCTCTGGTAACAAAAATGATCTCGATTGATCAGCGGTGATCCCAGAAGAGACAAGAGAACAGATTTTTCACGAAACAGACAAGGATTGGAGGAGATTATCATTGAATTTGGTGTTCGAATCGACAAAGCGGAGAAAGGCGGCCAAGTCGGTCGTGGGAATGGCCCAAGAAAGGAAAAGAATTGGAGTGTTAGACCACTTTTGTGCACACACAGGCTGAGCCATGCCCAGATAAGTACCCTGACCGGGATTGGAGCCCCCGGACCCTTTGATCTGCGGTCTATTATGCTAAGCAAGCACTACTAACGCCAGGCAGACCCCCGGGATCGGGAAAGGAGCAAGTATGTTTTTTTCATGAAAATGGTGTGTTGTCTCTCTAGACCAGCAAATCCTGATTCCTCTAGGGGGACCTCTACCCATATTAATAATTTTTTTAGCGTTAAGGCACGCTATGAGGGCTACATTGTGGTCCGAATTAGGCACACCCCCTCCCACTAAAAACGATAATGTTCACTCCCACCCCGACCACCACCCCACTCGTGCCGATCATAATCTCCCTTTCAACATCCTGGATTCACCCTTGACGTTACCCGTCATGGACTCCGCGACAGGTTATCAGAGCAATATGGGATCTCCCTGTGTGCTGTCACTGGCCAGTCTGTAATATCCGGTTTTCGCTCTCGTTTGAAAAGCCGCAGCTCACTTGTCCTGTGAGAAATATCGAGGTGGATATACATAACTTGACAATGAAATGGTCAACCAATAAGCAAACCCAGTATTGGTATAGCACCCAACAAACACAGCCGCGGGTAAAAGCTACTTGAATTAATCTTTCGGGACGTGGCCAGCTATCCAGGCGCGGCAGAATGGCAATATTAATTCGGTCACTGTTGCCTGCAAAACCTGTGTTATCTCTGAGCATCAACTCTCTTTTGCAGCGGTTTTCCTACCCTGCGCCGCAGCACTTCACAAAGAACAAGAACTAAAACTCAAAACCCCATTTCATGTTCAGCGGTGTAATTTGGTCACATATCTGACTCGCGCGGAGGACTAAGCATGCAATTTTGAGCCGGATCTTGTCTTTGAAGCCGTAATGCCATCCGGCGGGCCACCGCCCCCGCCTCCGCATGCGCATACAAACCTCCCCCCCCCCACCCACCCCCCAGGCAGCCTTTCGTGTGGGTCTTCCGACACGTAGGGCTGTCGGAGGGGAGGGGGTGGGTGAGAAGGGAGGGTGTAGGCTTAGGATGAAGACTGCCGTCCATGGAAACTTAAAGTCCATGACTGCAATGGCATTCTGGTTCGGCGAGCTGAGGCCGCGGCTTATCATGCCATATCCCCTCCCCCTCCCTCCTCCGCCTGACCCTGCACGGTGATCCACCCCTCTACCTCTTCCCCCCCGCCACCCAACTTGCTCCCCTACACGATGTGTAACCCACGGACGTAGATATATGAATGTAAATCCCCACACCCATTTAACCCTTCCGATAACGCGAAATCTCCGCCCCGCGGGGCCTTGCCTCCACCCTATTCCTCCCAGGCCCGACCATGTCAACCTCGATGTAATGACTGTAACGTACAATAATATATAATATATGCATAGCAATACGGCCTTCTGTAACGTAACAGGAACATAGTTGTCACTTTCAGACACGAGTATTCCTCACTTGTATCTACCACCAGCTATAATTGTCAATTTCCTGCTCACGATTAACGCAAAGGATCAGGCGTGGACTGGGCTTATCTCACGCGTGGGCGGGGCTTATCTCACGCGTGGGCGGGGCTTATCTCGGGGTGTAGAATGATGTATTCATGGAGAACGTGACGCTGTGACGCTGCCGTTAGGGGGAGCTGCCATCGGAACGCACAGAATGGATCATGGGTGGGTGGGGGATGGAGGGCGTTATGTGGGCGGATAGGGAGGGGGTGTTGGAGCTGGCTGGCATGGAGACACAATCCAGATGACGGCAAGTGCGACATAAGGGTGTCTGGTGGGAGGGCGTGGGAGGGGGCTGGTGTGGGGGAGGGGGCGGGTGTGTGGAGGGCGGTGTGGGGGGTAGGGGTGTGGGTAGTGGTTCGGTCAAGGTTGTACTGGATAGCGTTGTCCGGGGGGGGGGACTGTCTGATGAGCGCGCGGGTGGAGGGGAGCTGAGGCGTGGGGGGGGGGGGCGGTGGTGTGGTGGTGGGCGGGTGTCATGGTGATGGGGCTGTGACCATGGCAACAACATGGACTGAGGAAGAGTTGATTTCACGGACGAGTCGGAGGGAGACCAAAAGGGACGTCAAAGCCATGGCAACTGGTGCCCGGTGATAAGACAGATGAAGGCTAAAGATCTGGCCGAGGGGAGGAGATGGGGTGGAGGGGGGGGGGGGGTGGGGGCTAGTTGGTGGTATAGGGGATGCTGGGGTGGCGCAGGAATTGGATGCCTCGAGACATGGGGTTCCAAGGCCATGCGATGAGTGGATCGAGCCGGAGGAGAGTGGGGGGATGTGTACCCTCGTGCCGTCAAATCACCGAACAGGCCAATCACGCGAACCTCAAACGGTCAACCCTAGAACTTGTCACATGTATCCGTTTTGCCCCGCAGTGTTTAAGGCTGGTTGTAAGACGACTATTGATGGATTTTCTCCCTCAAAGGCGAAGAAACCATTGAAGACTATTACTTTTCATTCACGACAATTCATCAGAACAATAATGGTCAACATATTTCCAATTATCGCCCGTTGGTGTCCTCTCTCCCTCATCTTTATTAATTTTCCATTATGTCATGTTTGCTAACAATGTAAAATAGCATCGCTCTGTTCCATGACAACGGTAAACCCTAGTATAAGTCAAGTTTCTATCCATCCAATGTTCACCGTCGCAAACGTGTCCGTAGGATGAAAAATCAGTGACAGGGACTGATTGTTCATGTAGATCTCCCGCACCTTTTGCTTGAATTTGACTCCCGTTGATTGACGCCCAGCCGGTATGGCAAGAAATAGCCTCACAGAACATGCCGCAAACACCAATCAAATCAAATCAAATCAGGAATGATGGCAGTCGACTAAATCCATTCTCATTTCATTCTCACTCAAGTTTTGTGCATATCAGAATTATAATCATCTGAGTAGATTATGTAATATATGAGCGGTTAAACAGTTTGTAAACCAGAATGCGGTTGTTTCATAACCCAGTGGACACACCGACGTCGTAAACTCGTCGCATTCACGTCAGGACGTCAAACCGACGAATAAACGACGTGGAAGGGCTGTTCGTTCCCACGTCAAAAATATGACGTCGCAAACCCATCAGATATTCGTCCATAATCCGCCATCATTAAATCGACGCACGTTGTCTTGGTGCGTAATCATGCGTTTTCCCATCGAGCAGGTGACGAGAATCCGACGTCATGTACTCGGTGCAATTACGCCTCAAATATTGCTGGACGTGAAGCCGCGTGAAGAGTTCACGACGTTGACGCATATTTTAATGTCGCTTTTACGATGGGTATCCGACGAGGAATTTTTACGGTATATTTTGGACATGCGTGCCATTGTCTATCAGTCCCCCAGGTATCTATCATCCTTTCACGACTTCCTGCCGGATAACGTTATAATGCGAGCACATGAATATATTGAAGCTTTTTATGTGGGTGTTATATAGGTCTAAAACACTATTAGTCTCACGCATGACTGTACTGCCGCAAGTGATTCAGCTTCATACCCCCGCTCCCCCACCCCCTGCACCCTCGCATCACTCCATTCCAGTAGGCTACAATTTCTTCGGAACCAGACAGCAACGTTACAAGTAAAACACCAGAGAGATTTGTAGTGTGCCACAGGCGCTCAGTTGACGCGACGCCCGCCTCCAACACGTAAACTACCTGTGCAGCGTCCCAAAGCTCGCGAACTGGAGCTCCATTCACATTCAGTGAGGCAGATTGCGCTGCCGCCTTGCGGAGATATCCGTTGCAGATCGTACTGCGCATGCGTGAAGACTAAAAATATGGCGGAAAGGCGAACGGATTCTTGCGGCCCGTGTGCGAATATTTGCTTATGATTATGAATGAAAAGTATATATTTATTAATCTTCACTGTCTAGCACCTGAAAAAACTGAAGGTTGTACTTGACATCATAACAAGGCCAACAGAAGACTTTATGAATTGTTTTTTTTGACAAGAGTCAAGACTTGCTCGTACGAGTAGCCTACGGTCATGTCCCCCCCCCCCCGCCCCCCCGCCCACCCCCCTCCCCCCACTGGTTGGCTGTAGCTCATGCTATTTGCCTACTGGCTGTTGACGACTCAGACCGTCGAATTCCATCGACTATGAACCAAGCGCCTGTGAATGCATGCAGTCGAGAAGTGAAAGTGACACATCTCATAAATGATGGCAAATAAGCAAAGCAACCGGGACTTTGTTGACTTTGATAAACTTACGTTGGGGCTAAAGTAAAGTTCAATTCATCAATTTTGTAGAGTGACGTTTTGCTCTTCGCCTATATTTTTCTGAAATTTGTTGTGGTCGCTTTGAAAATCACTGATGTATTTGAGTAAGCAATACAGGATTAATAATGATGCAAAATTTACGATTATACTGTAATTTAATCCATGTTTATTATATAAACAATATGTCCTCTTTCTCACACTGACTGGCACATTGTGATACTAGGTCTGTCATAAGCCCATCTCGCACTCACTGACTTAATATTTATTTCAAAAAGGATTTTTAAAATAGGATTGCGGTCTGTACAAGAAAATGCATATGACATTGCTTCTTGTTTAAGACAGTTCAGGAAAAATCTACTTTTTTTTTTATTTAAACATCATTTCTTTTCTGAGGTTCCCCTGAAAGAGATGCCATCGGGCAGGGTCACCTCGTACAAGAACAATAACATATATACACACAGACCTGATGTTACATACAAAGAAACGGAAGAAAATATAATACAATTATTCCAGATATACGTATGTGACTCCTGACTGGTACACAGCTAATTAGAACCTATTAGATGCTACGATGTAGTCTTGTATAAAACCAAATAATTTTTCGGTGAAAGACAGATCAGAGGACCCATAGAGCAGTGCGTGTTCAAAATTAGATTTAGAGTCAGTTTGTATGGAAAACCGCGATACATTTTGAAGCAAGGTAACTCTTTCAACGTTGTAGCTTGGACAGTAGAATAAAAAGTGTGTAACACTTTCATTTTTAAATAAACAGCGGGGGCATGACGAGTCTTGGATAAACTTATACTGTTTGCGATGAGAATTTAAAGCGCTTAGCCCCATGCGCAGGCGTGCGTGGTTGACTGCACCGTTGCCGATACCAATATTGTTATTCCGTGGTTTAGCGAGAAACATAGTGGTCTTCAAGCTGGCTTTAAATACACCGAGAGACAGCGACTCAGAACCACGAGGGAGCCGATTCCATTCGTCTATAACTGACGGGAAAAATGATCTTTTAAATGACACAGTTCTGCATTTAAAATTTATAATGTCACCCATGTTGCGCAGGTTATAATGAACAGCTTCCCCGACTAATTGCGGACAGAGTTGTACCAAATAAGGGGGCGCTTTACCCGTTCTAATCCTGTGGAAGTAAATGAGTTTAAAGTATTTTCTTCGTACCTGTAGTGACACTTCGCCAACCTCGGCGAGCAATGCCGAATGCTTTGTTTTACTATAGGCACCTGTAATACTGAGCAAGCATTTTCTCTGGACTCGGTCCAGTGACTGGATCTGACTATGAGTCAGCAGTGGGTCATAGACAACAGATGCATATTTCAAGCGGGGTCGAATAAACATATAATAAATATTTAATTTAGATTTGCGATCGATTTTCCTACTCATTCTTCTCAACGGGTTTACAGAATGCATAGCCTTGGAAGTGATATTCGTTACATGGTTTTCCCAGGTCAGGTTCTGGGTTAATGTCAAACCCAGGTGGCAATGGTTTGCGACACGTTTTAGAAGTACACCATCTAAATACAACGGCGGGTAGTCGACCGGTCGTAAATATTAAATACTCAGTCTTATGAGGATTAAACGTAATCTTCCATTGTTTGGACCAAGAAGCCAGTTTTTCGAGATCTCTGTTAATCTTAGCGATATCGCGAATAGCGTTGCGCAGTATTTCCAGTATTGCCGTGTCGTCAGCAAACATAAACGGATTCGTCTCTAAATCATCGACAATGTCATTGATAAATATAAGAAATAAGAGTGGGCCAAGTATTGAGCCTTGTGGCACACCCGCAGTTACAGGCAACCAGGAAGAACTCTGACCATTAACAACAACTCTCTGCTTGCGATCACCTAAATAACTATTGAACCACTGGAGTAGGTGGCCAGTGACACCAACCGACTCTAACTTGTGAAGAAGTCCTACATGATACACTTTATCAAAGGCTTTGGATATATCCAAGAACACAATGCAGACGTCAGCACCAGCGTGATCGTCAATACCAGAATCGACCAGGTGCATTAGATGAATTAACTGGTTAACAGTCGAGTCCAAGGGTTTGAATCCCGAATTACGCCAAACTCAGGAGACTGTTCTCTGAGCAGTGGCGATACAGAGCTTAAAATACTAGTCTCTCCATTACCTTTCCGGTACAGGAAAGCAATGATATTGGTTTGTAATTGTTTCGCAGTTGCCTGTAACCTGACTTAAAAATTGGTGTTACATTTGCCCTTTTCCATTCGCTAGGAACTGAACCTGATTGCATAGACATTTGAAACAGATCGGACAGTGGCTTACTTATAGCGGAGGCCGTGGCTCTTAACATCCTGTTACTCACCCCATCGGAAAGATTAGATTTATTTACATCGAGATGACTAAGGATCGCGTAAACACCCTCAGGTTCAAATTGAAAAGTAGAGATTCTTGCTTCAGTTTTATGTAATAACGGCGGCAATGCAAACTAGCTTCAGACATCGAAGAGTTAGCAACAAAAAACTCATTAAATGACCCGGCCTTATCAACCGCACTTGTGAAAGAGACGTTTCCCTCAATAATTGTAGGAACGCTCAACTTCTTCTTTCCACCATAAAAGCGTTTAGTGATTTTGAAAAACAAATTTGTGGTACAGAAGGATCACTAAGCCGTTGAGCAAGTGATGCGTAGAATTCGTCCTTTCGCTCTTTTATAGCAAACTTGACTTCGGTTCTAACACGTTTAAATATGTCGTAATGGTCTACTCTCTTGGTTTGAGCATAACGCTTCCACAGACGGTTTCGTTGCCTCATTAATCTTTTGATAGTTCCAGTCATCCACTCCTTGTCTCTAGGTCTCACAGTTATGATATGGTTTGGAACATAAGTATCAACTTTTTCATTAAAACACGACGTAAAGTAACTTTCGGCATCGTTCACATTGTCAAACAAGTCAGTTCCGACATGCCACGGTGCATGCGTTAGGGCTTTATTCAGTCCGATGAGATCCGCCGAGGCATAATGGTAGATTTTGCGCCTAAACGGACGGTCTTTTATATAAGTCAGTTTTAATTTGCAGTAAACCGCACAGTGATCCAAAGCACAAAGTGGTGGTAGAACACCAGACTCAATTACGTATGCGGGGGCGTCTGTAATTATAAGATCTAGAATATACCCTCGGTCGCCTACATACCTTGTTGGCTCGAATATAAGTTGGGAGAGCAAGTTACCGTTAACCGTATCAATCAAGTCATTTTTTAGATCGCTCTTAGTGGACCTGTGGTCGAAGTTCCAAGGGTAGCACCTGTCGTTAAAGTCCCCAAGGATTAATATTGCAGAGGATTTTCAGAAAATGCCAGATTTAAGAAATTTTGGAGAGCCTCAATAAAACCTATGCTCAAATCATAGTCTGTGCCAGGATGTCTGTAATAATTGGCTATTAAAACCCGTTTGTCGTTCACTTTAATCTCGAGCCATACACTTTTAGTAATCATATCTTTCAAGTCGTGACGTCGAACCGAGACTAACTCATCCTTCACGTAAACCAGAACACCACCCCCACGCGTCACTCTGTCGTGTCTGTGGACCTGGTAATTAGGCAGTTCAATTAACTCGTTAACAATATCCCCATTTAACCAGGTTTCGGACACACCAATAACCTCGAAGTCGTGATCCAGTACATAGGACTGATACATTTCATCTAGTTTTGTACACTGTTCACCGAGAGGCGCAAGGGCTCCAGTGCGGTCACTGAGAAGACTCAATGCGTTAAAGTGACATACACTGAAATCCTTGATATTACCACGGGACATATTTGACATAATTGTAACGAGTTTTTACATTAATTCCGATTCCGAAATCTACTACCTGGTATTCTATTCTTACCTAGAGCGTCGGAGAAGATATCAGAGACGTGTGCTGAGATAAATCCTAAAATGTTACACTCCAACCAATACCATATGCATATATATATCCGCTAATGATCAATTGCTATTCTATAACAAATACTCGCCTTATATTTGCAACGGATATACACATGCCATGTAAATATTTATGAGAGTGGAGCGTCAGCATGAAAAAATATTGTTTGTGTTATAAAACAGATAAAATTGCAGCACAATCGTAAGTTTGGTATCATCAAAATAGTAAATGTTGTTTACTCACGTCAGAGTGATCACGACAAATTTGCGTTTCTTGTCTACTACATCATACAAAGTTGCATTTTTTTACCTATAGCATATAATAAACACATTTAGTTTCAAATAGACAAGAGATCAGGAGATAGTGTTCGAATATTGTGAATAATTTTGCATTTCAGACCATGACAAGCATCATGATTCCCAGCCGGCAAGGAAGAAACAAGAAGCTGCAATAAGGAGCCTTATCAGAAGCTGCTGTACATATTAGGGAATGATCCAGCAGCAGGAAACTGAGGCTGTGTTATATTTAATCCTAATTTTGTGACTCATTAATATGTGTGTGTAAGCTATAATTTACTGAAGATTGTGAGTAATATAATTAAGTCAATTGCAGCTTTGCAGCCACCTCAATTTGCAGTTGGTGACTATTATTTTATTCATTCGAACACATTCCTGGTATTGGTAGAATGTTTGAGCAATTCCCATGGATTTCTATTTAGTTAGTTTTTTTCTAGTTAGTAATTGGCATTCATTGCCTTCCGTAGAATGATTAAGCTCCACCGGTTAGATAATATTTGTAGGTATAAAGCAAGGTATATATGTCAGAAATATACTTGTTTTATGAAATTGCAACTCTTCACGATCTATGATAATACAAATTACTTCTGGCAGATGCAACATCCTATTGACATGATTGACCAAACATAATTTTCCTCATGGCTCAGTGTTAATAATAGACACTGTTATTGGATTTTCTTGCTGGGATGCATATGTACCGGTCCTTTGAATTGTTGTGCACTGAACATGCTGAATATTTAATGTTGGGTAGGTCGTTATTCCTTGAATATTTTACATTTCAAAATTACTTTTTGCTTAATTTACATGTTTGCATAATGTTATTATTCATATACTGTACCTTGTTTCTATAATATATATTTGGAAACGTGCATAATCAATATTGGATGCCTTATTTTTGTTGGTGTAGGCTTTCGATCACAAATTCAGGCCTACCTATATATATTTAAATTTACCAGCCTATTACCCTACGGTGTGAACCTAGGCCCAGTTGTCAGGTTCTGTAGCTGGGAGACGGACAGGGCATGTCCGATTTTTGCCCGTCGGACAGTCACTGACCTGGTGCCAAGGTGAACGTACTCAGCGGTTAGCGTGACAAGAGCATTTACAGAACCGACATCGCTAATGGTGTTCACAGAAATATCTAACAGGGGGAAGCATGGATCATATGTTACATTTTCAAGTGTGCGGAGGAAGTAAACATTACAAGCATGTATATATATATATATATATATGCAAGCCACCGTACCGGGAACTCGGACATACCCACAGAACACTCTGGCATGGCTTGCGCTACCTCTGAGCTTCAGCATTGAAAGATATTATATTCGAATGTGATTCATTAAATACTGAGACATTTGCATAGGCTACATAAATAGTTCGCTGGGGTAAAAAATCCAATCATTATACATGGGCTCATTATAAGTAGTAATTCATATGCATTGATATTTTGAGGTGTGAAGTTTATATCTGAAATAAAATTATTCGGAAATGGCTAAAGTGGCAGAAATACACTCAAGCAACATTTTTCGCAAGAAAATTACGAAAAGAAAATCTTTACAGTCGTCCATATTGGGGCAGCGTGCCTACCGCCCCATAACGGCCGGATTCCATTAAGAACTCCATAAGAAAGCAGTAGCCGTTTACCTTTTCTAAGATATACCGATGGAGACATACAATCCCCTCCCCTTCCCCCCTTCCCCATACCTACCCCCTTCCCCCCCACCACGGTAAAAACGTGACAAATATAATTACCATCCCAACCAATTTTTATCAGTTCAATCAAATGTCCAAATACATTTTTCTTTTGTATATTTTTGTTATCTATGATAATACAAATTACTTCTGGCAGATGCAACATCCTATTGACATGATTGACCAAACATAATTTTCCTCATGGCTCAGTGTTAATAATAGACACTGTTATTGGATTTTCTTGCTGGGATGCATATGTACCGGTCCTTTGAATTGTTGTGCACTGAACATGCTGAATATTTAATGTTGGGTAGGTCGTTATTCCTTGAATATTTTACATTTCAAAATTACTTTTTGCTTAATTTACATGTTTGCATAATGTTATTATTCATATACTGTACCTTGTTTCTATAATATATATTTGGAAACGTGCATAATCAATATTGGATGCCTTATTTTTGTTGGTGTAGGCTTTCGATCACAAATTCAGGCCTACCTATATATATTTAAATTTACCAGCCTATTACCCTACGGTGTGAACCTAGGCCCAGTTGTCAGGTTCTGTAGCTGGGAGACGGACAGGGCATGTCCGATTTTTGCCCGTCGGACAGTCACTGACCTGGTGCCAAGGTGAACGTACTCAGCGGTTAGCGTGACAAGAGCATTTACAGAACCGACATCGCTAATGGTGTTCACAGAAATATCTAACAGGGGGAAGCATGGATCATATGTTACATTTTCAAGTGTGCGGAGGAAGTAAACATTACAAGCATGTATATATATATATATATATATGCAAGCCACCGTACCGGGAACTCGGACATACCCACAGAACACTCTGGCATGGCTTGCGCTACCTCTGAGCTTCAGCATTGAAAGATATTATATTCGAATGTGATTCATTAAATACTGAGACATTTGCATAGGCTACATAAATAGTTCGCTGGGGTAAAAAATCCAATCATTATACATGGGCTCATTATAAGTAGTAATTCATATGCATTGATATTTTGAGGTGTGAAGTTTATATCTGAAATAAAATTATTCGGAAATGGCTAAAGTGGCAGAAATACACTCAAGCAACATTTTTCGCAAGAAAATTACGAAAAGAAAATCTTTACAGTCGTCCATATTGGGGCAGCGTGCCTACCGCCCCATAACGGCCGGATTCCATTAAGAACTCCATAAGAAAGCAGTAGCCGTTTACCTTTTCTAAGATATACCGATGGAGACATACAATCCCCTCCCCTTCCCCCCTTCCCCATACCTACCCCCTTCCCCCCCACCACGGTAAAAACGTGACAAATATAATTACCATCCCAACCAATTTTTATCAGTTCAATCAAATGTCCAAATACATTTTTCTTTTGTATATTTTTGTTTTTCATTATTATTAACGTTATTCCGTCTTTTCTTACCAGCACGACACGCCCCGTCGTCCGTCTTTTCGTGACCGCCGCTCCCGCTCGGCAATTATAATTATATTGGCTTAATTGAGAGATGAGCTGGTTTTCATACGTGCCTGGTTCCCGTCAGTGGCTCTCTTCTCACTATGCGTTGCGGAAAAGAAATCCTTGTAAATAACCATCCATCACTTATACAAAGGCCGTGTATTCTCGAGCGCTGAGGAGCACCACGTAACTGTAGGAAGGCAAACGCCAGTCTGGACCATACAACAACACACACACAAGTTCATTACGTGTTGACCACATCTGGTGAAGTAATATATATATATGTGTGTATTCCAACTCGAAGTTCAAAAAATATTTATACACACAGAGAAATAAAACACAAAGAATGGAAATCGAAGGAGGTAAACCTAAAAAATGGTAAATGCCAAACAACTGAATTAACCGTCAACGTCCCATTAGAGGCCTATGTTATGCATAGCTATTCGCTAATATCGTTCATTGGAGTTATTTCTTAAACTGTGATTAATATTATGTCATCAAGCAATACAGGAATATTACCAAACTAAACGTAGCGTTGCAGCGGTGGGGAGCGGGGAGGGGGGAGGGGGTGGGGTGGAGCGTCGAACCCGGCGCACCTATAGGGAAGTGAGTTACCTAGACAATACGGAGACAATTGTAATTGGGTTTCCATGTTGACATCTCTATAGTGGCGCGGACCCCCGGAGGCTATGCCTAATACCATGGAGACCAGACCATCATTCCCACCCCCTAGATCGGAGGTGGGGGGGGGGGGGTGCGGCCGGGGGCCAGACGCATCGTAACGCCGCCCAGCGAAAAATGGGAGGGAGGGTGGCGTGGGCAGAGAGTGAGGGTGCCAAGCTTCCTTAGAGTGGCGCATGTAAGAGAACTCGCAGTTAAGATATGAAATGTCTTCGCTTTAGGCCATTTTAGTGAAAGCTAAAGTGCGCCTCCCGCTATTCCCGGAAGTGACGTCAGACGGGTAGGGTGATGGGACAGGGGGTGAGCGGATGAGGCGAGGGACGGGGGCCAGGGGCATGGGAGGATGTTTGGAGTGACGTGAGGTGTGTAGGGTGATGGGTCATGGGGGGGGGGGGGGACTGCGTGGGGCGGAAGCCGAGGGGCAGGGTAGGATGGTGACTAGGGTGAAGGGTCGGGACAGGCTAGGGGGGGATGGGCGGGTGTGTGTGGGTAGTTGATGACGGGTATACCCAGCCTATCACATCCGGCCAAAGCTAAATACCTTCCTTGTGTTGTAAGTAACGTTGTTCCCAATTCACCCCTGAGGCTACCTGAAGTCTTGATTACACTGGTAGCACATGAGCTCAGCCCTTCCCGCCCCCATGCACCCCCCCCCCCCCCCTTGCCCCACGCCTCCTTCCTTCCTCCATTGGTTGCCTACTTCTCTACCCAGGCCCGCAACAGTGGTGAGCTCTAGGTAACAACGGCCCTGATCTATGCCATAAAATAAGTCCCAAACGTCAAGCTCCAATGTCAAGGTCACTGATGACACCAAGGACATAGCTGTAAGCCATAATCTGTCAGAAAAAGCAGTCAGCAAAGTATCTAAATGCGCCATTTAGTCTCTTCCATTATGAACTTACTGTACAGTAAATATCGTGGGCAGGAGGGGCAGTGGGGATAGGGAGGAGGTGCCCTGTTGTAAACATAAATGTGCCGCATTTCTTAAGACGTAAAGGTGAAGCGTATTTCTTTCTGAAGTTAGGCAGACGACATGAATTGAGCGATTCCATTGATATGTTACTACCGATTATTTGTGAAAATCACATTGAGTTACTATAAGTTCAACCCTTTTGCCAAAATTTGAAATATAATATTTTATAGTATCTCTGGTAACAAAAATGATCTCGATTGATCAGCGGTGATCCCAGAAGAGACAAGAGAACAGATTTTTCACGAAACAGACAAGGATGAGAGGAGATTATCAAATCGCATAGCGCTGAGCATTGACTTTGGAGTTCAAATTGACAAAGCGGAGAAAGGCGGCCAAGTCAGTCGTGAGAATGGCCCAATAAATGAAAAGAATTGGAGTATTAGACCGCTTTTCTGCACACAAAGGCTCAGCCATGCCCAGATAAGTACCCTGACCGGGATTGGAGCCCTCGGACCCTTTGATCTGCGGTCTATTATGCTAAGCAAGCACTACTAACGCCAGGCAGACCCCCGGTATCGGGAAAGGAGCAAGTATGTTTTTTTCATGAAAATGGTGTGTTGTCTCTCTAGACCAGCAAATCCTGATTTCTCTAGGGGGACCTCTACCCATATTAATAATTTTTTTAGCGTTAAGGCACGCTATGAGGGCTACATTGTGGTCCGAATTAGGCACACCCCCTCCCACTAAAAACAGATCCCATTTTAAGCTACCAACCGTTCGATAATGTTCACTCCCACCCCGACCACCACCCCCACCCCGACCACCACCCCCACCCCGACCACCACCCCACTCGTGCCGATCATAATCTCCCTTTCAGCATCCTGGATCCACCCTTGACGTTACCCGTCATGGACTCCGCGACAGGTTATCAGAGCAATATGGGATCTCCCTGTGTGCTGTCACTGGCCAGTCTGTAATATCCGGTTTTCGCTCTCGTTTGAAAAGCCGCAGCTCACTTGTCCTGTGAGAAATATCGAGGTGGATATACATAACTTGACAATGAAATGGTCAACCAATAAGCAAACCCAGTATTGGTATAGCACCCAACAAACACAGCCGCGGGTAAAAGCTACTTGAATAAATCTTTCGGGACGTGGCCAGCTATCCAGGCGCGGCAGGATGGCAATATTAATTCTGTCACTGTTGCCTGCAAAACCTGTGTTATCTCTGAGCATCAACTCTCTTTTGCAGCGGTTTTCCTACCCCGCGCCGCAGCACTTCACAAAGAACAAGAACTAAAACTCAAAACCCCATTTCATGTTCAGCGGTGTAATTTGGTCACATATCTGACTCGCGCGGAGAACTAAGCATGCAATTTTGAGCCGGATCTTGTCTTTGAAGCCGTAATGCCATCCGGCGGGCCACCGCCCCCGCCTCCGCATGCGCATACAACCCTCCCTCCCCCTCCCCCCCCACCCCCCAGGCAGCCTTTCGTGTGGGTCTTCAGACACGTACGGCTGTCGGAGGGGATTGGGTGGGTGAGAAGGGAGGGTGTAGGATTAGGATGAAGACTGCCGTCCATGGAAACTTAAAGTCCATGACTGCAATGGCATTCTGGTTCGGCGAGCTGAGGCCGCGGCTTATCATGCCATATCCCCTCCCCCTCCCCCCTCCGCCTGACCCTGCACCGTGATCCACCCCTCTACCTCTTCCCCCCCGCCACCCAACTTGCTTCCCTACACGATGCGTAACCCACGGACGTAGATATATGAATGTAAATCCCCACACCCATTTAACCCTTCCGATAACGCGAAATCTCCGCCCCGCGGGGCCTTGCCTCCACCCCATTCCTCCCAGGCCCGACCATGTCAACCTCGATGTAATGATTGTAACGTACAATGATGTATAATATATGCATAGCAATACGGCCTTCTGTAACGTAACAGGAACATAGTTGTCACTTTCAGACACGAGTACTTCTCACTTGTACCTACCGCCAGCTATAATTGTCAATTTCCTGCTCACGATTAACGCAAAGGATCAGGCGTGGACTGGGCTTATCTCACGCGTGGGCGGGGCTTATCTCACGCGTGGGCGGGGCTTATCTCGGGGTGTAGAATGATGTATTCATGGAGAACGTGACGCTGTGACGCTGCCGTTAGGGGGAGCTGCCATCGGAACGGACAGAATGGATCATGGGTGGGTGGGGGATGGAGGGCGTTATGTGGGCGGATAGGGAGGGGGTGTTGGAGCTGGCTGGCATGGAGACACAATCCAGATGACGGCAAGTGCGACATAAGGGTGTCTGGTGGGAGGGCGTGGGAGGGGGCTGGTGTGGGGGAGGGGGCGGGTGTGTGGAGGGCGGTGTGGGGGGTAGGGGTGTGGGTAGTGGTTCGGTCAAGGTTGTACTGGATAGCGTTGTCCGGGGAGGGGACTGTCTGATGAGCGCGCGGGTGGAGGGGAGCTGAAGCGTGGGGGGGGGGCGGTAGTGTGGTGGTGGGCGGGTGTCATGGTGATGGGGCTGTGACCATGGCAACAACATGGACTGAGGAAGAGTTGATTTCACGGACGAGTCGGAGGGAGACCAAAAGGGACGTCAAAGCCATGGCAACTGGTGCCCGGTGATAAGACAGATGAAGGCTAAAGATCTGGCCGAGGGGAGGAGATGGGGTGGAGGGGGGGGGGGGGCTAGTTGGTGGTACAGGGGATGCTGGGGTGGCGCAGGAATTGGATGCCTCGAGACATGGGGTTCCAAGGCCATGCGATGAGTGGATCGAGCCGGAGGAGAGGGGGGGGGGGGATGTGTACCCTCGTGCCGTCAAATCACCGAACAGGCCAATCACGCGAACCTCAAACGGTCAACCCTAGAACTTGTCACATGTATCCGTTTTGCCACGCAGTGTTTAAGGCTGGTTGTAAGACGACTATTGATGGATTTTCTCCCTCAAAGGCAAAGAAACCATTGAAGACTATTACTTTTCATTCACGACAATTCATCAGAACAATAATGGTCAACATATTTCCAATTATCGCCCGTTGGTGTCCTCCCTCCGTCATCTTTGTTAATTTTCCATTGTGTCATGTTTGCTAACAATGTAAAATAGCATTGCTTGGTTCCATGACAACGGTAAACCCTAGTATAAGTCGAGTTTCTATCCATCCAATGTTAACGTCGCAAACGTGTCCGTATGATGAAAAATCAGTGACAGGGACTGATTGTTCAGGTAGATCTCCTGCACCTTTTGCTTGAATTTGACTACCGTTGATTGACGCCCAGCCGGTATGGCATGAAATAGCCTCACAGAACATGTCGCAAACACCAATGAAATCAAATCAAATCAGGAATGATGGCAGTCGACTACATCCATTCTCATTTCATTCTCACTCAAGTTTTGTGCATATCAGAATTATAATCATCTGAGTAGATTATGTAATATATGAGCGGTTAAACAGTTGGTAAACCAGAATGCGGTTGTTTCATAACCCAGTGGACACACCGACGTCGTAAACTCGTCGCATTCACGTCAAGACGTCAAACCGACGAATAAACGACGTGGAAGGGCTGTTCGTTCCCACATCAAAAATATGACGTCGCAAACCAGTCAGATATTCGTCCATAATCCGCCATCATTAGATCGACGCACGTTGTCTTGGTGCGTAATCATGCGTTTTCACATCGAGCAGGTGACGAAAAACCGACGTCATGTACTCGGTGGATTTACGCCCCAAATATTGCTGGACGTGAAGCCGCGTGAAGAGTTCACGACGTTGACGCATATTTGAATGTCGCTTTTACGATGGGTATCCGACGGGGAATTTTTACGGTATATTTTGGACATGCGTGCCATTGTCTATCAGTCCCCCAGGTATCTATCATCCTTTCACAACTTCCTGCCGGATAACGTTATAATGCGAGCACATGAATATATTGAAGCTTTTTATGTGGGTGTTATATAGGTCTAAAACGCTATTAGTCTCACGCATGACTGTACTGCCGCAAGTGATTCAGCTTCATACCCCCGCTCCCCCACCCCCTGCACCCTCGCATCACTCCATTCCAGTATGCTACAATTTCTTCGGAACCAGACAGCAACGTTACAAGTAAAACACCAGAGAGATTTGTAGTGTGCCACAGGCGCTCAGGTCAGTTGACGCGACGCCCGCCTCCAACACGTAAACTACCTGTGCAGCGTCCCAAAGCTCGCGAACTGGAGCTCCATTCACATTCAGTGAGGCAGATTGCGCTGCCGCCTTGCGGAGATATCCGTTGCAGATCGTACTGCGCATGCGTGAAGACTAAAAATATGGCGGAAAGGCGAACGGATTCTTGCGGCCCGTGTGCGAATATTTGCTTATGATTATGAATGAAAAGTATATATTTATTAATCTTCACTGTCTAGCACCTGAAAAAACTGAAGGTTGTACTTGACATCATAACAAGGCCAACAGAAGACTTTATGAATTGTTTTTTTTGACAAGAGTCAAGACTTGCTCGTACGAGTAGCCTACGGTCATGTCCCCCCCCCCGCCCCCCCCGCCCACCCCCCTCCCCCCACTGGTTGGCTGTAGCTCATGCTATTTGCCTACTGGCTGTTGACGACTCAGACCGTGGAATTCCATCGACTATGAACCAAGCGCCTGTGAATGCATGCAGTCGAGAAGTGAAAGTGACACATCTCATAAATGATGGCAAATAAGCAAAGCAACCGGGACTTTGCTGACTTTGATAAACTTACGTTTCTTGGGTCGGGGCTAAAGTAAAGTTCAATTCATCAATTTTGTAGAGTGACGTTTTGCTCTTCGCCTATATTTTTCTGACATTTGTTGTGGTCGCTTTGAAAATCACTGATGTATTTGAGTAAGCAATACAGGATTAATAATGATGCAAAATTTACGATTATACTGTAATTTAATCCATGTTTATTATATAAACAATATGTCCTCTTTTTCACACTGACTGGCACATTGTGATACTAGGTCTGTCATAAGCCCATCTCGCACTCACTGACTTAATATTTATTTCAAAAAGGATTTTTAAAATTGGAGTGCGGTCTGTACAAGAAAATGCATATGACATTGCTTCTTGTTTAAGACAGTTCAGGAAAAATCTACTTTTTTTTTTATTTAGACATCATTTCTTTTCTGAGGTTCCCCTGAAAGAGATGCCATCGGGCAGGGTCACCTCGAACAAGAACAATAACATATATACACACAGACCTGATGTTACATACAAAGAAACGGAAGAAAATATAATACAATTATTCCAGATATACGTATGTGACTCCTGACTGGTACACAGCTAATTAGAACCTATTAGATGCTACGATGTAGTCTTGTATAAAACCAAATAATTTTTCGTTGTCGGTGAAAGACAGATCAGAGGACCCATAGAGCAGTGCGTGTTCAAAATTAGATTTAGAGTCAGTTTGTATGGAAAACCGCGATACATTTTGAAGCAAGGTAACTCTCTCAACGTTGTAGCTTGGACAGTAGAATAAAAAGTGTGTAACATTTTCATTTTTAAATAAACAGCGGGGGCATGACGAGTCTTGGATAAACTTATACTGTTTGCGATGAGAATTTAAAGCGCTTAGCCCCATGCGCAGGCGTGCGTGGTTGACTGCACCGTTGCCGATACCAATATTGTTATTCCGTGGTTTAGCGAGAAACATAGTGGTCTTCAAGCTGGCTTTAAATACACCGAGAGACAGCGACTCAAAACCACGAGGGAGTCGATTCCATTCGTCTATAACTGACGGGAAGAATGATCTTTTAAATGACACAGTTCTGCATTTAAAATTTATAATGTCACCCATGTTGCGCAGGTTATAATGAACAGCTTCCCCGACTAATTGCGGACAGAGTTGTACCAAATAAGGGGGCGCTTTACCCGTTCTAATCCTGTGGAAGTAAATGAGTTTAAAGTATTTTCTTCGTACCTGTAGTGACACTTCGCCAACCTCGGCGAGCAATGCCGAATGCTTTGTTTTACTATAGGCACCTGTAATACTGAGCCAGCATTGTCTCTGGACTCGGTCCAGTGACTGGATCTGACTATGAGTCAGCAGTGGGTCATAGACAACAGATGCATATTCCAAGCGGGGTCGAATAAACATATAATAAATATTTAATTTAGATTTGCGATCGATTTTCCTACTCATTCTTCTCAACGGGTTTACAGAATGCATAGCCTTGGAAGTGATATTCGTTACATGGTTTTCCCAGGTCAGGTTCTGGGTTAATGTCAAACCCAGGTGGCAATGGTTTGCGACACGTTTTAGAAGTACACCATCTAAATATAACGGCGCGTAATACTCAGTCTTATGAGGGTTAAACGTAATCTTCCATTGTTTGGACCAAGAAGCCAGTTTTTCGAGATCTCTGTTAATCTTAGCGATATCGCGAATAGCGTTGCGCAGTATTTCCAGTATTGCCGTGTCGTCAGCAAACATAAACGGATTCGTCTCTAAATCATCGACAATGTCATTGATAAATATAAAAAAATAAGAGTGGGCCAAGTATTGAGCCTTGTGGCACAACAGGCAACCAGGAAGAACTCTGACCATTAACAACAACTCTCTGCTTGCGATCACCTAGATAACTATTGAACCACTGGAGTAGGTGGCCAGTGACACCAACCGACTCTAACTTGTGAAGAAGTCCTACATGATACACTTTATCAAAGGCTTTGGATATATCCAAGAACACAATGCAGACGTCAGCACCAGCGTGATCGTCAATACCAGAATCGACCAGGTGCATTAGATGAATTAACTGGTTAACAGTCGAGTCCAAGGGTTTGAATCCCGAATTACGCCAAACTCAGGAGACTGTTCTCTGAGCAGTGGCGATACAGAGCTTTAAATACTAGTCTCTCCATTACCTTTCCGGTACAGGAAAGCAATGATATTGGTTTGTAATTTTTTCGCAGTTGCCTGTAACCTGACTTAAAAATTGGTGTTACATTTGCCCTTTTCCATTCGCTAGGAACTGAACCTGATTGCATAGACATTTGAAACAGATCGGACAGTGGCTTACTTATAGCGGAGGCCGTGGCTCTTAACATCCTGTTACTCACCCCATCGGAAAGATTAGATTTATTTACATCGAGATGACTAAGGATCGCGTAAACACCCTCAGGTTCAAATTGAAAAGTAGAGATTCTTGCTTCAGTTTTATGTAATAACGGCGGCAATGCAAACCCAACACTAGCTTCAGACATCGAAGAGTTAGCAACAAAAAACTCATTAAATGACCCGGCCTTATCAACCGCACTTGTGAAAGAGACGTTTCCCTCAATAATTGTAGGAACGCTCAACTTCTTCTTTCCACCATAAAAGCGTTTAGTGATTTTGAAAAACAAATTTGAGGTACAGAAGGATCACTAAGCCGTTGAGCAAGTGATGCGTAGAATTCGTCCTTTCGCTCTTTTATAGCAAACTTGACTTCGGTTCTAACACGTTTAAATATGTCGTAATGGTCTACTCTCTTGGTTTGAGCATAACGCTTCCACAGACGGTTTCGTTGCCTCATTAATCTTTTGATAGTTCCAGTCATCCACTCCTTGTCTCTAGGTCTCACAGTTATGATATGGTTTGGAACATAAGTATCAACTTTTTCATTAAAACACGACGTAAAGTAACTTTCGGCATCGTTCACATTGTCAAACAAGTCAGTTCCGACATGCCACGGTGCATGCGTTAGGGCTTCATTCAGTCCGATGAGATCCGCCGAGGCATAATGGTAGATTTTGCGCCTAAACGGACGGTCTTTTATATAAGTCAGTTTTAATTTGCAGTAAACCGCACAGTGATCCAAAGCACAAAGTGGTGGTAGAACACCAGACTCAATTACGTATGCGGGGGCGTCTGTAATTATAAGATCTAGAATATACCCTCAGTCGCCTACATACCTTGTTGGCTCGAATATAAGTTGGGAGAGCAAGTTACCGTTAACCGTATCAATCAAGTCATTTTTTAGATCGCTCTTAATGGACCTGTGGTCGAAGTTCCAAGGGTAGCACCTGTCGTTAAAGTCCCCAAGGATTAATATAGCAGAGGATTTTCAGAAAATGCCAGATTTAAGGAATTTTGGAGAGCCTCAATAAAACCTATGCTCAAATCATAGTCTGTGCCAGGATGTCTGTAATAATTGGCTATTAAAACCCGTTTGTCGTTCACTTTAATCTCGAGCCATACACTTTCAGTAATCATATCATCCAAGTCGTGACGTCGAACCGAGACTAACTCATCCTTCACGTAAACCAGAACACCACCCCCACGCGTCACTCTGTCGTGTCTGTGGATCTGGTAATTAGGCAGTTCAATTAACTCGTTAACAATATCCCCATTTAACCAGGTTTCGGACACACCAATAACCTCGAAGTCGTGATCCAGTACATAGGACTGATACATTTCATCTAGTTTTGTACACTGTTCACCGAGAGGCGCAAGGGCTCCAGTGCGGTCACTGAGAAGACTCAATGCGTTAAAGTGACATACACTGAAATCCTTGATATTACCACGGGACATATTTGACATAATTGTAACGAGTTTTTACATTAATTCCGATTCCGAAATCTACTACCTGGTGTTCTATTCTTACCTAGAGCGTCGGAGAAGATATCAGAGACGTGTGCTGAGATAAATCCTAAAATTTTACACTCCAACCAATACCATATGCATATATATATCCGCTAATGATCAATTGCTATTCTATAACAAATACTCGCCTTATATTTGCAACGGATATACACATGCCATGTAAATATTTATGAGAGTGGAGCGTCAGCATGAAAAAATATTGTTTGTGTTATAAAACAGATAAAATTGCAGCACAATCGTAAGTTTGGTATCATCAAAATAGTAAACGTTGCTTACTCACGTCAGAGTGATCACGACAAATTTGCGTTTCTTGTGTACTACACCATACAAAGTTGCATTTTTTTACCTATAGCATATAATAAACACATTTAGTTTCAAATAGACAAGAGATCAGGAGATAGTGTTCGAATTTTGTGAATAATTTTGCATTTCAGACCATGACAAGCATCATGATTCCCAGCCGGCAAGGAAGAAACAAGAAGCTACAATAAGGAGACTTATCAGAAGCTGCTGTACATATTAGGGAATGATCCAGCAGGAGGAAACTGAGGCTGTGTTATATTTAATCCTAATTTTGTGACTTATTAATATGTGTGTGTAAGCTATAATTTACTGAAGATTGTGAGTAATATAATTAAGTCAATTGCAGCTTTGCAGCCACCTCAATTTGCAGTTGGTGACTATTATTTTATTCATTCGAACACATTCCTGGTATTGGTAGAATGTTTGAGCAATTCCCATGGATTTCTATTTAGTTTTTTTTTTTCTAGTTAGTAATTGGCATTCATTGCCTTCCGTAGAATGATTAAGCTCCACCGGTTAGATAATATTTGTAGGTATAAAGCAAGGTATATATGTCAGAAATATACTTGTTTTATGAAATTGCAACTCTTCACGATCTATGATAATACAAATTACTTCTGGCAGATGCAACATCCTATTGACATGATTGACCAAACATAATTTTCCTCATGGCTCAGTGTTAATAATAGACACTGTTATTGGATTTTCTTGCTGGGATGCATATGTACCGGTCCTTTGAATTGTTGTGCACTGAACATGCTGAATATTTAATGTTGGGTAGGTCGTTATTCCTTGAATATTTTACATTTCAAAATTACTTTTTGCTTAATTTACATGTTTGCATAATGTTATTATTCATATACTGTACCTTGTTTCTATAATATATATTTGGAAACGTGCATAATCAATATTGGATGCCTTATTTTTGTTGGTGTAGGCTTTCGATCACAAATTCAGGCCTACCTATATATATTTAAATTTACCAGCCTATTACCCTACGGTGTGAACCTAGGCCCAGTTGTCAGGTTCTGTAGCTGGGAGACGGACAGGGCATGTCCGATTTTTGCCCGTCGGGCAGTCACTGACCTGGTGCTTGGGTGAACGTACTCAGTGGTTAGCGTGACAAGAGCATTTACAGAACCGACATCGCTAATGGTGTTCACAGAAATATCTAACAGGGGGAAGCATGGATCATATGTTACATTTTCATGTGTGCGGAGGAAGTAAACATTACAAGCATGTATATATATATATATATATATATATATATATATGCAAGCCACCGTACCGGGAACTCGGACATACCCACAGAACACTCTGGCATGGCTTGCGCTACCTCTGAGCTTTAGCATTGAAAGATATTATATTCGAATGTGATTCATTAAATACTGAGACATCTGCATAGGCTACATAAATAGTTCGCTGGGGTAAAAAATCCAATCATTATACATGGGCTCATTATAAGTAGTAATTCATATGCATTGATATTTTGAGGTGTGAAGTTTATATCTCAAATAAAATTATTCGGAAATGGCTAAAGTGGCAGAAATACACTCAAGCAACATTTTTCGCAAGAAAATTACGAAAAGAAAATCTTTACAGTCGTCCATATTGGGGCAGCGTGCCTACCGCCCCATAACGGCCGGATTCCATTAAGAACTCCATAAGAAAAAAGTAGCCGTTTACCTTTTCTAAGATATACCGATGGAGACATACAATCCCCTCCCCTTCCCCCCTTCCCCATACCTACCCCCTTTCCCCCCCACCACGGTAAAAACGTGACAAATAGAATTACCATCCCAACCAATTTTTATCAGTTCAATCAAATGTAAAAATACATTTTTCTTTTGTATATTTTTGTTTTTCATTATTATTAACGTCATTCCGTCTTTTCTTACCAGCACGACACGCCCCGTCGTCCGTCTTTTCGTGACCGCCGCTCCCGCTCGGCAATTATAATTATATTGGCTTAATTGAGAGATGAGCTGGTTTTCATACGTGCCTGGTTCCCGTCAGTGGCTCTCTTCTCACTATGCGTTGCGGAAAAGAAATCCTTGTAAATAACCATCCATCACTTATACAAAGGCCGTGTATTCTCGAGCGCTGAGGAGCACCACGTAACTGTAGGAAGGCAAACGCCAGTCTGGACCATACAACAACACACACACAAGTTCATTACGTGGTGACCACATCTAGTGAAGTAATATATATATATGTGTGTATTCCAACTCGAAGTTCAAAGAATATTTATACACACAGAGAAATAAAACACAAAGAATGGAAATCGAAGGAGGTAAACCTAAAAAATGGTAAATGCCAAACAACTGAATTAACCGTCAACGTGCCATTAGGGGCCAATGTTATGCATAGCTATTCGCTAATATCGTTCATTGGAGTTATTTCTTAAACTGTGATTAATATTATGTCATCAAGCAATACAGGAATATTACCAAACTAAACGTAGCGTTGCAGCGGTGGGGAGCGGGGAGGGGGGAGGGGGTGGGGTGGAGCGTCGAACCCGGCGCACCTATAGGGAAGTGAGTTACCTAGACAATACGGAGACAATTGTAATTGGGTTTCCATGTTGACATCTCTATAGTGGCGCGGACCCCCGGAGGCTATGCCTAATACCATGGAGACCAGACCATCATTCCCACCCCCTAGATCGGAGGTGGGGGGTTGGGGTGCGGCCGGGGGCCAGACGCATCGTAACGCCGCCCAGCGAAAAATGGGAGGGAGGGTGTCGTGGGCAGTGAGTGAGGGTGCCAAGCTTCCTTAGAGTGGCGCATGTAAGAGAACTCGCAATTAAGATATGAAATGTCTTCGCTTTAGGCCATTTTAGTGAAAGCTAAAGTGCGCCTCCCGCTATTCCCGGAAGTGACGTCAGACGGGTAGGGTGATGGGACAGGGGGTGAGCGGATGAGGCGAGGGACGGGGGCCAGGGGCATGGGAGGATGTTTGGAGTGACGTGAGGTGTGTAGGGTGATGGGTCATGGGGGGGGGGCTGCGTGGGGCGGGGGCCGAGGGGCAGGGTAGGATGGTGACTAGGGTGAAGGGTCGGGACAGGCTAAGGGGGGATGGGCGGGTGTGTGTGGGTAGTTGATGACGGGTATACCCAGCCTATCACATCCGGCCAAAGCTAAATACCTTCCTTGTGTTGTAAGTAACGTTGTTCCCAATTCACCCCTGAGGCTACCTGAAGTCTTGATTACACTGGTAGCACATGAGCTCAGCCCTTCCCGCCCCCATGCACCCCCCCCCCCCCCTTGCCCCACGCCTCTTTCCTTCCTCCATTGGTTGCCTACTTCTCTACCCAGGCCCGCAACAGTGGTGAGCTCTAGGCAACAACGGCCCTGATCTATGCCATAAAATAAGTCCCAAACGTCAAGCTCCAATGTCAAGGTCACTGATGACACCAAGGACATAGCTGTAAGCCATAATCTGTCAGAAAAAGCAGTCAGCAAAGTATCTAAATGCGCCATTTAGTCTCTTCCATTATGAACTTACTGTACAGTAAATATCGTGGGCAGGAGGGGCAGTTGGGATAGGGAGGAGGTGCCCTGTTGTAAACATAAATGTGCCGCATTTCTTAAGACGTAAAGGTGAAGCGTATTTCTTTCTGAAGTTAGGCAGACGACATGAATTGAGCGATTCCATTGATATGTTACTACCGATTATTTGTGAAAATCACATTGAGTTACTATAAGTTCAATCCTTTTGCCAAAATTTGAAATATAATATTTTATAGTATCTCAGGTAAAAACATTATCTCGATTGATCAGAGGTGATCCCAGAAGAGACAAGAGAACAGATTTTTCACGAAACAGACAAGGATGAGAGGAGATTATCAAATCGCATAGCGCTGAGCATTGACTTTGGAGTTCAAATCGACAAAGCGGAGAGAGGCGGCCAAGTCGGTCGTGAGAATGGCCCAAGAAATGAAAAGAATTGGAGTGTTAGACCGCTTTTGTGGACACAAAGGCTGCGCCATGCCCAGATAAGTACCCTGACCGGGATTGGAGCGCCCGGACCCTTTGATCTGCGGTCTATTATGCTAAGCAAGCACTACTACTAACTCCGTGGAGAACCTCGGGATCGGGAAAGGAGCAAGTACGTTTTTTTCATGAAAATGGCGTTTTGTCTCTGTAGACCAGCAAATCCTGATTCCTCTAGGGGGACCTCTACCCATATTAATAATTTTTTTAGCGTTAAGGCACGCTATGAGGGCTACATTGTGGTCCGAATTAGGCACGCACCCTCTTAAAGCAGAACCCATTTTAAGCTCCCAACCGGCCTTGAGAAGAATCACCCCACCCCGACCACCACCCCCACCCCGACCACCACCCCCACCCCGACCACCACCCCCACCCCGACCACCACCCCCACCCCGACCACCACCCATACCCGCGCCGATCATAGTCTTCCTTTCAAGATCCTCTATCCACCCTTGCCGTTGGCGCCATGGACTCCGCGACAGGTTATCAGAGCAATATGGGATCTCCCTGTGTGTTAGGCTGTCACTGGCCAGTCTGTAATATCCGGTGTTCGCTCTCATTTGAAAAGCGGCAGATCACTTGTCCTGTCGGAAATATCGAGGTGGGTATAATACATAATTTAAACTGAAACCGCCAACCAATAAGCTGACCCAGTATTGGTATAGCACCCAAAAAACACAGCCGTGGGTAGAAGCTAGTTGAATAAATCTTTCGGGACGTGGCTAAAAGCCAGCTATCCAGGCGCGGCAGGATGGCAATATTAATGCCGACCCTGTTGCCTGTAAACCTGTGTTATCTCTCAGCAGCCACTCTCTTTTGCAGCGTTTTTCCCCGTGCGACGCAGCACTTCACAAAGAACAAGAACGAAAACTCAAAGCCCCATTTCGTGTTTGTTTTTTGTTTGTTTTTTGGCGTCCCACAGCAGTTACTAAGCGCAATGTACTCGCGACGTATCGATTATAACTCGGCGCAAATAGAAGCGAGGCGTGTTTTTACCGGCGGAGGGACACACGCACAGAACACAGCGGTGTAATTTGGTCACATATCTGACTCGCTCGGCGGACTAAGCATCAAATTTTGGGCCAGATCTTGTCTTTGAAGCCGTAATGCCATCTGGTGGGCCGTCTGTTGTATGTGGATTGGGCAATACAGGTCCGGGATGGGGACTATGGGGAGTATGGAGTGATTGTTATTGTGAATTAACCTTCCCCGCCCACCGCCCCCTCTCCCGCCCCCTCTCCCGCCCCCTACCCTCCCAACTTGGGAGCCATTTGTGTTCTTCACTGTCCACTGTCGGAGTGGAAGGGGATGGGTGAGGAGGGGGGGTGCAGGATTAGGGTGAAGACTCTTGTCCATGGAAACTTAAAGTCCATGACTGCAATGGCATTCTTCAGCTTGGTTCGGTCAGCTGAGGCTGATGCCTATCATTCCCTATCCCAACCCCCTACCGCCCCCCCCCCCTCCCCTGATCCTGCACCGTGATCCACTAAGACCACCCCCACCCGCACCTTATCGGCTATATGGAGTGTGCGCATCCCATCCAGCCCCTCCCCCCCCCCCGCCCTCTCCTCGCCACCTTCATTTCAGCCGCCCCCCCCCCTTGCTTCCCCCAAACAACGTCTTTGGGTGGGGTGGGTGATGGTGGTGGGGGAGGGGGGTTGGAGTGAAAGGTAGCATGGCACGCACAGTGTGAGCAGGGCAGGCGGAAGAGGCAGTGGTGGAAGGGAGGATAGTGTGCGGTGGGAGGTGGGCGTGGAGGGTTGAGGATGGTGAATCGAGCCGGAGGAGAGGTGGCGGATGTGTATCATCGTGCCGTCAAATCACCGAACAGACCAATCACGCTACCCTCAAACGGTCAACCCTAGAACTTGTCACATGTATCCGTTTTGCCCCGCAGTGTTTAAGGCTGGTTGTAAGACGACTATTGATGGATTTTCTCCCTCAAAGGCAAAGAAACCATTGAAGACTATTACTTTTCATTCACGACAATTCATCAGAACAATAATGGTCAACATATTTCCAATTATCGCCCGTTGGTGTCCTCCCTCCGTCATCTTTGTTAATTTTCCATTGTGTCATGTTTGCTAACAATGTAAAATAGCATCGCTCTGTTCCATGACAACGGTAAACCCTAGTATAAGTCAAGTTCCTATCCATCCAATGTTCACCGTCGCAAACGTGTCCGTAGGATGAAAAATCAGTGACAGGGACTGATTGTTCAGGTAGATCTCCCGCACCTTTTGCTTGAATTTGACTACCGTTGATTGATGTCCAGCCGGTATGGCAAGAAATAGCCCCGCAGAACATGCCGCAAACACCAATCAAATCAAATCAAATCAAGAATGACGGCAGTGGACTAAATCCATTCTCATTTCATTCTCACTCAAGTTTTGTGCATATCAGAATTATAGCCATCTGAGTAGATTATGTAATATATGAGCGGTTAGGCAGTTGATAAACCAGAATGCGGTTGTCTCATAATCCAGTGGGCACACCGACGTCGTAAACTCGTCGCATTCACGTCAAGACGTCAAACCGACGAATAAACTACGTGGAAGCGCTGTTCGTTCCCACGTCAAAAATATGACGTCGCAAACCAGTCAGATATTCGTCCATAATCCGCCATCATTAGATCGACGCACGTTGTCTTGGTGCGTAATCATGCGTTTTCACATCGAGCAGGTGACGAAAAACCGACGTCATGTACTCGGTGGATTTACGCCCCAAATATTGCTGGACGTGAAGCCGCGTGAAGAGTTCACGACGTTGACGCATATTTGAATGTCGCTTTTACGATGGGTATCCGACGAGGATTTTTTACGGTATATTTTGGACATGCGTGCCATTGTCTATCAGTCCCCCAGGTATCTATCATCCTTTCACGAGTTCCTGCCGGATAACGTTATAATGCGAGCGCATGAATATATTGAAGCTTTTTATGTGGGTGTTATATAGGTCTAAAACACTATTAGTCTCACGCATGACTGTACTGCCGCAAGTGATTCAGCTTCATACCCCCGCTCCCCCACCTCCTGCACCCTCGCATCACTCCATTCCAGTAGGCTACAATTTCTTCGGAACCAGACAGCAACGTTACAAGTAAAACACCAGAGAGATTTGTAGTGTGCCACAGGCGCTCAGGTCAGTTGACGCGACGCCCGCCTCCAACACGTAAACTACCTGTGCAGCGTCCCAAAGCTCGCGAACTGGAGCTCCATTCACATTCAGTGAGGCAGATTGCGCTGCCGCCTTGCGGAGATATCCGTTGCAGATCGTACTGCGCATGCGTGAAGTCTAAAAATATGGCGGAAAGGCGAACGGATTCCTGCGGCCCGTGTGCGGATATTTGCTTATGAATGAAAAGTATATATTTATTAATCTTCACTGTCTAGCACCTGAAAAAACTGAAGGTTGTACTTGACATCATAACAAGGCCAACAGAAGACTTCATGAATTGTGTTTTTTGACAAGAGTCAAGACTTGCTCGTACGAGTAGCCTACGGTCATGTCCCCCCCCCCCCGCCCCCCCGCCCACCCCCCTCCCCCGACTGGTTGGCTGTAGCTCATGCTATTTGCCTACTGGCTGTTGACGACTCAGACCGTGGAATTCCATCGACTATGAACCAAGCGCCTGTGAATGCATGCAGTCGAGAAGTGAAAGTGACACATCTCATAAATGATGGCAAATAAGCAAAGCAACCGGGACTTTGTTGACTTTGATAAACTTACGTTTCTTGGGTCGGGGCTAAAGTAAAGTTCAATTCATCAATTTTGTAGAGTGACGTTTTGCTCTTCACCTATATTTTTCTGAAATTTGTTGTGGTCGCTTTGAAAATCACTGATGTATTTGAGTAAGCAATACAGGATTAATAATGATGCAAAATTTACGATTATACTGTAATTTAATCCATGTTTATTATATAAACAATATGTCCTCTTTCTCACACTGACTGGCACATTGTGATACTAGGTCTGTCATAAGCCCATCTCGCACTCACTGACTTAATATTTATTTCAAAAAGGATTTTTAAAATAGGATTGCGGTCTGTACAAGAAAATGCATATGACATTGCTTCTTGTTTAAGACAGTTCAGGAAAAATCTACTTTTTTTTTTATTTAAACATCATTTCTTTTTTGAGGTTCCCCTGAAAGAGATGCCATCGGGCAGGGTCACCTCGTACAAGAACAATAACATATATACACACAGACCTGATGTTACATACAAAGAAACGGAAGAAAATATAATACAATTATTCCAGATATACGTATGTGACTCCTGACTGGTACACAGCTAATTAGAACCTATTAGATGCTACGATGTAGTCTTGTATAAAACCAAATAATTTTTCGGTGAAAGACAGATCAGAGGACCCATAGAGCAGTGCGTGTTCAAAATTAGATTTAGAGTCAGTTTGTATGGAAAACCGCGATACATTTTGAAGCAAGGTAACTCTCTCAACGTTGTAGCTTGGACAGTAGAATAAAAAGTGTGTAACACTTTCATTTTTAAATAAACAGCGGGGGCATGACGAGTCTTGGATAAACTTATACTGTTTGCGATGAGAATTTAAAGCGCTTAGCCCCATGCGCAGGCGTGCGTGGTTGACTGCACCGTTGCCGATACCAATATTGTTATTCCGTGGTTTAGCGAGAAACATAGTGGTCTTCAAGCTGGCTTTAAATACACCGAGAGACAGCGACTCAGAACCACGAGGGAGCCGATTCCATTCGTCTATAACTGACGGGAAGAATGATCTTTTAAATGACACAGTTCTGCATTTAAAATTTATAATGTCACCCATGTTGCGCAGGTTATAATGAACAGCTTCCCCGACTAATTGCGGACAGAGTTGTACCAAATAAGGGGGCGCTTTACCCGTTCTAATCCTGTGGAAGTAAATGAGTTTAAAGTATTTTCTTCGTACCTGTAGTGACACTTCGCCAACCTCGGCGAGCAATGCCGAATGCTTTGTTTTACTATAGGCACCTGTAATACTGAGCAAGCATTGTCTCTGGACTCGGTCCAGTGACTGGATTTGACTATGAGTCAGCAGTGGGTCATAGACAACAGATGCATATTTCAAGCGAGGTCGAATAAACATATAATAAATATTTAATTTAGATTTGCGATCGATTTTCCTACTCATTCTTCTCAACGGGTTTACAGAATGCATAGCCTTGGAAGTGATATTCGTGACATGGTTTTCCCAGGTCAGGTTCTGGGTTAATGTCAAACCCAGGTGGCAATGGTTTGCGACACGTTTTAGAAGTACACCATCTAAATACAACGGCGGGTAGTCGACCGGTCGTAAATATTAAATACTCAGTCTTATGAGGATTAAACGTAATCTTCCATTGTTTGGACCAAGAAGCCAGTTTTTCGAGATCTCTGTTAATCTTAGCGATATCGCGAATAGCGTTGCGCAGTATTTCCAGTATTGCCGTGTCGTCAGCAAACATAAACGGATTCGTCTCTAAATCATCGACAATGTCATTGATAAATATAAGAAATAAGAGTGGGCCAAGTATTGAGCCTTGTGGCACACCCGCAGTTACAGGCAACCAGGAAGAACTCTGACCATTAACAACAACTCTCTGCTTGCGATCACCTAAATAACTATTGAACCACTGGAGTAGGTGGCCAGTGACACCAACCGACTCTAACTTGTGAAGAAGTCCTACATGATACACTTTATCAAAGGCTTTGGATATATCCAAGAACACAATGCAGACGTCAGCACCAGCGTGATCGTCAATACCAGAATCGACCAGGTGCATTAGATGAATTAACTGGTTAACAGTCGAGTCCAAGGGTTTGAATCCCGAATTACGCCAAACTCAGGAGACTGTTCTCTGAGCAGTGGCGATACAGAGCTTTAAATACTAGTCTCTCCATTACCTTTCCGGTACAGGAAAGCAATGATATTGGTTTGTAATTGTTTCGCAGTTGCCTGTAACCTGACTTAAAAATTGGTGTTACATTTGCCCTTTTCCATTCGCTAGGAACTGAACCTGATTGCATAGACATTTGAAACAGATCGGACAGTGGCTTACTTATAGCGGAGGCCGTGGCTCTTAACATCCTGTTACTCACCCCATCGGAAAGATTAGATTTATTTACATCGAGATGACTAAGGATCGCGTAAACACCCTCAGGTTCAAATTGAAAAGTAGAGATTCTTGCTTCAGTTTTATGTAATAACGGCGGCAATGCAAACTAGCTTCAGACATCGAAGAGTTAGCAACAAAAAACTCATTAAATGACCCGGCCTTATCAACCGCACTTGTGAAAGAGACGTTTCCCTCAATAATTGTAGGAACGCTCAACTTCTTCTTTCCACCATAAAAGCGTTTAGTGATTTTGAAAAACAAATTTGTGGTACAGAAGGATCACTAAGCCGTTGAGCAAGTGATGCGTAGAATTCGTCCTTTCGCTCTTTTATAGCAAACTTGACTTCGGTTCTAACACGTTTAAATATGTCGTAATGGTCTACTCTCTTGGTTTGAGCATAACGCTTCCACAGACGGTTTCGTTGCCTCATTAATCTTTTGATAGTTCCAGTCAGCCACTCCTTGTCTCTAGGTCTCACAGTTATGATATGGTTTGGAACATAAGTATCAACTTTTTCATTAAAACACGACGTAAAGTAACTTTCGGCATCGTTCACATTGTCAAACAAGTCAGTTCCGACATGCCACGGTGCATGCGTTAGGGCTTTATTCAGTCCGATGAGATCCGCCGAGGCATAATGGTAGATTTTGCGCCTAAACGGACGGTCTTTTATATAAGTCAGTTTTAATTTGCAGTAAACCGCACAGTGATCCAAAGCACAAAGTGGTGGTAGAACACCAGACTCAATTACGTATGCGGGGGCGTCTGTAATTATAAGATCTAGAATATACCCTCGGTCGCCTACATACCTTGTTGGCTCGAATATAAGTTGGGAGAGCAAGTTACCGTTAACCGTATCAATCAAGTCATTTTTTAGATCGCTCTTAGTGGACCTGTGGTCGAAGTTCCAAGGGTAGCACCTGTCGTTAAAGTCCCCAAGGATTAATATTGCAGAGGATTTTCAGAAAATGCCAGATTTAAGAAATTTTGGAGAGCCTCAATAAAACCTATGCTCAAATCATAGTCTGTGCCAGGATGTCTGTAATAATTGGCTATTAAAACCCGTTTGTCGTTCACTTTAATCTCGAGCCATACACTTTCAGTAATCATATCTTCCAAGTCGTGACGTCGAACCGAGACTAACTCATCCTTCACGTAAACCAGAACACCACCCCCACGCGTCACTCTGTCGTGTCTGTGGACCTGGTAATTAGGCAGTTCAATTAACTCGTTAACAATATCCCCATTTAACCAGTTTCGGACACACCAATAACCTCGAAGTCGTGATCCAGTACATAGGACTGATACATTTCATCTAGTTTTTGTACACTGTTCACCGAGAGGCGCAAGGGCTCCAGTGCGGTCACTGAGAAGACTCAATGCGTTAAAGTGACATACACTGAAATCCTTGATATTACCACGGGACATATTTGACATAATTGTAACGAGTTTTTACATTAATTCCGATTCCGAAATCTACTACCTGGTATTCTATTCTTACCTAGAGCGTCGGAGAAGATATCAGAGACGTGTGCTGAGATAAATCCTAAAATGTTACACTCCAACCAATACCATATGCATATATATATCCGCTAATGATCAATTGCTATTCTATAACAAATACTCGCCTTATGTTTGCAACGGATATACACATGCCATGTAAATATTTATGAGAGTGGAGCGTCAGCATGAAAAAATATTGTTTGTGTTATAAAACAGATAAAATTGCAGCACAATCGTAAGTTTGGTATCATCAAAATAGTAAATGTTGCTTACTCACGTCAGAGTGATCACGACAAATTTGCGTTTCTTGTCTACTACATCATACAAAGTTGCAGGAGATAGTGTTCGAATATTGTGAATAATTTTGCATTTCAGACCATGACAAGCATCATGATTCCCAGCCGGCAAGGAAGAAACAAGAAGCTGCAATAAGGAGCCTTATCAGAAGCTGCTGTACATATTAGGGAATGATCCAGCAGCAGGAAACTGAGGCTGTGTTATATTTAATCCTAATTTTGTGACTCATTAATATGTGTGTGTAAGCTATAATTTACTGAAGATTGTGAGTAATATAATTAAGTCAATTGCAGCTTTGCAGCCACCTCAATTTGCAGTTGGTGACTATTATTTTATTCATTCGAACACATTCCTGGTATTGGTAGAATGTTTGAGCAATTCCCATGGATTTCTATTTAGTTAGTTTTTTTCTAGTTAGTAATTGGCATTCATTGCCTTCCGTAGAATGATTAAGCTCCACCGGTTAGATAATATTTGTAGGTATAAAGCAAGGTATATATGTCAGAAATATACTTGTTTTATGAAATTGCAACTCTTCACGATCTATGATAATACAAATTACTTCTGGCAGATGCAACATCCTATTGACATGATTGACCAAACATAATTTTCCTCATGGCTCAGTGTTAATAATAGACACCGTTATTGGATTTTCTTGCTGGGATGCATATGTACCGGTCCTTTGAATTGTTGTGCACTGAACATGCTGAATATTTAATGTTGGGTAGGTCGTTATTCCTTGAATATTTTACATTTCAAAATTACTTTTTGCTTAATTTACATGTTTGCATAATTTTATTATTCATATACTGTACCTTGTTTCTATAATATATATTTGGAAACGTGCATAATCAATATTGGATGCCTTATTTTTGTTGGTGTAGGCTTTCGATCACAAATTCAGGCCTACCTATATATATTTAAATTTACCAGCCTATTACCCTACGGTGTGAACCTAGGCCCAGTTGTCAGGTTCTGTAGCTGGGAGACGGACAGGGCATGTCCGATTTTTGCCCGTCGGACAGTCACTGACCTGGTGCTAGGGTGAACGTACTCAGCGGTTAGCGTGACAAGAGCATTTACAGAACCGACATCGCTAATGGTGTTCACAGAAATATCTAACAGGGGGAAGCATGGATCATATGTTACATTTTCAAGTGTGCGGAGGAAGTAAACATTACAAGCATGTATATATATATATATATATATATGCAAGCCACCGTACCGGGAACTCGGACATACCCACAGAACACTCTGGCATGGCTTGCGCTACCTCTGAGCTTCAGCATTGAAAGATATTATATTCGAATGTGATTCATTAAATACTGAGACATTTGCATAGGCTACATAAATAGTTCGCTGGGGTAAAAAATCCAATCATTATACATGGGCTCATTATAAGTAGTAATTCATATGCATTGATATTTTGAGGTGTGAAGTTTATATCTGAAATAAAATTATTCGGAAATGGCTAAAGTGGCAGAAATACACTCAAGCAACATTTTTCGCAAGAAAATTACGAAAAGAAAATCTTTACAGTCGTCCATATTGGGGCAGCGTGCCTACCGCCCCATAACGGCCGGATTCCATTAAGAACTCCATAAGAAAGAAGTAGCCGTTTACCTTTTCTAAGATATACCGATGGAGACATACAATCCCCTCCCCTTCCCCCCTTCCCCATACCTACCCCCTTCCCCCCCACCACGGTAAAAACGTGACAAATATAATTACCATCCCAACCAATTTTTATCAGTTCAATCAAATGTCCAAATACATTTTTCTTTTGTATATTTTTGTTTTTCATTATTATTAACGTTATTCCGTCTTTTCTTACCAGCACGACACGCCCCGTCGTCTTTTCGTGACCGCCGCTCCCGCTCGGCAATTATAATTATATTGGCTTAATTGAGAGATGAGCTGGTTTTCATACGTGCCTGGTTCCCGTCAGTGGCTCTCTTCTCACTATGCGTTGCGGAAAAGAAATCCTTGTAAATAACCATCCATCACTTATACAAACGCCGTGTATTCTCGAGCGCTGAGGAGCACCACGTAACTGTAGGAAGGCAAACGCCAGTCTGGACCATACAACAACACACACACAAGTTCATTACGTGTTGACCACATCTGGTGAAGTAATATATATATATGTGTGTATTCCAACTCGAAGTTCAAAGAATATTTATACACACAGAGAAATAAAACACAAAGAATGGAAATCGAAGGAGGTAAACCTAAAAAATGGTAAATGCCAAACAACTGAATTAACCGTCAACGTCCCATTAGAGGCCTATGTTATGCATAGCTATTCGCTAATATCGTTCATTGGAGTTATTTCTTAAACTGTGATTAATATTATGTCATCAAGCAATACAGGAATATTACCAAACTAAACGTAGCGTTGCAGCGGTGGGGAGCGGGGAGGGGGGAGGGGGTGGGGTGGAGCGTCGAACCCGGCGCACCTATAGGGAAGTGAGTTACCTAGACAATACGGAGACAATTGTAATTGGGTTTCCATGTTGACATCTCTATAGTGGCGCGGACCCCCGGAGGCTATGCCTAATACCATGGAGACCAGACCATCATTCCCACCCCCTAGATCGGAGGTGGGGGGGGGGGGGGTGCGGCCGGGGGCCAGACGCATCGTAACGCCGCCCAGCGAAAAATGGGAGGGAGGGTGGCGTGGGCAGAGAGTGAGGGTGCCAAGCTTCCTTAGAGTGGCGCATGTAAGAGAACTCGCAGTTAAGATATGAAATGTCTTCGCTTTAGGCCATTTTAGTGAAAGCTAAAGTGCGCCTCCCGCTATTCCCGGAAGTGACGTCAGACGGGTAGGGTGATGGGACAGGGGGTGAGCGGATGAGGCGAGGGACGGGGGCCAGGGGCATGGGAGGATGTTTGGAGTGACGTGAGGTGTGTAGGGTGATGGGTCATGGGGGGGGGGGGGACTGCGTGGGGCGGGGGCCGAGGGGCAGGGTAGGATGGTGACTAGGGTGAAGGGTCGGGACAGGCTAGGGGGGGATGGGCGGGTGTGTGTGGGTAGTTGATGACGGGTATACCCAGCCTATCACATCCGGCCAAAGCTAAATACCTTCCTTGTGTTGTAAGTAACGTTGTTCCCAATTCACCCCTGAGGCTACCTGAAGTCTTGATTACACTGGTAGCACATGAGCTCAGCCCTTCCCGCCCCCATGCACCCCCCCCCCCCCCCTTGCCCCTCGCCTCTTTCCTTCCTCCATTGGTTGCCTACTTCTCTACCCAGGCCCGCAACAGTGGTGAGCTCTAGGCAACAACGGCCCTGATCTATGCCATAAAATAAGTCCCAAACGTCAAGCTCCAATGTCAAGGTCACTGATGACACCAAGGACATAGCTGTAAGCCATAATCTGTCAGAAAAAGCAGTCAGCAAAGTATCTAAATGCGCCATTTAGTCTCTTCCATTATGAACTTACTGTACAGTAAATATCGTGGGCAGGAGGGGCAGTGGGGATAGGGAGGAGGTGCCCTGTTGTAAACATAAATGTGCCGCATTTCTTAAGACGTAAAGGTGAAGCGTATTTCTTTCTGAAGTTAGGCAGACGACATGAATTGAGCGATTCCATTGATATGTTACTACCGATTATTTGTGAAAATCACATTGAGTTACTATAAGTTCAACCCTTTTGCCAAAATTTGAAATATAATATTTTATAGTATCTCTGGTAACAAAAATGATCTCGATTGATCAGCGGTGATCCCAGAAGAGACAAGAGAACAGATTTTTCACGAAACAGACAAGGATGAGAGGAGATTATCAAATCGCATAGCGCTGAGCATTGACTTTGGAGTTCAAATTGACAAAGCGGAGAAAGGCGGCCAAGTCAGTCGTGAGAATGGCCCAATAAATGAAAAGAATTGGAGTATTAGACCGCTTTTCTGCACACAAAGGCTCAGCCATGCCCAGATAAGTACCCTGACCGGGATTGGAGCCCTCGGACCCTTTGATCTGCGGTCTATTATGCTAAGCAAGCACTACTAACGCCAGGCAGACCCCCGGGATCGGGAAAGGAGCAAGTATGTTTTTTTCATGAAAATGGTGTGTTGTCTCTCTAGACCAGCAAATCCTGATTTCTCTAGGGGGACCTCTACCCATATTAATAATTTTTTTAGCGTTAAGGCACGCTATGAGGGCTACATTGTGGTCCGAATTAGGCACACCCCCTCCCACTAAAAACAGATCCCATTTTAAGCTACCAACCGTTCGATAATGTTCACTCCCACCCCGACCACCACCCGCACCCCGACCACCACCCCCACCCCGACCACCACCCCACTCGTGCCGATCATAATCTCCCTTTCAGCATCCTGGATCCACCCTTGACGTTACCCGTCATGGACTCCGCGACAGGTTATCAGAGCAATATGGGATCTCCCTGTGTGCTGTCACTGGCCAGTCTGTAATATCCGGTTTTCGCTCTCGTTTGAAAAGCCGCAGCTCACTTGTCCTGTGAGAAATATCGAGGTGGATATACATAACTTGACAATGAAATGGTCAACCAATAAGCAAACCCAGTATTGGTATAGCACCCAACAAACACAGCCGCGGGTAAAAGCTACTTGAATAAATCTTTCGGGACGTGGCCAGCTATCCAGGCGCGGCAGGATGGCAATATTAATTCTGTCACTGTTGCCTGCAAAACCTGTGTTATCTCTGAGCATCAACTCTCTTTTGCAGCGGTTTTCCTACCCCGCGCCGCAGCACTTCACAAAGAACAAGAACTAAAACTCAAAACCCCATTTCATGTTCAGCGGTGTAATTTGGTGACATATCTGACTCGCGCGGAGAACTAAGCATGCAATTTTGAGCCGGATCTTGTCTTTGAAGCCGTAATGCCATCCGGCGGGCCACCGCCCCCGCCTCCGCATGCGCATACAAACCTCCACCCCCACCCCCCAGGCAGCCTTTCGTGTGGGTCTTCCGACACGTAGGGCTGTCGGAGGGGAGGGGGTGGGTGAGAAGGGAGGGTGTTGGATTAGGATGAAGACTGCCGTCCATGGAAACTTAAAGTCCATGACTGCAATGGCATTCTGGTTCGGCGAGCTGAGGCCGCGGCTTATCATGCCATATCCCCTCCCCCTCCCTCCTCCGCCTGACCTTGCACGGTGATCCACCCCTCTACCTCTACCCCCCCGCCACCCAACTTGCTCCCCTACACGATGCGTAACCCACGGACGTAGATATATGAATGTAAATCCCCACACCCATTTAACCCTTCCGATAACGCGAAATCTCCGCCCCGCGGGGCCTTGCCTCCACCCTATTCCTCCCAGGCCCGACCATGTCAACCTCGATGTAATGATTGTAACGCACAATGATGTATAATATATGCATAGCAATACGGCCTTCTGTAACGTAACAGGAACATAGTTGTCACTTTCAGACACGAGTATTCCTCACTTGTACCTACCACCAGCTATAATTGTCAATTTCCTGCTCACGATTAACGCAAAGGATCAGGCGTGGGCTGGGCTTATCTCACGCGTGGGCGGGGCTTATCTCACGCGTGGGCGGGGCTTATCTCACGCGTGGGTGGGGCTTATCTCAAGCGTGGGCGGGGCTTATCACCCGCGTGGATGGGACTTATCTCACGCGTGGGCGGGGCTTATCTCGGGGTGTAGAATGATGTATTCATGGAGAACGTGACGCTGTGACGCTGTGACGCTGTGACGCTGTGACAGGATGGATCTTGGGTGGGTGGGGGATGGAGGGTGTTATATGGTCGGATAGGGAGGGGGTGTTGGAGCTGGCTGGCATGGAGACACAATCCATATGGAAGGGAAGAGACGACGTACGGGTGTCCAGTTGGGAGGGCGTGGGGGGGAAGGGGGAGGGATGCTGTGAGGGAGGGAGATAAGTGTATTGATGGGTGGGTAGCGGTACGGTCAAGATTGTACTGGATGGCGTTGTCCGGGGGGGGGCATTGTTTTATAAGAACGCAGGCAAGGGGGGGGGGCGTGGGGGTGATGTGGTGGTGGGTGTGTGTCGGGGTGATGGGGCTGTGGCCATGGCAACAACATAGACTGAGGAAGAGTTGATTTCACAGAGGAGTCGGAGGGAGACCAAAAGGGACGTCAAAGCCATGGCAACTGGTGCCCGGTGATAAGACAGATGGAGGCTAAAGATCTGGGCGAGGGGAGGGGGCAGACCAAAAGGGACGTCAAAGCCGTGGCAACTGGTGCCCGGTGATAAGACAGATGGAGGCTAAAGATCTGGGCGAGGGGAGGAGATGAGGTGGAGGGGGGGTGGGGGCCAGTTGGTGGTACAGGGGATGCTGGGGTGGCGCAGGAATTGGACGCCTCGAGGCATGGGGTTCCAGAGGCTATGCGATGAGTGGGGTAAACGTGGGTGGGGTGGGTGATGAGGTGGGGGGGTGAGTGAACGGTAACATGACACGCACACTGTGGGCAAGGCAGGCGGAAGAGTCAGTGATGTAAGGAAGGAGGGTGTGTAGGGGGGCGGGCGGGAGGGGGGGTAGGCATGGAGGCTTGAGGATGGTGGATCAAGCCGGAGGAGAGGGGGCGGATGTGTACCCTCGTGCCGTCAAATCACCGAACAGACCAATCACGCTACCCTCAAACGGTCAACCCTAGAACTTGTCACATGTATCCGTTTTGCCCCGTAGCGTGTAAGGCTGGTTGTAAGACGACTATTTATGGATTTTCTCCCTCAAAGGCAAAGAAATCATTGAAGACTTTTCATTCACGACAATTCATCAGAACAATAATGATCAACATATTTCCAATTATCGCCCGTTGGTGTCCTGGCTCCCTCATCTTCATTAATTTTCTGTCGTGTCATGTTTGCTCAACAATGTAAAATACCATCGCTCGATTCCATGACAACGGTAAACCCTAATATAAGTCAAGCTACTATCCATGAGACAGGCGTAGTTATATTCTACCTCAATGCCTAGTATCAACGGCCTGTACGTGCTGCCTACGTTCCGGTGGTTCGCCTTCACTCGCTTCACATATAAGATCGGCTAAAGCTGTCCTTGGATGCACAACTAATCACTGAAGTTTTGTGCATATCATAATTATAACCATCCGAGTAGATTATGTAATATATGAGCGGTTAGACAGTTGATAAACCAGAATGCTGTTATTTCATAAGTGACTGTCAGTGTCAGGCGACTTAATGTGTTGCGCAGGGTTTTCCATGTCGTATGACGTAATTATTTTTTTGTTGGTCCCTGTTCCGGCTACGGTAGATATTGTACAATACATGTCGCGCGGAACAGTTTGTGTGTTGAATCTCTTAGACGGGAAGTAGTTGCTGGACTGAAGTGTAGAGGCTTCAAGAGGTAAATTTATGAGGTTTCGTTCGTTTAAGAAGTATTTGATAATATGATTGGTAATTCAGGCATAAAGTTTTCCTTTTCTTTGTTTCTTCACAGCTTATTGTTATCCTTATGTTGTTTGTAACGGGTCGCATAATCTCTCAAGTGAGCGATAATATGGTCGAATTAAGGCTTTCTCTTTTCTTTCTATTTCTGTGTATAGGTTTTGTAAGAAGTTTTTTGTCTGTTCTTTTAGTTTCACGGAATTAACCCGAGACGGTCGTCCGAATAAAGTTGAAGAAATGGAAATGGAGTATTTGTGTTCAGTGAGACCTTCGGCGCGATTACAGTCCCCAAAAGACTTAAACCGGAAATAGAACCAGCGAGAACTGTACAGCCCTATAGCTGGACTGAGTCGTCTTTAATCTATCTCCATGACGAGGACTGTGACGATTGTAACGTTGGTAACGCGTCGCTCAGTGGTGACTTAATCAGGAGGCAAACAGGCCAAATAGACTCACTACACCTTGCAAAGTTGACTTTACAGATGCACTGTGTGGCAGGGTCGTATCCAGGAATGTACTCGTTGGAGCATACATTACATTATATCCTTGACGGGAAAAGAGGCCTAACACCATTGCTGGTGGTAAACTGAGGTTGTCCAGTAAGTTGGTGTAGGCTTTCGATCACAAAGTCATGCCTCCCTATGTATATTTAAATTGCCCAGCCTATGAGCCTATAGCGTAAACCTAGCCCCAGCTCTGTGGGCGTAGAGGGCTCGCATTGAGTGCTCTGGCCACATGAGAGTTTCTTTGTTACAGCAAAATTGTCAAAATGCGCGCAACTTTTTACGAGAAATCCACTGAACTGACGACAGTGACGGTGATAAATCATTGGGATGTTACATGTTAACATTGTAGAATTTTATCCTTGATATAAAGATTTTTTTTTATTATAGGCGGCGATATGGGCTTGCGAAGGAAAAGATGAATGGATTTGCGTCCCGAAGGAAAGGAAGTGTGGAGCCATGTCCCCGGGGGTAACCCCTACTCTTTGCTGAGAAAGACATGGGATCTTTATCCCGCGACACCACAGACATGGCCACAGCGGGGCTCGAACCAGCGATAAACGTGCCGTTAGGCTCTCAGGTGGCCAGAGCGCTGAATGCTAGCGCTCTAGCCCACTGAGCTATCCGGCCGGCCTCCTTTTTAAGCAACAGGAAGGGGACTACGTTTGGGAGCGGGGTCGGGCGAGCTGGTGAGGGTTTAAGGAAAGTAAGGATGGTATGCTGGGGATGTATGGGGGGGGGGGGTGATTGTTTGGAATATACGCGGCTAAATAGACGAGTCCGACAAACACAGTAGCATTTCACATAGTTGTCACTTTCAGAGATGAGTACTTCTCACATGTACCACCAGCCATGATTGTCAAGGAATCATGGGTATATGAGGGGAGGGGGGGGGCGGGCTATTGGGGCTGGCTGGCATGGAGACACAACCCAGATGACGCCGGGAAGGACGACGCAAGGGTGTCCGGTTGGGAGTGCTTTTGGGGGAGGGCTGCTGTGGGGGAGGGGTAGGTGTATGGATGGGTGGGTAGCGGATCGGTCAAGGTTGTACTGGAAGGCGTTGTCCGGGGTGCGGGGGGGGGGGAGATGAGGTGGTGGGTGGGTGTCGGGATGATGGGGCTGTGACCATGGCCTGAGGAAGAGTTGATTTCAAGGAGGAGTCGGAGGGAGACCAAAAGGGACATCAAAGCCGTGGCAACTGGTGCCCGGTGATAGGACAGATGGAGGCTAAAGATCCGGACGAGTGGAGGTGATGGCGGGGATCGGCTAGTCGGGGATGGAGGGGGTGTTGGGGTACCGCAAGAATTGAACGCCGCGAGGCATGGGGCACCAAGGCTATGTGATGAGTGGGATAAACGTCTTTAGATGGGGTGGGTTAAGGGGGCAGGAGGGGGCGTAACATGGCACGCACAATGTGGGCGGCGCAGACGGAAGGGGCAGTGATGTAAGGAAGGAGATTGTGTAGGGGGGGGAGGCATCGAGGCTTGGGGATGGTGGATCGAGCCGGAGGGGAGGGGGCGGATGTGTACCCTCGTGCCGTCAAATCACCGAACAGACCAATCACGCGAACCTCAAACGGTCAACCCTAGAAACTGTCACATGTCACCGTTTTCCTCGCAGCGTGTAAGGCTGGTTGTAGAACTGGTAACCCCACCCCCCCTTCCCTCCCCTCCCTCTCCCTGCTGCTCTCTCACGCCCACATCTTCATGCATGTACCTGAAAATTGCATCACTGACCATACCCAAGACACACACACAGTCACACACCCGCCTCCATCGCCGCCTTTAACCCCCCCCCCCCCACCTACCCCACCACATATACACTGCAGCCTGAAACCTTAACTATCGCTAATTACCGCCATTCTGAGGATATAGCCACATATAATATTGCCTCTAAGATGCGAGAATACTATTTATGGATTTTCTTAATCAAAGGCAAAAAAAAATCGTTGAAGACTATTACATTTCATTCACGACCATTCATCAGAACAATTATGACCAACATAATTCCAATTATGGCCGTTGGTGTCGTAACTTCCTCATCTTCCGGTTCCATGACAATGGTAACCCCTAATATAAGTAGAGTTTCTATCCATACAATGTTCAACGTTGATTGGTACCCAGCCGGTATGGCATGAAAAAGCCTTACATAACATGCCGCAAACCCTAAATCAAAGCAAATCAAGAATGATGGCAGTGGACCAAATCTATTCCTTTTATTTCCCGTGACGAGACAAACTCTGAGATCTAGTCACTGTGGCAACGTATCTCGCAGACCACCACGGATATTTCCATGTTGTGATGGAATCAACTGAATCGTCTTTATTTCATCTCCATGACGGCGATTAACTAAACTGAATCATTTTTATCTTATCTTGGCCTCGTTCGCAAGCGACCGCTAGTCGACTAATGGTTGGCGATTTGTCTGCCGAACGGTGACTAATGGGACCATCTAGTCGACCGGAACGAACCATGCCGTCACCCGCGGTTCCTCTGGTCGATTGTCGTCCAAGATGGCGAAGGGAAATGAGCAGCAAGTGGTTTTCGCGTCATCTTTGTGGCGTATGCTTGATCTGTTACTTCGTTTGCAAGTTTATATACATTTCAATGAAAAACCAATATAGCATGGTTCATACATAATTGCTTATTTTGCTAATTTATCATGTTTTCGTGCTAAATGTTCCCATGTTCGAAATAACTACGCTCGTTCACAGTATCCCTAAATCTACTCTTTAGATTATTTTTGGAGGGGGGGGGCTGTTTGGGGCTCCTTCAGTCGCCAAGCCGATACGGAGTGGGGCTCTAGTAAAGAACACGGGGTAATATATTCTCTGTAATGCAATTCTTATTTGAGCAGCCGCCGCATCGCCTTCACCGTCAAATAATTCCCGCAGGAACCCAAAAGTGTTTATTTCCGCCATGAGACAGATCGTCAACCTTTTTTGACTATCCCGCTTTCGGCATAAATCTGTAATGCGCAGGCGCAATAGCGAAATCTAGGTCAAGAAATAGTCTACTGGCTGTCGCTTGCGAACAAGGCCCTTGAAGACGACGATAATAGCTAGACTGAGTCATCTTTGATCTATCTCCATGACGACGATTGCGACGATTGTGACGTTGGTAACGTCACTCAGTGGTGACACAATCAGGAGTGAAACAGGGATAATAGACTCGCTACACCATGCAAAGTTGACCTTACAGGTGCACTGTGTGGTAGGGTCGTATCCAGGAATGTGCTCGTTGGAGCATACATTACATTATATCCTTGACGGGAAAACAGGCCTAACACCATTGCTGGTTGTAAACTGAGGTTGTCCAGTAGGTTGATGTTGGCTTTCGATCACAAAGTCATGCCTCCCTATGTATATTTACATTTCCTAGCCTATGAGCCTATAGCGTAAACCTATAGTCTCAACAGAAACGCTTCGGAAAACGAAGGTTTTTGAATTATATTTTTACTGTACGAGTTGAGGACGAAATCTATGCTTATTCCTTACCTATAAACCGAGGCAAGTCTAAACAATCGTTTATTCGATCTGTAGTTCGATTCATATCCTCACAATACATGACCTGCCATGCTATTTAATAGAACAGACGATGTTGTCTTCATCGTTCGCTTGTCAGTCGTGCAAAGGTGAAGGTCATCCAACCGCCACCTGATTGGTTCAAAAGCTAGATCAGGTTGGCAAAGTCCATCGCCTCATTTGACGAGGGTACCGAGGTTACGACGCTCTCGCTAATACGAATTAACGGCGTTTTTTGACTGCATTTACGCGCCATGTTGACGATCTCATGACGTGACGCATTTTTGCGCGAAATCACGCATACGCACGTCATACACTGACGCAAAGAAGCAACAATTAGAGATGCCAGTAAATACGGCTGAATAATGTGTCAAATATATATATATATGCCTTCTACGCGTTCAGTAACTCATTACTTCAAAGGCGGGCAGATTATAAATGGAAAACAAATTAGTTGTTCCGATAGAAAGGCCTATAACTTTCTACGAGCAGACTGCCTCCCAAAGTTTCAGACTAAGATTTGTCACCTTATTGCCCATGCAGTGCAACACAAGTGAGGCAGTATATTTAACGCACAATCGATCGCTTTGACAATTTCAATAATAACAGCGATATGATTTCAACGATGACGCAAAAACTGTCGCTTCGATTACGTTGAACTTTTACCAATAAGGAGATATTGTCATGAAGAACAGAAGGCCTAAATATTATAGTAATAATGTTCGATATCTTTGAGATATACTCTACATAATGCACAAGATGATTTTTACTTCCAGTTTAATTTGTAAAATACATTGCATTTTGAATACGTCAAATAACACGATAATTTATGGTCACTGGTAATTAAATTAGGCAAATACAGTGTTTGCCACGTATAGACGCATGGCTTGTCCCGCTTCGATGTCTGGGTGATGAGGGGCATAGTTTTCTAAATTTCTAAATTTTTCAAAATATGATTTCTTATTCTGGCCACATTATGTAAAACAACACAACAACTGATGACGGCACTCGCTCAGGGCACATTCCAACAAAACGAAGACACTGGAACCGTTTTTTTAATATTCCGAAGGTGTGCTTAACTTTCACTAGATATATATATATATATACATACATACATATATATATATATATATATATATATATATACATATTTATGAAAGCCTACCGGGAACTCGCACATACCCGCAGAACACTCTGGCGTGGCTTGCGCTACCTCTGAGCTTCAGCATTGGAAGATATTATATTCGAATTTGATTCATTGACTACTGAGAAATATTGATAGGCTACAACATAAATATGAGTATTGTAGGCGCACTTTGCTGGGGTAAAAGCTTGATCATTATACATGGGCTTGGTTTTTTTCAAAATGGTTTTACTTGGTCGTTAAACATGCAACATATTAGATAGCCGAATGTAAACAAATTCAGCAAGTATTTTTATGTTGCCGTCATGTCTCCTCCGCGTACCTGCACAAAGTAACATCTTTACAGTCGTCCATATTGGGGCAGCGTGCCTATCGCTCCATAACGGCGGGAGTACATTAAGAACTCCATAAGAACGAATTATCCGTCAGCCTTTTTCAATATATATTGCTGGCGATGTAGCAAGTTGTGACTTCTAGGACTCAGACGGGCTGATAAGGATGTGCCTACGGGGACCTCAGCCCGGCCGTCACCACCCCTCCTCTGATCTAGTCTTCTCAGCGCCCTTGCTCCCAGCCCCCTCCCTTCCCTCCTCCCCCCACGTCTCTCCTCTCTCACCCCTCAACCACATCTACTACCCATGTTACCACCTCGCGCCTCCCTCTCCCCACAACCACCACCCCATCTCCATTACCTCCCCCCACTTGCCCACAGCTACGATCTGATCAACCCTCCTCCTTCCCACTCCCCCTTCCCCATACCTACCACCCCAAATCACCCCCCCCCCTCCCTAACCAGCCCGGTAAACATAGACACTGATATCCACCCTCTAGAGGATTGTCTGATCAGGCCAGACCTCTGACTCCAGCCAGATGTGCGCAGTACAGCTGCGGCTTCCCGCGTCCGTGACACGCTCGTCCCGTCGATGTCAACAACGCGTGACTCCGATTGACACGTGACTCAGTTCGACGCGTGACATACCTAATTGTAATAACAAACGCCACCACAACGCAAACTCGCTCTTCACATCGGCTGACTGATCAAGTGACAAGTATAATTACCGTCCCAACCATTTTTTTATCAGTTCAATCAAGTATCCAAATGCATTTTTATTTTGCATATTTTTGTTTTTATTATCATGAATGTTTTTCCGCCTTTTATTACCCGCAGGACACGCTCCATCGTCCTTCTTTTCGTGGCCGCTGCTCCCGCTCGGCAACTATAATTAATTGAAAGATGAGCTGGTTCCCATACGTGGCTGGTTCCCCGTCAGTTGGTCTCTGCTCACCTTCACGGAAAAGAAATCCGTGTAAATAACCATCCATCACTTACACAAACGCCGTGTGTTATCGAGCGCTGAGGAGCACCACGTAACTGTAGGAAGACAAACACCAGTCTGGACCATACAACAACACACACACAAGTTCATTACGTGTTGACCCCATCTGGTGAAGTAATATATATATATATACATATATATATATATACCTTTATTCGAACTTGAAGTTCAAAGTACATATACACACAGAAATAAAACCCAAAGAATGGAAATCAAACTAGGTAAACTTTTAAAAGGCAAATTAGAAGCAACTCAATTAACCGTAACGTGCCCTTAGTGGCCTATTTAATGCAACAATATTCGATAATATGATTTTTTTATTTAAAGGGGATAAATATTATGTCATCAAGCAATAAAGGAATATTACCAAACAAAACCTAGAGGGATTTACATTTTGCCCATCGAAGAGTACATGGGCAATAGTGCGAATGAACAAAAAGATATACACTGACCTTTTAATTGAGTCACGAAACTAAATGTAAACCCAGAAATGTGTGTCAATTTATTAAATCTGAATTTTAGAAAATTCAAACGTAAACAGTATTAAGATGCAAAATCAAATACATTGACCTCAATTAAATCCTTAAATGTAAGAACATGCAGATGCAAATACCTATGCAAAATACCTAAAAAAATTAGTTTTTTCAATACGCCATAACCTTTGAACCCTACTCTCCGCCCTCGAGCGTTCCACTCACCCCCCCCCCCCCCTTCCCCAGCCTTCTCCCCTGGCCGCACTAGCAATGCACGGTTGCCATAGTTTACAATATTCTTTGTCAGTGACCCCTCCCCATCCCCCTCCCCTCTCTACGCACGCACACACCAATAAAAAAACACCCTGCGTTACAGCGGTCGGAAGCGGGGTGGGAGGGGGGGGGGGAGTGTGGAGCGTCGAACCCCGCGCACCTATAGCGGAGTGAGTTACGTTGACAATGCCGAAACAATTGTAATTGGGTATCCATGTCGACATCTCTAGAGACGCGCGGACCCCCTTGAGGCTACGGATAGGGTGATGGGGTAGGGGGGCGAGGGACGAGGGCAGGGGACAGGGCGGATGTCTGGAGTGATGTGAGGTGTGTAGGGTGATGGGTCAGGACAGGCTAGGGGGGTGGGAGGGTGTGTGTGGGTAGATGGTAGCGGGGATGCCCAGCCTATCACATCCGGTCAAAGCTAAATACCTTCCCTGTGTTGTAAGTGACGTTGTTCCCAATCCACTCCTGAGGCTACCTGAAGTCTTGATTGCACTGGTAGCACATGAGCACAGCTCTTTAACCGCCCCCCCCCCCGCCCCCTCCTCCCACACCTCCCCCGACCCTCCCTCTCCTCCCACCATCGGTTCTCTACTTGTCTACCCAGGCCCACAACAGTGGTGAGCTCTAGGCAACAACAATCCTGATCTATGTCAGAAAATAAGTCCAAAGCGTCAAGCTCCAATGTCAAGGTCACTGATTACACAGCGGGCATAGCTATAAGCCATAATCTGCCAGAAGAAGCAATCTGCAAATTATCTAAATGCGCAATTTAGTGTCTTCCATTATGAACTTACTGTATAGTAAATGTCGTGAGCAGGAGGGAGCAGTGGGGGTGGGGAGGAGGTGTCCTGGTGTTAATTTCTTTATATTGTACTCCATTTCTTGAGCCGCAAAAGTGAAGCCTATTTCGTTCTGAGGTGTGGCAGACTGCCTGAACTGAGAGTTCGCATTGATACCGGTTATTTGGCTTCGTTGTATGCCCCAATCTCTAGTAGAAAAAAATATCTCGATTGATCAGCGGCGATACCAGAAGAGACAAGGGAACACATCTTTCATGGAACAGACAAGGATGGGAGGAGATTATCAAATGGCGTAGCTCTGAGAATGGACTTTCCAATGGACAAAGCGGAGAAAGGCCGTAGGCGAGGCAGTCGGGGGGGTGGTTAAGTTAAGTGAGAATGACCGAGGTAATGAAAGGAATTTGCACACAAAGGATGAGCCATGCCCAGATAAGTACCCTGACCGGGATTGGAGCCCCCGGACCCTTTGATCTGCAGTCTATTATGCTAAGCAAGCACTACTAACGCCAGGCAGACCCCCGGGACCGGGAAATCAGCAAGTACGTTTTTTCATGAAAATGGCGTTTTGTCTCTCTACCCCAACAAATCCTGATTCCTCTAGTGGGACCGCTAGCCCTATTAATAATTTTTTTGAGCGTTAAGGCACGCTATTAGGGCTACATTGTGGTCCGAATTAGGCACGCCCCCTCTCATTAAAAACAGATCTCATCTTAAGCTACCAACCGTTCGATAATGTTCACTCCCACCCCGACCACCACCCCGACCCCGACCACCACCCCACCCGCGCCGATCATAATCTCTCTTTGAACGTCCTGGATCCACCCTTGACGTTACCCGTCATGGACTCCGCGACAGGTTATTAGAGCAATATGATCTCCCTGTGTGCTGCCACTGGCCAGTCTGTAACATCCGGTTTTCGCTCTCGTTTGAAAAGCGCAGCTCACTTGTCCTGTGGGAAATATCGTGGTGGATATACATAACTTGCCAATGAAACGGTCAACCCAGTATTGGTATAGCACCCAAAAAACATAGCCGCGGGTAAAAGCTACTTGAATTAATCTTTCGGGACGTGGCCAGCTATCCAGGCGCGGCAGGTTGGCAATATTAATTCTGTCCCTGTTGCCTGTAAACCTGTGTTATCGCTCAGCATCAACTCTCTTTTGCAGCGGTTTTTCCACCCTGCGCCGCAGCACTTTACAAAGAACAAGAACTAAAACTCAAAACCCCGTTTCATGTTCAGCGGTGTAATTTGGTCACATATCTGACTCGCGCGGCGGACTAAGCATGCAATTTTGGGCCGGATCTTGTCTTTGAAGCCGTAATGCCATCCGGCGGGCCACCGCTCCCGCCTCCGCATGCGCATACAACCCTCCGTCCCCCCCCCCCCACCCCCCAGGCAGCCTTTCGTGTGGGTCTTCAGACACGTACGGCTGTCGGAGAGGAGGGGGTGGGTGAGAAGGGAGGGTGTAGGATTAGGATGAAGACTGCCGTCCATGGAAACTTAAAGTCCATGACTGCAATGGCATTCTGGAGAATGGTTCGCCGAGCTGAGGCCGCGTGCCATATCCCCTCCCCCTCCCTCCTCCGCCTGACCTTGCACGGTGATCCACCCCTCTACCTCTACCCCCCCCCGCCACCCAATGGCTCTCCTACACAATGCGTAACCCACGGATGTAGATATATGAATGTAAATCCCCACACCCATTTAACCCTTCCGATACCGCGAAATCTCCGCCCCGCGGGGCCTTGCCTCCACCCCATTCCTCCCAGGCCCGATCATGCCAACCCCGACCGTCCCCCCCCCCCCACCCCCCACACCGCCATTTAAGACTCACCCGCCGCCATTCAGACTGCCCCCGTTGCAATTCAGCCCCCACCCGCCGCCTTCACTCAGACCCCCCCCCCCCCATCGTGCCTCCCCACAATCCCTGGCCCGCATCCTGTTATCCAGTCTCGCCATGACATAAGAATGAAACCGTCCAGCAAGACGATTGTTTCCATCCAGATGCTCATTCCAGGCTCCCCGGGCCATCGGCAATCTGGAGTCTGCGTCTCCTATCCACCGACCCACCCCCCCCCCCACCCCCCTCTCCGCCCCTCTCCGCTCCACACCACCTTCATATCAGCTCCCCCCCCCACACACACACGCGCACGCACACACACCACCACCTCAATCTAGTATGTATAGGTTGTGTGACATAACGTCACTGGAATGATATTTAAAAGTTGTTTCTCTGTCATGTGTGTATAAGCACTAATTCAGGTAATGTTTGTGATGTAATGACTGTAATGTACATGTTTGTTATAAAATAATCCGATTATATTTAGCAATACGGCCTTCTGTAACTTAACAGGAGTATTCTAAATTAGAGCTGCATTTTTATCAACATTATTTCGATCATTCGTTGACATCACTGTTGCTTTTTTATCCAATCATGTGGTAAACAAGGGTCTTCTACCTGTGTTGTGTGCGACAAACCAGTCTCACAAAAAGTCGGACGAACAAATGCGACAAAAACAAGTCCGACAAACCACGCAGAATGCCCCGCGTGGGCGGGGCTTATCTCGCGCGTGGGCGGGGCTTATCTCACGCGTGGGCGGGGCTTATCTCACGCGTGGGCGGGGCTTATCTCACGCGTGGGCGGGGCTTATCTCACGCGTTGGCGGGGCTTATCTCATGCGTTGGCGAGGCTTATCTCACGCGTGGGCGGGGCTTATCCCACGCCTTATCTCACGTGTGGGCGGGGCTTATCTCACGCGTGGGCGGGGCTTATCTCACGCGTGAGCGGGGCTTATCCCACGCCTTATCTCGCGAGTGGGCGGGACTTATCTCACGCGTGGACGGGGCTTATCTCACGCGTGGGCGGGGCTTATCTCACGCGTGGGCGGGGCTTATCCCACGCCTTATCTCACGAGTGGGCGGGGCTTATCTCGCGAGTGGGCGGGGCTTATCTCAAGCGTGGACGGGGCTTATCTCGGGGTGTAGGATGATGTATTCATGCAGAACGTGACGCTGTGACACTTCTGTTAGGGGGAGCTGCAATCGGAATCGACAGGATGGACCATGGGTGGGTGGGGGATGGAGGGCGTTATGTGGGCAGATAGGGGCTATGATGAGGTGGGGGTGGGTGTCGAGGTGATAGGGCTGTGACCATGGCAACAACATGGACTGAGGAAGAGTTGATTTCACAGAGGAGTCGGAGGGAGACCAAAAGGGACGTCAAAGCCGTGGCAACTGGTGCCCGGTGATAAGATAGATGGAGGCTAAAGATCTGGGCGAGGGGAGGAGGGAGACCAAAAGGGACGTCAAAGCCATGGCAACTGGTGCCCGGTGATAAGATAGATGGAGGCTAAAGATCTGGGCGAGGGGAGGAGGGAGACCAAAAGGGACGTCAAAGCCGTGGCAACTGGTGCCCGGTGATAAGATAGATTGAGGCTAAAGATCTGGGCGAGGGGAGGGGGCAGACCAAAAGGGACCTCAAAGCCATGGAAGGTGGTGCCCCGTGATAAGATAGATGGAGGCTAAAGATCTGGGCGAGGGGAGGAGGGAGACCAAAAGGGACGTCAAAGCCGTGGCAACTGGCGCCCGGTGATAAGACAGATGAAGACTAAAGATCTGGGCGAGGGGAGGGGAGGGTGTGGAGGGGGGAGGGGGGTGGAAGGGTTAGTTGGTGGTACAGAAGATGCTGGGATGGCGCAGGAATTGAACGCCGCGAGGCATGGGGTTCCAAGGCTATGTGATGAGCGGGATAAACGTCTTTGGGTGGGGTGGGCGATGGGGCGGGGGGGGGAGGGGGTAACATGGCACGCACAGTGTGGGCGGCGCAGACGGAAGGGGCAGTGATGGAAGAAAGGAGGGTGAGTAGGGAGGAGGGTTCTTGGAGACTTGAGAATGGTGGATCAAGCCGGAGGAGAGGGGGCGGATGTGTACCCTCGTCAAATCACCTAACGGACCAATCACGCGAACCTCAAACGGTCAACCCTAGAACTTGTCACATGTAACCATTTTGCCCCGCACCGCGTAAGCCTGGTATAGAGTTGGCACTCCCCCCCCCCCCCCTCCCCCCTAAATGCTGCACCCCCCCCTATCGCTTCCATTCCCCTCCCCTCCTTCCCCCTGCTGCTATCTCACCCCCGCATCTTCATGCATGAACTGACAATTGCATCACTGACCATACAAAAGAACACAAACAGTCACACACCCGCCTCCGTCGCCGCACTTAACCCCCCCCCCCCGCCCCTCACCACCTACCCCCACCACACATAGACTGCCACCAAAACCTTAATTATCGCTAAATATTGCTACCTTAACGACATAACCATATATAACTTTGCCTGTAAGATGCGAGACCACTATTTATGGCTTTTCTCAATCAAAGGCAAAGAAATCATTGAAGATTTTTCACTTTTCATTCACAACAAACAAATTATTCGGAAATAAACAGGCAGAAATACTCTCTCGAGCAACATTTTCGGGAAAAACAATACGAAAAGTTACATCTTTATACCGGTGGAGATGTAGATGTGTGATGTAGAAAGATTTGACTTCTAGGGTCCAGGCTGGGCGATAATGATGTGCCAACGGGGACCTTAACCCGGTCGTCACCAACCCTCTTCTCCTCTAGTCTTCTTAGCGCCCTTGTCCACCGCCCCCACCCCTTCCCCCCTTCCCCATACCTACCCCCTCCCCCCCCCCATCACGGTAAAAATGGGCAATGATACCCACCCTCTAGAGGATTGTCTCATGAGGCTAGATCTCTGACTCCAGCCAGATGTGTGCAGTACAGCTGCGGCTTCCCGCTTCCGTGTCACGCTCGTCCCGTCGATGTCAACAACGCGTGATTCAGGTCGACACGTGACATACCTGATTGTAATAACAAACGCCAACAGGGCGGAAACTCGCTAGTCACATCAGCTGACTGATCAAGTGACAAATATTATTACCCACCCAACCAATTTGTATTAGTTCAATCAAATGTCCAGATACATTTTTCTTTTGCATATTTTGCATGTTTTTCATTATTATTAACGTTATTCCGTCTTTTCTTACCAGCACGACACGCCCCGTCGTCCGTCTTTTCGTGACCGCCGCTCCCGCTCGGCAATTATAATTATATTGGCTTAATTGAAAGATCAGCTGGTTCTCATACGTGTGTGGTTCCCGTCAGTGGCTCTCTTCTCACTATGGGTTGCGGAAAAGAAATCCTTGTAAATAACCATCCATCACTTATACAAACGCCGTGTGTTATCGAGCGCTGAGGAACGCCACGTAACTGTAGGAAGGCAAAGACCAGTCTGGACCATACAACAACACACACACAAGTTCATTACGTGTTGACCAAATCTGGTGAAGTAATATATATATATGTTTATTCGGACCCGAAGTTCGAAGCATATATATACACACAGAGAAATAAAACACAAAGAATGGAAATCGAACGAGGTAAACCTAAGAAATGGTAAATGACAAACAACTGAATTAACCGTCAACGTGCCATTAGGGGCCTATGTTATGAATAAATATTCGCTAATATCGTTCATTGGAGTTATTTCTTAAACTGTGATTAATATTATGTCATTAAGCAATACAGGAATATTACCAAACTAAACCTAGCTTTGCAGCGGTGGGGAGCGGGGAGGTGGGGGGGGGGGGGAGGGGTGGAGCGTCGAACCCGGCGCAATAATCTACCCATATTAATAATTTTTTTAGCGTTACGGCACGCTATGAGGGCTACATTGTGGTCCGAATTAGGCACGCACCCTCTTAAAGCAGAACCCATTTTAAGCTCCCAACCGGCCTTGAGAAGAATCACCCCACCCCGACCACCACCCCCACCCCGACCACCACCCCCACCCGGACCACCAGCCCCACCTCGACCACCACCCCCACCCCGACCACCACCCCCACCCCGACCACCACCCCCACCCCGACCACCACCCCCACCCCGACCACCACCCCCACCCCGACCACCACCCCCACCCCGACCACCACCCCCCACCCCGACCACCACCCCCACCCCGACCACCACCCCCACCCCGACCACCACCCCCACCCCGACCACCACCCCCACCCCGACCACCACCCCCACCCCGACCACCACCCCCACCTCGACCACCACCCATACCCGCGCCGATCATAGTCTTCCTTTCAAGATCCTCTATCCACCCTTGCCGTTGGCGCCATGGACTCCGCGACAGGTTATCAGAGCAATATGGGATCTCCCTGTGTGTTAGGCTGTCACTGGCCAGTCTGTAATATCCGGTTTTCGCTCTCATTTGAAAAGCGGCAGATCACTTGTCCTGTCGGAAATATCGAGGTGGGTATAATACATAATTTAAAATGAAACCGCCAACCAATAAGCTGACCCAGTATTGGTATAGCACCCAAAAAACACAGCCGTGGGTAGTAGCTAGTTGAATAAATCTTTCGGGACGTGGCTAAAAGCCAGCTATCCGGGCGCGACAAAATGGTAATATTAATGCCGACCCTAGTGCCTGTAAACCTGTGTTATCTCTCAGCAGCCACTCTCTTTTGCAGCGTTTTTCCCCGTGCGACGCAGCACTTCACAAAGAACAAGAACGAAAACTCAAAACCCCATTTCGTGTTTGTTTTTTGTTTGTTTTTTTGGCGTCCCACAGCAGTTACTAAGCGCAATGTACTCGCGACGTATCGATTATAACTCGGCGCAAATAGAAGCGAGGCGTGTTTTTATCGGCGGAGGGACACACGCACAGACCCAGCGATGTAATTTGGTCACATATCTGACTCGCTCGGCGGACTAAGCATCAAATTTTGGGCCAGATCTTGTCTTTGAAGCCGTAATGCCATCTGGTGGGCCGTCTGTTGTATGTGGATTGGGCAATACAGGTCCGGGATGGGGACTATGGGGAGTATGGAGTGATTGTTATTGTAAATTAACCTTCCCCGCCCACCGCCCCCTCTCCCGCCCCCTCTCCCGCCCCCTACCCTCCCAACTTTGGAGCCATTTGTGTTCTTCACTGTCAACTGTCGGAGTGGAAGGGGATGGGTGAGGAGGGGGGATGCAGGATTAGAGTGAAGAATCTTGTCCATGGAAACTTAAAGTCCATGACTGCAATGGCATTCTTCAGCTTGGTTCGGTTAGCTGAGGCTGATGCCTATCATTCCCTATCCCAACCCCCTACCGCCCCCCCCCTCCCCTGATCCTGCACCGTGATCCACTAAGACCACCCCCACCCGCACCTTATCGGCTATATGGAGTGTGCGCATCCCATCCAGCCCCTCCCCCCCCCCCCCGCCCTCTCCTCGCCACCTTCATTTCAGCCGCCCCCCCCCCTTGCTTCCCCCAAACAACGTCTTTGGGTGGTGTGGGTGATGGTGGTGGGGGAGAGGGGTTGGAGTGAAAGGTAGCATGGCACGCACAGTGTGAGCAGGGCAGGCGGAAGAGGCAGTGGTGGAAGGGAGGATAGTGTGCGGTGGGAGGTGGGCGTGGAGGGTTGAGGATGGTGAATCGAGCCGGAGGAGAGGGGACGGATGTGTATCATCGTGCCGTCAAATCACCGAACAGACCAATCACGCGAACCTCAAACGGTCAACCCTAGAACTTGTCACATGTATCCGTTTTGCCCCGCAGCGTGTAAGGCTGGTTGTAAGACGACTATTTATGGATGTTCTCCCTCAAAGGCAAAGAAACCATTGAAGACTATTACTTTTCATTCACGACAATTCATCAGAACAATTATGGTCAACATATATCCAAATATCGCCCGTTGGTGTCCTCCCTCCGTCATCTTTATTAATTTTCCATTGTGTCATGTTTGCTAACAATGTAAAATAGCATCGCTCTGTTCCATGACAACGGTAAACCCTAGTATAAGTCAAGTTTCTATCCATCCAATGTTCACCGTCGCAAATGTGTTCGCATGATGAAAAATCAGTGACAGGGACTGATTGTTCAGGTAGATCTCCCGCACCTTTTGCTTGAATTTGACTACCGTTGATTGATGCCCAGCCGGTATGGCATGAAATAGCCTCACAGAACATGCCGCAAACACCAATGAAATCAAAGCAAATCAGGAATGATGGCAATCGAATAAATCCATTTTCATTTCATTCTCACTCAAGTTTTGTGCATATCAGAATTATAGCCATCTGAGTAGATTATGTAATATATGAGCGGTTAGGCAGTTGATAAACCAGAATGCGGTTGTTTCATAATCCAGTGGGCACACCGACGTCGTAAACTCGTCGCATTCACGTCAAGACGTCAAACCGACGAATAAACTACGTGGAAGGGCTGTTCGTTCCCACGTCAAAAATATGACGTCGCAAACCAGTCAGATATCCGTCCATAATCCGCCATCATTAGATCGACGCACGTTGTCTTGGTGCGTAATCATGCGTTTTCACATCGAGCAGGTGACGAAAAACCGACGTCATGTACTCGGTGGATTTACGCCCCAAATATTGCTGGACGTGAAGCCGCGTGAAGAGTTCACGACGTTGACGCATATTTGAATGTCGCTTTTACGATGGGTATCCGACGAGGAATTTTTACGGTATATTTTGGACATGCGTGCCATTGTCTATCAGTCCCCCAGGTATCTATCATCCTTTCACGACTTCCTGCCGGATAACGTTATAATGCGAGCGCATGAATATATTGAAGCTTTTTATGTGGGTGTTATATAGGTCTAAAACACTATTAGTCTCACGCATGACTGTACTGCCGCAAGTGATTCAACTTCATACCCCCGCTCCCCCACCTCCTGCACCCTCGCATCACTCCATTCCAGTATGCTACAATTTCTTCGGAACCAGACAGCAACGTTACAAGTAAAACACCAGAGAGATTTGTAGTGTGCCACAGGCGCTCAGGTCAGTTGACGCGACGCCCGCCTCCAACACGTAAACTACCTGTGCAGAGTCCCAAAGCTCGCGAACTGGAGCTCCATTCACATTCAGTGAGGCAGATTGCGCTGCCGCCTTGCGGAGATATCCGTTGCAGATCGTACTGCGCATGCGTGAAGTCTAAAAATATGGCGGAAAGGCGAACGGATTCTTGCGGCCCGTGTGCGAATATTTGCTTATGATTATGAATGAAAAGTATATATTTATTAATCTTCACTGTCTAGCACCCGAAAAAACTGAAGGTTGTACTTGACATCATAACAAGGCCAACAGAAGACTTTATGAATTGTGTCTTTTGACAAGAGTCAAGACTTGCTCGTACGAGTAGCCGACGGTCATGTCCCCCCCCCCCCCACTGGTTGGCTGTAGCTCATGCTATTTGCATACTGGCTGTTGACGACTCAGACCGTGGAATTCCATCGACTATGAACCAAGCGCCTGTGAATGCATGCAGTCGAGAAGTGAAAGTGACACATCTCATAAATGATGGCGTTTCTTGGGTCGGGGCTAAAGTAAAGTTCAATTCATCAATTTTGTGGAGTGACGTTTTGCTCTTCGCCTATATTTTTCTGACATTTGTTGTGGTCGCTTTGAAAATCACTGATGCATTTGAGTAAGCAATACAGGATTAATAATGATGCAAAATTTACGATTATACTGTAATTTAATCCATGTTTATTATATAAACAATATGTCCTCTTTCTCACACTGACTGGCACATTGTGATACTAGGTCTGTCATAAGCCCATCTCGCACTCACTGACCTAATATTTATTTCAAAAAGGATTTTTAAAATTGGAGTGCGGTCTGTACAATAAAATGCATATGACATTGCTTCTTGTTTAAGACAGTTCAGGAAAAATCTACTTTTTTTTTTATTTAAACATCGTTTCTTTTCTGAGGTTCCCCTGAAAGGGATGCCATCGGGCAGGGTCACCTCGAACAAGAACAATAACATATATACACACAGACCTGATGTTACATACAAAGAAACGGAAGAAAATATAATACAATTATTCCGGATATACGTATGTGACTCCTGACTGGTACACAGCTAATTAGAACCTATTAGATGCTACGATGTAGTCTTGTATAAAACCAAATAATTTTTCATTGTCGGTGAAAGACAGATCAGAGGACCCATAGAGCAGTGCTTGTTCAAAATTAGATTTAGAGTCAGTTTGTATGGAAAACCGCGATACATTTTGAAGCAAGGTAACTCTCTCAACGTTGTAGCTTGGACAGTGGAATAAAAAGTGTGTAACATTTTCATTTTTAAATAAACAGCGGGGGCATGACGAGTCTTGGATAAACTTATACTGTTTGCGATGAGAATTTAAAGCGCTTAGCCCCATGCGCAGGCGTGCGTGGTTGACTGCACCGTTGCCGGTACCAATATTGTTATTCCGTGGTTTAGCGAGAAACATAGTGGTCTTCAAGCTGGCTTTAAATACACCGAGAGACAGCGACTCAGAACCGCGAGGGAGCCGATTCCATTCGTCTATAACTGACGGGAAGAATGATCTTTTAAATGACACAGTTCTGCATTTGAAATTTATGTCACCCATGTTGCGCAGGTAATAATGAAGAGCTTCCCCGACTAATTGCGGACAGAGTTGTACCAAATAAGGGGGCGCTTTACCCGTTCTAATCCTGTGGAAGTAAGTGAGTTTAAAGTCTTTTCTTCGCACCTGTAGTGACACTTCGCCAACCCCGGCGAGCAATGCCGAATGCTTTGTTTTACTATAGGCACCTGTAATACTGAGCAAGCATTTTCTCTGGACTCGCTCCAGTGACTGGATCTGACTATGAGTCAGCAGTGGGTCATAGACAACAGATGCATATTCCAAGCGGGGTCGAATAAACATATAATAAATATTTAATTTAGATTTGCGATCGATTTTCCTACTCATTCTTCTCAACAGGTTCACAGAATGCATAGCCTTGGAAGTGATATTCGTTACATGGTTTTCCCAGGTCAGGTTCTGGGTTAATGTCAAACCCAGGTGGCAATGGTTTGCGACACGTTTTAGAAGTACACCATCTAAATATAACGGCGGGTAGTCGACCGGTCGTGACTTTTTACTAAATATTAAATACTCAGTCTTATGAGGGTTAAACGTGATCCTCCATTGTTTGGACCAAGAAGCCAGTTTTTCGAGATCTCTGTTAATCTTAGCGATATCGCGAATAGCGTTGCGCAGTATTTCCAGTATTGCCGTGTCGTCAGCAAACATAAACGAATTCGTCTCTAAATCATCGACAATGTCATTGATAAATATAAGAAATAAGAGTGGGCCAAGTATTGAGCCTTGTGGCACACCCGCAGTTACAGGCAACCAGGAAGAACTCTGACCAATAACAACAACTCTCTGCTTGCGATCACCTAAATAACTATTGAACCACTGGAGTAAGTGGCCAGTGACACCAACCGACTCTAACTTGTAAAGAAGTCCTACATGATACACTTTATCAAAGGCTTTGGATATATCTAAGAACACAATGCAGACGTCAGCACCAGCGTGATCGTCAATACCAGAATCGATATTAGAATAAACCAGGTGCATTAGATGAATTAACTGGTTAACAGTCGAGTCCAAGGGTTTGAATCCCGAATTACGCCAAACTCAGGAGACTGTTCTCTGAGCAGTGGCGGTACAGCGCTTTAAATACTAGTCTCTCCATTACCTTTCCGGTAAAGGAAAGCAATGATATTGGTCTGTAATTTTTTCGCAGTTGCCTGTCACCTGACGTAAAACTTGGTGTTACATTTGCCTTTTTCCATTCGCTAGGAACTGAACCTTTTGCATAGACATTTGGAACAGATCGGACAGTGGCTTACTTATAGCGGATGCCGTGGCTCTTAACATCCTGTTACTCACCCCATCGCTAAGATTAGATTTATTTACATCGAGATGACTAAGGATCGCGTAAACACCCTCAGGTTCAAATTGAACAGTAGAGATTCTTGCTTCAGTTTTATGTAATAACGGCGGCAATGCAAACCCAACACTAGCTTCAGACATCGAAGAGTTAGCAGCAAAGAACTCATTAAATGACCCGGCCTTATCAACCGTACTTGTGAAAGAGACGTTTCCCTCAATAATTGTAGGAACGCTCAACTTCTTCTTTCCACCATAAAAGCGTTTAGTGATTTTGAAAACTTTTTTTGAGGTACAGAAGGATCACTAAGCCGTTGAGCAAGTGATGCGTAGAATTCGTCCTTTCGTTCTTTTATAGCAAACTTGACTTCGGTTCTAACACGTTTAAATATATCGTAATGGTCTACTCTCTTGGTTTGAGCATAACGCTTCCACAGACGGTTTCGTTGCCTCATTAATCTTTTGATAGTTCCAGTCATCCACTCCTTGTCTCTAGGTCTCACAGTTATGATATGGTTTGGAACATAGGTATCAACAGTTTCATTAAAACACGACGTAAAGTAATTTTCGGCATCGTTCACATTGTCAAACAAGTCAGTTCCGACATGCCACGGTGCATGCGTTAGGGCTTCATTCAGTCCGACGAGAGCCGCCGAGGCATAATGGTAGATTTTGCGCCTAAACGGACGGTCTTTTATATAAGTCAGTTTTAATTTGCAGTAAAGTCCCCAAGGATTAATATAGCAGAGGGATTTTCAGAAAATGCCAGATTTAAGGAATTTTGAAGAGCCTCAATAAAACCTATGGTCAAATCATAGTCTGTGCCAGGAGGTCTGTAATAATTGGCTATTAAAACCCGTTTGTCGTTCACTTTAATCTCGAGCCATACTCTTTCAGTAATCATATCTTCCAAGTCGTGACGTCGAACCGAGACTAACTCATCCTTCACGTAAACCAGAACACCACCCCCACGCGCCACTCTGTCGTGTCTGTGGACCTGGTAATTAGGCAGTTCAATTAACTCGTTAACAATATCCCCATTTAACCAGGTTTCGGACACACCAATAACCTCGAAGTCGTGATCCAGTACATAGGACTGATACATTTCATCTAGTTTCGTACACTGTTCACCGAGAGGCGCAAGGGCTCCAGTGCGGTCACTGAGAAGACTCCATGCGTTAAAGTGACATACACTGAAATCCTTGATATTACCACGGGACATATTTGACATAATTGTAACGTTTTTTTACATTAATTCCGATTCCGAAATCTACTACCTTGTATTCTATTCTTACCTAGAGCGTCGGAGAAGATATCAGAGACGTGTGCTGAGATAAATCCTAAAATTTTACACTCGAACCAATACCATATGCATATATATATCCGCTAATGATCAATTGCTATGCTATAACAAATACTCGCCTTATATTTGCAACGGATATACACATGCCATGCAAACTAGATCATTTCATTGTCTGTGATCAAGTAAATATTTATGAGAGTGGAGCGTCAGCATGAAAAAATATTGTTCGTGTTATAAAACAGATAAAATTGCAGCACAATCGTAAGTTTGGTATCATCAAAATAGTTAATGTTGCTTACTCACGTCAGAGTGATCACGACAAATTTGCGTTTCTTGTGTACTACATCATACAAATTTGCAATTTTTTACCTATAGCATATAATAAACACATTTAGTTTCAAATAGACAAGAGATCAGGAGATAGTGTTCGAATTTTGTGAATAATTTCGCATTTCACACCATGACAAGCATCATGATTCCCAGCCGGCAAGGAAGAAACAAGAATCTACAACAAGGAGACTTAGTAGAAGCTGCTGTACATATTAGGGAATGATCCAGCAGGGGGAAACTGAGGCTGTGTTATATTTAATCCTAATTTTGTGACTAATTAATATGTATGTGTAAGCATTAATTTACTGAAGATTGTGAGTAATATAATTAAGTCAATTGCAGCTTTGCAGCCACCTCAATTTGAAGTTGGTGACTATTATTTTATTCATTCGAACACATTCCTGGTATTGGTAGAATGTTTGAGCAATTCCCATGGATTTCTATTTAGTGTTTTTTATTCTAGTTAGTAATTGGCATTCATTGCCTTCAGTAGAATGATTAAGCTCCACCGGTTAGATAATATTTGTAGGCATAAAGCAAGGTATATATGTCAGAAATATACTTGTTTTATGAAATTGCAACTCTTCACGATCTATGATAATACAAATTACTTCTGGCAGATGCAAAATTCTATTGACATGATTGACCAAACATAATTTTCCTCATGGCTCAGTGTTAATAATAGACATTGTTATTGGATTTTCTTGCTGGGATGCTTATGTACCGGTCCTTTGAATTGTTGTGCACTGAACATGCTGAATATTTAATGTTGGGTAGGTCGTTATTCCTTGAATATTTTACATTTCAAAATTACATTTTGCTTAATTTGCATGTTTGCATAATGTTATTATTCATACACTGTACCTTGTTTCTGTAATATATATTCGGAAACGTGCATAATCAATATTGGATGCTATATTTTTGTGTGTTTTGTGACTCAATGACTTTGTGTGCCTACTGGCATACCAACGAAACTGGTCATACACCAGTCGCTCTACAGACGTCAGAAACTGGTCATACACAAACCGCGCAGCCGGCCGGTTCCCAACACTCAAACGTTGACTACAATCAGTGAGCGTCGCACAGCTGCAGCAAGGCACCAGCGTGATGTGCATTTTTCTAAGAGCACGTGTTTTTTGAGAAGCAGAACTCGATACGAGAACTGTGCAGACCTATAGCTGGACTGAGTCGTCTTCCATCTATCTCCATGACGACGACTGTGACGTTGGTAACGCGTCACTCAGTGGTGACACTATCAAGAGGCGAACAGGGAAAATAGACTCACCACACCATTCAAAATTGACCTTACCGATGCACTGTGTGGCAGGGTCGTATCCAGGAGTGTACTCGTTGGAGCATACAATATATTAGTATTACATTATATCCTTGACGGGAAAAGAGACCTAACGCCATTCCTGGTTGTAAACTGAGGTTGTCTAGTAGGTTGGTGTAGGCTTTCAGGCCTACCTATATATATTTAGATTTACCAGTCTATTACCCTACGGTGTGAACCTAGGCCCAGTTGTCAGGTTCTGTAGCTGGGAGACAGACAGGGCATGTCCGAATTTTGCCCGTCGGCCAGTCACTGACCTGGTGCTTGGGTGAACGTACTCAGTGGTTAGCGTGACAAGAGCATTTACAGAACCGACATCGCTAATGGTGTTCAGAGAAATGTCTAACAGGGGGAAGCATGGATCATATGTTACATTTTCAAGTGTGCGGAGGAAGTAGCCGTTTACCTTTTCTAAGATATACCGATGGAGACATACAATCCCCTCCCCTTCCCCCCTTCCCCATACCTACCCCCTTCCCCCCCACCACGGTAAAAACGTGACAAATATAATTACCATCCCAACCAATTTTTATCAGTTCAATCAAATATCCAAATACATTTCTCTCTTGCATATTTTTGTTTTTCATTATTATTAACGTTATTCCGTCTTTTCTTACCAGCAAGACACGCCCCGTCGTCCGTCTTTTCGTGACCGCCGCTCCCGCTCGGCAGTTATAATTATATTGGCTTAATTGAAAGATGAGCTGGTTCCCATACGTGTCTGGTTCCCGTCAGTGGCTCTCTTCTCACTATGCGTTGCGGAAACGAAATTCTTGTAAATAACCATTCATCACTTATACAAACGCCGTGTGTTGTCGAGCGCTGAGGAGCACCACGTAACGGTAGGAAGGCAAACACCAGTCTGGACCATACAACAACACACACACAAGTTCATTACGTGTTGACCACATCTGGTGAAGTAATATATATATATATATATTTATTCGAACCCAAAGTTCAAAGAATATATATACACACAGAGAAATAAAACACAAAGAATGGAAATCGAAGGAGGTAAACCAAAAAAATGGTAAATGACAAACAACTGAATTAACCGTCAACGTGCCATTAGGGGCTATGTTATGAATAAATATTCGCTAATATCGTTCATTGGAGTTATTTCTTAAACTGGGATTACTATTATGTCATCAAGCAATACAGGAATATTACCAAACTAAACCTAGCTTTGCAGCGGTGGGGAGCGGGGAGGGGGGAGGGGGGTGGGGGTGGAGCGTCGAACCCGGCGCACCTATAGTGAAGTGAGTTACCTTGACAATGCGGAGACAATTGTAATTGGCTTTCCATGTCGACATCTCTACAGTGGCGCGGACCCCCGGAGGCTATACCTGATACCATGGAGACCAGACCATCAATCCCACCCCCTCGATCGGAGGTGGGGGGGGGCGTGCGGCCGGGGGCCAGACGCATCGTAACGCCGCCCAGCGGAAAATGGGTGGCGGGGGCAGAGAGTGAGGGTGCCAAGCTTCCTTAGAGTGGCGCATGTAAGAGAACTCGCAATTAAGATATGAAATGTCTCCGCTTTAGGCCATTTTAGTGAAAGCTAATTTGCGCCTCCCGCTATTCCCGGAAGTAACGTCAGACGGGTAGGGTGATGGGACAGGGGGTGAGCGGATGGGGCGAGGGACGGGGGCCAGGGGCATGGGAGGATGTTTGGAGTGACGTGAGGTGTGTAGGGTGATGGGTCATAGGGGGTGGGGGGGGGGGGCTGCGTGGGGCGGGGGCCGAGGGGCAGGGTAGGATGGTGACTAGGGTGAAGGGTCGGGATAGGCTAGGGGGGGGATGGGCGGGTGTGTGTGGGTAGTTGATGACGGGTATACCCAGCCTATCACATCCGGCCAAAGCTAAATACCTTTCTTTGTGTTGCAAGTAACGTTGTTCCCAATCCACCCCTGAGGCTACCTGAAGTCTTGATGACACTGGTAGCACATGAGCTCAGCCCTTCCCGCCTCCATGCCCCCCCCACCCCCCCCCCCCCCTTGCCCCACGCCTCTTTCCTTCCTCCATTGGTTGCCTACTTCTCTACCCAGGCCCGCAACAGTGGGGAGTTCTAGGCAAAAACAGCCCTGATCTATGCCATAAAATAAGTCCCAAACGTCAAGCTCCAATGTCAAGGTCACTGATGACACCAGGGACATAGCTGTAAGCCATAATCTGTCAGAAGAAGCAGTCAGCAAAGTATCTAAATGCGCCATTTAGTCTCTTCCATTATGAACTTACTGTACAGTACATATCGTGGGGAGGTGGAGGGGGCAGTGGGGATAGGGAGGACGTGCCCTGTTGTAAAAGTAAATGTGCCGCATTTCTTAAGACGTAAAGGTGAAGCGTATTTCTTTCTGAAGTTAGGCAGACGACCTCAACTGAGCGATTCCATTGATATGTTACTACCGATTATTTGTCAAAATCACATTGAGTTACTATAAGTTCAACCCTTTTGCCAAAATTTGAAATATAATATTTTATAGTATCTCTGGTAACAAAAATGATCTCGATTGATCAGCGGTGATCCCAGAAGAGACAAGAGAACAGATTTTTCACGAAACAGACAAGGATGAGAGGAGATTATCAAATCGCATAGCGCTGAGCATTGACTTTGGAGTTCAAATTGACAAAGCGGAGAAAGGCGGCCAAGTCAGTCGTGAGAATGGCCCAAGAAATGAAAAGAATTGGAGTATTAGACCGCTTTTCTGCACACAAAGGCTCAGCCATGCCCAGATAAGTACCCTGACCGGGATTGGAGCCCCCGGACCCTTTGATCTGCGGTCTATTATGCTAAGCAAGCACTACTAACGCCAGGCAGACCCCCGGGATCGGGAAAGGAGCAAGTATGTTTTTTTCATGAAAATGGTGTGTTGTCTCTCTAGACCAGCAAATCCTGATTTCTCTAGGGGGACCTCTACCCATATTAATAATTTTTTTAGCGTTAGAGCACGCTATGAGGGCTACATTGTGGTCCGAATTAGGCACACCCCCTCCCACTAAAAACAGATCCCATTTTAAGCTACCAACCGTTCGATAATGTTCACTCCCACCCCGACCACCACCCCCACCCCGACCACCACCCCCACCCCGACCACCACCCCACTCGTGCCGATCATAATCTCCCTTTCAGCATCCTGGATCCACCCTTGACGTTACCCGTCATGGACTCCGCGACAGGTTATCAGAGCAATATGGGATCTCCCTGTGTGCTGTCACTGGCCAGTCTGTAATATCCGGTTTTCGCTCTCGTTTGAAAAGCCGCAGCTCACTTGTCCTGTGGGAAATATCGAGGTGGATATACATAACTTGACAATGAAATGGTCAACCAATAAGCAAACCCAGTATTGGTATAGCACCCAACAAACACAGCCGCGGGTAAAAGCTACTTGAATAAATCTTTCGGGACGTGGCCAGCTATCCAGGCGCGGCAGGATGGCAATATTAATTCTGTCACTGTTGCCTGCAAAACCTGTGTTATCTCTGAGCATCAACTCTCTTTTGCAGCGGTTTTCCTACCCTGCGCCGCAGCACTTCACAAAGAACAAGAACTAAAACTCAAAACCCATTTCATGTTCAGCGGTGTAATTTGGTCACATATCTGACTCGCGCGGAGAACTAAGCATGCAATTTTGAGCCGGATCTTGTCTTTGAAGCCGTAATGCCATCCGGCGGGCCACCGCCCCCGCCTCCGCATGCGCATACAAACCTCCCCCCCCCCACCCCCCAGGCAGCCTTTCGTGTGGGTCTTCCGACACGTAGGGCTGTCGGAGGGGAGGGGGTGGGTGAGAAGGGAGGGTGTAGGATTAGGATGAAGACTGCCGTCCATGGAAACTTAAAGTCCATGACTGCAATGGCATTCTGGTTCGGCGAGCTGAGGCCGCGGCTTATCATGCCATATTCCCTCCCCCTCCCTCCTCCGCCTGACCCTGCACCGTGATCCACCCCTCTACCTCTTCCCCCCCGCCACCCAACTTGCTCCCCTACACGATGCGTAACCCAGGGACGTAGATATATGAATGTAAATCCCCACACCCATTTAACCCTTCCGATAACGCGAAATCTCCGCCCCGCGGGGCCTTGCCTCCACCCTATTCCTCCCAGGCCCGACCATGCCTACCCCGATGTAATGATTGTAACGTACAATGATGTATAATATATGCATAGCAATACGGCCTTCTGTAACGTAACAGGAACATAGTTGTCACTTTCAGACACGAGTACTTCTCACTTGTACCTACCACCAGCTATAATTGTCAATTTCCTGCTCACGATTAACGCAAAGGATCAGGCGTGGACTGGGCTTATCTCACGCGGGGGCGGGGCTTATCTCACGCGTGGGCGGGGCTTATCTCACGCGTGGGTGGGGCTTATCTCAAGCGTGGGCGGGGCTTATCACCCGCGTGGATGGGACTTATCTCACGCGTGGGCGGGGCTTATCTCGGGGTGTAGAATGATGTATTCATGGAGAACGTGACGCTGTGACGCTGTGACGCTATGACGCTGTGACAGGATGGATCTTGGGTGGGTGGGGGATGAAGGGCGTTATATGGTCGGATAGGGAGGGGGTGTTGGAGCTGGCTGGCATGGAGACACAATCCATATGGAAGGGAAGAGACGACGTACGGGTGTCCAGCTGGGAGTGCGTGGGGGGGAGGGGGGAGGGATGCTGTGAGGGAGGGGGATAAGTGTATTGATGGGTGGGTAGCGGTACGTTCAATATTGTACTGGATGGCGTTGTCCGGGGGGGGCATTGTTTTATAAGAGCGCAGGCAAGGGGGGGGGGCGTGGTGGTGATGTGGTGGTGGGTGTGTGTCGGGGTGATGGGGCTGTGACCATGGCAACAACATAGACTGAGGAAGAGTTGATTTCACAGAGGAGTCGGAGGGAGACCAAAAGGGACGTCAAAGCCATGGCAACTGGTGCCCGGTGATAAGACGGATGGAGGCTAAAGATCTGGGCGAGGGGAGGGGGCAGACCAAAAGGGACGTCAAAGCCGTGGCAACTGGTGCCCGGTGATAAGACAGATGGAGGCTAAAGATCTGGGCGAGGGGAGGAGATGAGGTGGAGGGGGGGTGGGGGCCAGTTGGTGGTACAGGGGATGCTGGGGTGGCGCAGGAATTGGACGCCTCGAGGCATGGGGTTCCAAGGCTATGCGATGAGTGGGGTAAACGTGGGTGGGGTGGGTGATGAGGTGGGGGGGTGGAGTGAACGGTAGCATGACACGCACACTGTGGGCAAGGCAGGCGGAAGAGTCAGTGATGTAAGGAAGGAGGGTGTGTAGGGGGGCGGGCGGGAGCGGGGGTAGGCATGGAGGCTTGAGGATGGTGGATCAAGCCGGAGGAGAGGGGGCGGATGTGTACCCTCGTGCCGTCAAATCACCGAACAGACCAATCACGCTACCCTCAAACGGTCAACCCTAGAACTTGTCACATGTATCCGTTTTGCCCCGTAGCGTGTAAGGCTGGTTGTAAGACGACTATTTATGGATTTTCTCCCTCAAAGGCAAAGAAATCATTGAAAACTTTTCATTCACGACAGTTCATCAGAACAATAATGATCAACATATTTCCAATTATCGCCATTGGTGGCCTGGCTCCCTCATCTTCATTAATTTTCTGTCGTGTCATGTTTGCTCAACAATGTAAAATACCATCGCTCGATTCCATGACAACGGTAAACCCTAATATAAGTCAAGCTTCTATCCATGAGACAGGCGTAGTTATACTCTACCTCAATGCCTAGTATCAACGGCCTGTACGTGCTGCCTACGTTCCGGTGGTTTGCCTTCACTCCCTTCACATATAAGATCGGCTAAAGCTGTCCTTGGATGCACAACTAATCACTGAAGTTTTGTGCATATCAGAAAAATAACCATCCGAGTAGATTATGTAATATATGAGCGGTTAGACAGTTGATAAACCAGAATGCTGTTATTTCATAAGTGACTGTCAGTGTCATGCGACTTAATGTGTTGCGCAGGGTTTTCCATGTCGTATGACGTAATTATTTTTTTGTTGGTCCCTGTTCCGGCTACGGTAGATATTGTACAATACATGTCGCGTGGAACAGTTTGTGTGTTGAATCTCTTAGACGGGAAGTAGTTGCTGGACTGAAGTGTAGAGGCTTCAAGAGGTAAATTTATGAGGTTTCGTTCGTTTAAGAAGTATTTGATAATATGATTGGTAATTCAGGCATAAAGTTTTCCTTTTCTTTGTTTCTTCACAGCTTATTGTTATCTTTATGTTGTTTGTAACGGGTCGCATAATCTCTCAAGTGAGCGATAATATGGTCGATTTAAGGCTTTCTCTTTTCTTTCTATTTTTGTGTATAGGTTTTGTAAGAAGTTTTTTGTCTGTTCTTTTAGTTTCACGGAATTAACCCGAGACGGTCGTCCGGATAAAGTTGAAGAAATGGAAATGGAGTATTTGTGTTCAGTGAGACCTTCGGCGCGATTACAGTCCCCAAAAGACCTAAACCGGAAATAGAACCAGCGAGAACTGTACAGCCCTATAGCTGGACTGAGTCGTCTTTAATCTATCTCCATGACGAGGACTGTGACGATTGTAACGTTGGTAACGCGTCGCTCAGTGGTGACTTAATCAGGAGGCAAACAGGCCAAATAGACTCACTACACCTTGCAAAGTTGACTTTACAGATGCACTGTGTGGCAGGGTCGTATCCAGGAATGTGCTCGTTGGAGCATACATTACATTATATCATTGACGGGAAAAGAGGCCTAACACCATTGCTGGTGGTAAACTGAGGTTGTCCAGTAAGTTAGTGTAGGCTTTCGATCACAAAGTCATGCCTCCCTATGTATATCTAAATTGCCTAGCCTATGAGCCTATAGCGTAAACCTAGCCCCAGCTCTGTGGGCGTAGAGGGCTCGCATTGAGTGCTCTGGCCACATGAGAGTTTCTTTGTTACAGCCAAATTGTCAAAATGCGCGCAACATTTCACGAGAAATCCACTGAACTGACGACAGTGACGGTGATAAATCATTGGGATGTTACATGTTAACATTGTAGAATTGTATCGTTGATATAAAGATTTTTTTTTATTATAGGCGGCGATATGGGCTTGCGAAAGAAAAGATGAATGGATTTGCGTCCCGAAGGAAAGGAAGTGTGGAGCCATGTCCCCGGGGGTAACCCCTACTCTTTGCTGAGAAAGACATGGGATCTTTATCCCGCGACCACACAGACATGGCCACAGCGGGGCTCGAACCAGCGATAAACGTGCCGTTAGGCTCTCAGGTGGCCAGAGCGCTGAATGCTAGCGCTCTAGCCCACTGAGCTATCGGGCCGGCCTCCTTTTTAAGCAACAGGAAGGGGACTACGTTTGGGAGCGGGGTCGGGCGAGCTGGTGAGGGTTTAAGGAGAGTAAGGATGGTATGCTGGGGATGTATGGGGGGGAGGGGTGATTGTTTGGAATATACGCGGCTAAATAGACGAGTCCGACAAACACAGTAGCATTTCACATAGTTGTCACTTTCAGAGCTATTGGGCCGGCCTCCTTTTTAAGCAAGGAATGGGACTACGTTTGGGAGCGGGGTCGGGCGAGCTGGGCAGGGTTTAAGGAGAATAAGGATGGTATGCTGGGGGGGGGGGGACGGTTTGGAAAATACGCGGGTAAATAGACCGGTCCAGGCGTTTATGCAATCATATGGCGAAACAAGGGTCTTCCACCGGCGTTATGTCCGACAAACAAGTCCGACAACCAAATCCGACAAACAAATCCGACAAACAAATCCGACAAACAAATCCGACAAACAAGTCCGACAAACACAGTAGCATTTCACATAGTTGTCACTTTCAGAGATGAGTACTTCTCACTTATACCACCAGCCATGATTGTCAAGGAATCATGGGTATATGAGGGGAGGGGGGGCGGGCTATTGGGGCTGGCTGGCATGGAGACACAACCCAGATGACGCCGGGAAGGACGACGTAAGGGTGTCCGGTTGGGAGTGCTTTTGGGGGAGGGCTGCTGTGGGGGAGGGTAGGTGTATGGATGGGTGGGTAGCGGATCGGTCAAGGTTGTACTGGAAGGCGTTGTCCGGGGTGCGGGGGGGGGGGGAGATGAGGTGGTGGGTGGGTGTCGGGATGATGGGGCTGTGACCATGGCCTGAGGAGGAGTTGATTTCAAGGAGGAGTCGGAGGGAGACCAAAAGGGACATCAAAGCCGTGGCAACTGGTGCCCGGTGATAGGACAGATGGAGGCTAAAGATCCGGACGAGTGAAGGTGATGGCGGGGATCGGCTAGTCGGGGATGGAGGGGGTGTTGGGGTACCGCAAGAATTGGACGCCGCGAGGCATGGGCACCAAGGCTATGTGATGAGTGGGATAAACGTCTTTAGATGGGGTGGGTTAAGGGGGCAGGGGGGGGGCATAACATGGCACGCACAATGTGGGCGGCACAGACGGAAGGGGCAGTGATGTAAGGAAGGAGATTGTGTAGGGGGGGGGGGGGAGGCATCGAGGCTTGGGGATGGTGGATCGAGCCGGAGGGGAGGGGGCGGATGTGTACCCTCGTGCCGTCAAATCACCGAACAGACCAATCACGCGAACCTCAAACGGTCAACCCTAGAAACTGTCACATGTCACCGTTTTCCTCGCAGCGTGTAAGGCTGGTTGTAGAACTGGTAACCCCCCCCCCCCCTTCCCTCCACTCCCTCTCCCTGCTGCTCTCTCACGCCCACATCTTCATGCATGTACCTGAAAATTGCATCACTGACCATACCCAAGACACACACACAGTCACACACCCGCCTCCATCGCCGCCTTTAACCCCAACCCCCCCATCTACCCCACCACATATACACTGCAGCCTGAAACCTTAACTATCGCTAATTACCGCCATTCTGAGGATATAGCCACATATAATATTGCCTCTAAGATGCGAGAATACTATTTATGGATTTTCTTAATCAAAGGCAAAAAAAAATCGTTGAAGACTATTACATTTCATTCACGACCATTCATCAGAACAATTATGACCAACATAATTCCAATTATGGCCGTTGGTGTCGTAACTTCCTCATCTTCCGGTTCCATGACAATGGTAACCCCTAATATAAGTAGAGTTTCTATCCATACAATGTTCAACGTTGATTGGTACCCAGCCGGTATGGCATGCAAAAGCCTTACATAACATGCCGCAAACCCTAAATCAAAGCAAATCAAGAATGATGGCAGTGGACCAAATCTATTCCTTTTATTTCCCGTGACGAGACAAACTCTGAGATCTAGTCACTGTGGCAACGTATCTCGCAGACCACCACGGATATTTCCATGTTGTGTTGGAATCAACTGAATCGTCTTTATTTCATCTCCATGACGGCGATTAACTAAACTGAATCATTTTTATCTTATCTTGGCCTCGTTCGCAAGCGACCGCTAGTCGACTAATGGTTGGCGATTTGTCTGCCGAACGGTGACTAATGGGACCATCTAGTCGACCGGAACGAACCATGCCGTCACCCGCGGTTCCTCTGGTCGATTGTCGTCCAAGATGGCGAAGGGAAATGAGCAGCAAGTGGTTTTCGCGTCCTCCATGCGGCGTATGCTTGATCTGTTACTTCGTTTGCAAGTTTATATACATTTCAATGAAAAACCAATATAGCATGGGTCATACATAATTGCTTATTTTGCTAATTTATCATGTTTTCGTGCTAAATGTTCCCATGTTCGAAATAACTACGCTCGTTCACAGTATCCCTAAATCTACTCTTTAGATTATTTTTGGAGGGCGGGGGGGCTGTTTGGGGCTCCTTCAGTCGCCAAGCCGATACAGAGTGGGGCTCTAGTAAAGAACACGGCGTAATATATTCTCTGTAATGCAATTCTTATTTGAGCAGCCGCCGCATCGCCTTCACTGTCAAATAATTCCCGCGGGAACCCAAAAGTGTTTATTTCCGCCATGAGACAGATCGTCAACCTTTTTTGACTATCCCGCTTTCGGCATAAAGCTGTAATGCGCAGGCGCAATAGCGAAATCTAGGTCAAGAAATAGTCTACTGGCTGTCGCTTGCGAACAAGGCCCTTGAAGACGACGATAATAGCTAGACTGAGTCATCTTTGATCTATCTCCATGACGACGATTGCGACGATTGTGACGTTGGTAACGTCAATCAGTGGTGACACAATCAGGAGTCAAACAGGGATAATAGACTCGCTACACCATGCAAAGTTGACCTTACAGGTGCACTGTGTGGTAGGGTCGTATCCAGGAATGTGCTCGTTGGAGCATACATTACATTATATCCTTGACGGGAAAAAAGGCCTAACACCATTGCTGGTTATAAACTGAGGTTGTCCAGTAGGTTGATGTAGGCTTTCGATCACAAAGTCATGCCTCCCTATGTATATTTACATTTCCTAGCCTATGAGCCTATAGCATAAACCTATAGTCTCAACAGAAACGCTCCGGAAAACGAAGTTTTTGAATTATATTTTTACTGTACGAGTTGAGGACGAAATCTATGCGTATTCCTTACCTATAAACCGAGGCAAGTCTAAACAATCGTTTATTCGATCTGTAGTTCGATTCATATCCTCACAATACATGACCTGCCATGCTATTTAATAGAACAGACGATGTTGTCTTCATCGTTCGCTTGTCAGTCGTGCAAAGGTGAAGGTCATCCAACCGCCACCTGATTGGTTCAAAAGCTAGATCAGGTTGGCAAAGTCCATCGCCTCATTTGACGAGGGTACCGAGGTTACGACGCTCTCGCTAATACGAATTAACGGCGTTTTTTGACTGCATTTACGCGCCATGTTGACGATTTCATGACGTGACGCATTTTTGCGCGAAATCACGCATACGCACGTCATACACTGACGCAAAGAAGCAACAATTAGAGATGACTGTAAATACGGCTGAATAATGTGTCAAATATATATATATATGCATTCTACGCGTTCAGTAACTCATTACTTCAAAGGCGGGCAGATTATAAATGGAAAACAAATTAGTTGTTCCGATAGAAAGGCCTATAACTTTCTACGAGCAGACTGCCTCCCAAAGTTTCAGACTAAAATTTGTCACCTTATTGCCCATGCAGCGCAACACAAGTGAGGCAGTATATTTAACGCACAATCGATCGCTTTGACAATTTCAATAATAACAGCGATATGATTTCAACGATGACGCAAAAACTGTCGCTTCGATTACGTTGAACTTTTACCAATAAGGAGATATTGTCATGAAGAACAGAAGGCCTAAATATTATAGTAATAATGTTCGATATCTTTGAGATATACTCTACATAATGCACAAGATGATTTTTACTTCCAGTTTAATTTGTAAAATACATTGCATTTTGAATACGTCAAATAACACGATAATTTATGGTCACTGGTAATTAAATTAGGCAAATACAGTGTTTGCCACGTATAGACGCATGGCTTGTCCCGCTTCGATGTCTGGGTGATGAGGGGCATAGTTTTCTAAATTTCTAAATTTTTCAAAATATGATTTCTTATTCTGGCCACATTATGTAAAACAACACAGCAACTGATGACGGCAATCACTCGCTCAGGGCACATTCCAACAAAACGAAGACACTGGAACCGTTTTTTTAATATTCCGAAGGTGTGCTCAACTTTCACTAGATATATATATATATATATACATATATATATACATATTTACAAAAGCCACCCTACCGGGAACTCGCACATACCCGCAGAACACTCTGGCGTGGCTTGCGCTACCTCTGAGCTTCAGCATTGGAAGATATTATATTCGAATTTGATTCATTGACTACTGAGAAATATTGATAGGCTACAACATAAATATGAGTATTGTAGGCGCACTTTGCTGGGGTAAAAGCTTGATCATTATACATGGGGTTGGTTTTTTTCAAAATGGTTTTACTTGGTCGTTAAACATGCAACATATTAGACAGCCGAATGTAGACAAATTCAGCAAGTATTTTTATGTTGCCGTCATGTCTCCTCCGCCTACCTGCACAAAGTAACATCTTTACAGTCGTCCATATTGGGGCAGCGTGCCTATCGCTCCATAACGGCGGGAGTACATTAAGAACTCCATCAGAAAGAATTATCCGTCTGCCTTTTTTAATATATACCGCTGGCGATGTAGCAAGTTGTGACTTCTAGGACTCAGACGGGCTGATAAGGATGTGTCTACGGGGACCTCAGCCCGGCCGTCACCACTCCTCCTCTGATCTAGTCTTCTCAGCGCCCTTGCTCCCAGCCCCCTCCCTTCCCTCCTCCCCCCACGTCTCTCCTCTCTCACCCCTCAACCACATCTACTACCCATGTTACCACCTCGCGCCTCCCTCTCCCCACAACCACCACCCCATCTCCATTACCTCCCCCCACTTGCCCACAGCTACGATCTGATCAACCCTCCTCCTTCCCACTCCCCCTTCCCCATACCTACCACCCCAAATCACCCCCCCCCCTCCCTAGCCAGCCCGGTAAACATAGACACTGATACCCACCCTCTAGAGGATTGTCTGATCAGGCCAGACCTCTGACTCCAGCCAGATGTGCGCAGTACAGCTGCGGCTTCCTGCGTCCGTGACACGCTCGTCCCGTCGATGTCAACAACGCGTGACTCCGATTGACACGTGACTCAGGTCGACGCGTGACATACCTAATTGTAATAACAAACGCCACCACAACGCAAACTCGCTCTTCACATCGGCTGACTGATCAAGTGACAAGTATAATTACCGTCCCAACCAATTTTTTATCAGTTCAATCAAGTATCCAAATGCATTTTTATTTTGCATATTTTTGTTTTTATTATCATGAATGTTTTTCCGCCTTTTATTACCCGCAGGACACGCTCCATCGTCCGTCTTTTCGTGGCCGCTGCTCCCGCTCGGCAACTATAATTAATTGAAAGATGAGCTGGTTCCCATACGTGGCTGGTTCCCTGTCAGTTGGTCTCTGCTCACCTTCCCGGAAAAGAAATCCTTGTAAATAACCATCCATCACTTACACAAACGCCGTGTGTTATCGAGCGCTGAGGAGCACCACGTAACTGTAGGAAGACAAACACCAGTCTGGACCATACAACAACACACACACAAGTTCATTACGTGTTGACCCCATCTGGTGAAGTAATATATATATATATACATATATATATTTATACCTTTATTCGAACTTGAAGTTCAAAGTACATATACACACAGAAATAAAACCCAAAGAATGGAAATCAAACTAGGTAAACTTTTAAAAGGCAAATTAGAAGCAACTCAATTAACCGTAACGTGCCCTTAGTGGCCTATTTAATGCAACAATATTCGATAATATGATTTTTTTATTTAAAGGGGATAAATATTATGTCATCAAGCAATAAAGGAATATTACCAAACAAAACCTAGAGGGATTTACATTTTGCCCATCGAAGATTACATGGGCAATAGTGCGAATGAACAAAAAGATATACACTGACCTTTTAATTGAGTCACGAAATTAAATGTAAACCCAGAAATGTGTGTCAATTTATTAAATCTGAATTTTAGAAAGTTCAAACGTAAACAGTATTAAGATGCAAAATCAAATACATTGACCTCAATTAAATCCTTAAATGTAAGAACATGCAGATGCAAATACCTATGCAAAATACCTAAAAAAAATTTTTTTTTAATACGCTATAACCCTTGAACCCTACTCTCCGCCCTCGGGCGTTCCACTCACCCCCCCCCCCCCCCTTCCCCAGCCTTCTCCCCTGGCCGCACTAGCAATGCACGGTTGCCATAGTTTACAATATTCTTTGTCAGTGACCCCTCCTCATCCCCCTCCCCTCTCTACGCACGCACACACCAATAAAAAAACACCCTGCGTTACAGCGGTCGGAAGCGGGGTGGGAGGGGGGGGGGGGTGGAGCGTCGAACCCCGCGCACCTATAGCGGAGTGAGTTACGTTGACAATGCCGAGACAATTGTAATTGGGTATCCATGTCGACATCTCTAGAGACGCGCGGACCCCCTTGGGGCTACCCCTGATACTATGGAGACCAGACCATCAACCACCCTCCCGGATGGGAACTGAGCGGGGCGGGGCGGGGCGGGGCGGGGCGGGGCAGGGCAGGGGGCCAGACGCATCGTAACGCCTCCCGCCGGAAAGTGAGAAGGAGGGTGGCAGGGGAAGAGAGTGAGGGTGGCGGGGGCGGAGAGAGAGGGTGGTGGGAGCAGAGATGGAGGGTGGCAGGGGCAGAGCGTGAGGAGGCCATGCTTCTTTAGAGTGGCGAGTGTAAGAGAAATTAAGATATGAAATGACTTCGTTTTAGGCCATTTTAGTGAAAGCTAAATTGCGCCTCTCGCTATTCCCAAAAGCGACGTCAGACGGATAGGGTGATGGGGTAGGGGGGCGAGGGACGAGGGCAGGGGACAGGGGCGGATGTCTGGAGTGATGTGAGGTGTGTAGGGTGATGGGTCAGGACAGGCTAGGGGGGTGGGAGGGTGTGTGTGGGTAGATGGTAGCGGGGATGCCCAGCCTATCACATCCGGTCAAAGCTAAATACCTTCCTTGTGTTGTAAGTGACGTTGTTCCCAATCCACTCCTGAGGCTACCTGAAGTCTTGATTACACTGGTAGCACATGAGCACAGCTCTTTAACCGCCCCCCCCCACCCCGCCCCCTCCTTCCACACCTCCCCCGACCCTCCCTCTCCTCCCACCATCGGTTCTCTACTTGTCTACCCAGGCCCACAACAGTGGTGAGCTCTAGGCAACAACAATCCTGATCTATGTCAGAAAATAAGTCCAAAGCGTCAAGCTCCAATGTCAAGGTCACTGATTACACAGCGGGCATAGCTATAAGCCATAATCTGCCAGAAGAAGCAATCTGCAAATTATCTAAATGCGCAATTTAGTGTCTTCCATTATGAACTTACTGTACAGTAAATGTCGTGAGCAGGAGGGGGCAGTGGGGGTAGGGAGGAGGTGTCCTGGTGTTAATTTCTTTATATTGTACTCCATTTCTTGAGCCGCAAAAGTGAAGCCTATTTCGTTCTGAGGTTTGGCAGACTGCCTGAACTGAGAGTTCGCATTGATACCGGTTATTTGGATTCGTTGTATGCCCCAATCTCTAGCAGAAAAAATTATCTCGATTGATCAGCGGCGATCCCAGAAGAGACAAGGGAACACATCTTTCATGGAACAGACAAGGATGGGAGGAGATTATCAAATCGCGTAGCTCTGAGAATGGACTTTCCAATTGACAAAGCGGAGAAAGGCCGTAGGCGAGGCAGTCGGGGGGGGGGGGGTTAAGTTAAGTGAGAATGACCGAGGTAATGAAAGGAATTTGCACACAAAGGCTGAGCCATGCCCAGATAAGTACCCTGACCGGGATTGGAGCCCCCGGACCCTTTGATCTGCAGTCTATTATGCTAAGCAAGCACTACTAACGCCAGGCAGACCCCCGGGATCGGGAAATCAGCAAGTACGTTTTTTCATGAAAATGGCGTTTTGTCTCTCTACACCAACAAATCCTGATTCCTCTTGTGGGACCGCTAGCCCTATTAATAATTTTTTTGAGCGTTAAGGCACGTTATTAGGGCTACATTGTGGTCCGAATTAGGCACGCCCCCTCTCATTAAAAACAGATCTCATCTTAAGCTACCAACCGTTCGATAATGTTCACTCCCACCCCGACCATCACCCCCACCCCGACCACCACCCCACCCGCGCCGATCATAATCTCCCTTTGAACGTCCTGGATCCACCCTTGACGTTACCCGTCATGGACTCCGCGACAGGTTATTAGAGCAATATGATCTCCCTGTGTGCTGTCACTGGCCAGTCTGTAACATCCGGTTTTCGCTCTCGTTTGAAAAGCGCAGCTCACTTGTCCTGTGGGAAATATCGTAGTGGATATACATAACTTGCCAATGAAACGGTCAACCCAGTATTGGTATAGCACCCAAAAAACATACCCGCGGGTAAAAGCTACTTGAATTAATCTTTCGGGACGTGGCCAGCTATCCAGGCGCGGCAGGTTGGCAATATTAATTCTGTCCCTGTTGCCTGTAAACCTGTGTTATCTCTCAGCATCAACTCTCTTTGGTTTCTCAGCGGTTTTTCCACCCTGCGCCGCAGCACTTCACAAAGAACAAGAACTAAAACTCAAAACCCCATGTCATGTTCAGCGGTGTAATTTGGTCACATAGCTGACTCGCGCGGAGAACTAAGCATGCAATTTTGAGCCGGATCTTGTCTTTGAAGCCGTAATGCCATCCGGCGGGCCACCGCCCCCGCCTCCGCATGCGCATACAACCCTCCCTCCCCCCACCCCCCCACCCCCCAGGCAGCCTTTCGTGTGGGTCTTCAGACACGTACGGCTGTCGGAGGCGATTGGGTGGGTGAGAAGGGAGGGTGTAGGATTAGGATGAAGACGTCCATGGAAACTTAAAGTCCATGACTGCAATGGCATTCTGGTTCGGCGAGCTGAGGCCGCGGCTTATCATGCCATATCCCCTCCCCCTCCCTCCTCCGCCTGACCCTGCACGGTGATCCACCCCCTACCCGTACGCCCCCCCCCCGCGCCACCCAAATTGCTCCCCTACACAATGCGTAACCCACGGACGTAGATATATGAATGTAAATCCCCACACCCATTTAACCCTTCCGATAGCGCGAAATCTCCGCCCCGCGGGGCCTTGCCTCCACCCCATTCCTCCCAGGCCCGACCATGCCTACCCCGATGTAATGACTGTAACGTACAATAATATATAATATATGCATAGCAATACGGCCTTCTGTAACGTAACAGGAACATAGTTGTCACTTTCAGACACGAGTATTCCTCACTTGTATCTACCACCAGCTATAATTGTCAATTTCCTGCTCACGATTAACGCAAAGGATCAGGCGTGGACTGGGCTTATCTCACGCGTGGGCGGGGCTTATCTCACGCGTGGGCGGGGCTTATCTCGGGGTGTAGAATGATGTATTCATGGAGAACGTGACGCTGTGACGCTGCCGTTAGGGGGAGCTGCCATCGGAACGGACAGAATGGATCATGGGTGGGTGGGGGATGGAAGGCGTTATGTGGGCGGATAGGGAGGGGGTGTTGGAGCTGGCTGGCATGGAGACACAATCCAGATGACGGCAAGTGCGACATAAGGGTGTCTGGTGGGAGGGCGTGGGAGGGGGCTGGTGTGGGGGAGGGGGCGGGTGTGTGGAGGGCGGTGTGGGGAGTAGGGGTGTGGGTAGTGGTTCGGTCAAGGTTGTACTGGATAGCGTTGTCCGGGGGGGGGACTGTCTGATGAGCGCGCGGGTGGAGGGGAGCTGAAGCGTGGGGGGGGGGCGGTGGTGTGGTGGTGGGCGGGTGTCATGGTGATGGGGCTGTGACCATGGCAACAACATGGACTGAGGAAGAGTTGATTTCACGGACGAGTCGGAGGGAGACCAAAAGGGACGTCAAAGCCATGGCAACTGGTGCCCGGTGATAAGACAGATGAAGGCTAAAGATCTGGCCGAGGGGAGGAGATGGGGTGGAGGGGGGGGGGGGCTAGTTGGTGGTACAGGGGATGCTGGGGTGGCGCAGGAATTGGATGCCTCGAGACATGGGGTTCCAAGGCCATGCGATGAGTGGATCGAGCCGGAGGAGAGGGGGGGGGGGATGTGTACCCTCGTGCCGTCAAATCACCGAACAGGCCAATCACGCGAACCTCAAACGGTCAACCCTAGAACTTGTCACATGTATCCGTTTTGCCACGCAGTGTTTAAGGCTGGTTGTAAGACGACTATTGATGGATTTTCTCCCTCAAAGGCAAAGAAACCATTGAAGACTATTACTTTTCATTCACGACAATTCATCAGAACAATAATGGTCAACATATTTCCAATTATCGCCCGTTGGTGTCCTCCCTCCGTCATCTTTGTTAATTTTCCATTGTGTCATGTTTGCTAACAATGTAAAATAGCATTGCTTGGTTCCATGACAACGGTAAACCCTAGTATAAGTCGAGTTTCTATCCATCCAATGTTAACGTCGCAAACGTGTCCGTATGATGAAAAATCAGTGACAGGGACTGATTGTTCAGGTAGATCTCCCGCACCTTTTGCTTGAATTTGACTACCGTTGATTGACGCCCAGCCGGTATGGCATGAAATAGCCTCACAGAACATGTCGCAAACACCAATGAAATCAAATCAAATCAGGAATGATGGCAGTCGACTAAATCCATTCTCATTTCATTCTCACTCAAGTTTTGTGCATATCAGAATTATAATCATCTGAGTAGATTATGTAATATATGAGCGGTTAAACAGTTGGTAAACCAGAATGCGGTTGTTTCATAACCCAGTGGACACACCGACGTCGTAAACTCGTCGCATTCACGTCAAGACGTCAAACCGACGAATAAACGACGTGGAAGGGCTGTTCGTTCCCACGTCAAAAATATGACGTCGCAAACCAGTCAGATATTCGTCCATAATCCGCCATCATTAGATCGACGCACGTTGTCTTGGTGCGTAATCATGCGTTTTCACATCGAGCAGGTGACGAAAAACCGACGTCATGTACTCGGTGGATTTACGCCCCAAATATTGCTGGACGTGAAGCCGCGTGAAGAGTTCACGACGTTGACGCATATTTGAATGTCGCTTTTACGATGGGTATCCGACGAGGAATTTTTACGGTATATTTTGGACATGCGTGCCATTGTCTATCAGTCCCCCAGGTATCTATCATCCTTTCACAACTTCCTGCCGGATAACGTTATAATGCGAGCACATGAATATATTGAAGCTTTTTATGTGGGTGTTATATAGGTCTAAAACACTATTAGTCTCACGCATGACTGTACTGCCGCAAGTGATTCAGCTTCATACCCCCGCTCCCCCACCCCCTGCACCCTCGCATCACTCCATTCCAGTAGGCTACAATTTCTTCGGAACCAGACAGCAACGTTACAAGTAAAACACCAGAGAGATTTGTAGTGTGCCACAGGCGCTCAGGTCAGTTGACGCGACGCCCGCCTCCAACACGTAAACTACCTGTGCAGAGTCCCAAAGCTCGCGAACTGGAGCTCCATTCACATTCAGTGAGGCAGATTGCGCTGCCGCCTTGCGGAGATATCCGTTGCAGATCGTACTGCGCATGCGTGAAGTCTAAAAATATGGCGGAAAGGCGAACGGATTCTTGCGGCCCGTGTGCGGATATTTGCTTATGATTATGAATGAAAAGTATATATTTATTAATCTTCACTGTCTAGCACCTGAAAAAACTGAAGGTTGTACTTGACATCATAACAAGGCCAACAGAAGACTTCATGAATTGTGTTTTTTGACAAGAGTCAAGACTTGCTCGTACGAGTAGCCTACGGTCATGTCCCCCCCCCCCCGCCCCACCCCCCTCCCCCCACTGGTTGGCTGTAGCTCATGCTATTTGCCTACTGGCTGTTGACGACTCAGACCGTGGAATTCCATCGACTATGAACCAAGCGCTGCAAAATTTACGATTATACTGTAATTTAATCCATGTTTATTATATAAACAATATGTCCTCTTTCTCACACTGACTGGCACATTGTGATACTAGGTCTGTCATAATCCCATCTCGCACTCACTGACTTAATATTTATTTCAAAAAGGATTTTTAAAATAGGATTGCGGTCTGTACAAGAAAATGCATATGACATTGCTTCTTGTTTAAGACAGTTCAGGAAAAATCTACTGTTTTTTTATTTAAACATCATTTCTTTTCTGAGGTTCCCCTGAAAGAGATGCCATCGGGCAGGGTCACCTCGAACAAGAACAATAACATATATACACACAGACCTGATGTTACATACAAAGAAACGGAAGAAAATATAATACAATTATTCCAGATATACGTATGTGACTCCTGACTGGTACACAGCTAATTAGAACCTATTAGATGCTACGATGTAGTCTTGTATAAAACCAAATAATTTTTCGTTGTCGGTGAAAGACAGATCAGAGGACCCATAGAGCAGTGCGTGTTCAAAATTAGATTTAGAGTCAGTTTGTATGGAAAACCGCGATGCATTTTGAAGCAAGGTAACTCTCTCAACGTTGTAGCTTGGACAGTAGAATAAAAAGTGTGTAACATTTTCATTTTTAAATAAACAGCGGGGGCATGACGAGTCTTGGATAAACTTATACTGTTTGCGATGAGAATTTAAAGCGCTTAGCCCCATGCGCATGCGTGCGTGGTTGACTGCACCGTTGCCGATACCAATATTGTTATTCCGTGGTTTAGCGAGAAACATAGTGGTCTTCAAGCTGGCTTTAAATACACCGAGAGACAGCGACTCAGAACCACGAGAGAGTCGATTCCATTCGTCTATAACTGACGGGAAGAATGATCTTTTAAATGACACAGTTCTGCATTTAAAATTTATAATGTCACCCATGTTGCGCAGGTTATAATGAACAGCTTCCCCGACTAATTGCGGACAGAGTTGTACCAAATAAGGGGGCGCTTTACCCGTTCTAATCCTGTGGAAGTAAATGAGTTTAAAGTATTTTCTTCGTACCTGTAGTGACACTTCGCCAACCTCGGCGAGCAATGCCGAATGCTTTGTTTTACTATAGGCACCTGTAATACTGAGCAAGCATTGTCTCTGGACTCGCTCCAGTGACTGGATCTGACTATGAGTCAGCAGTGGGTCATAGACAACAGATGCATATTCCAAGCGGGGTCGAATAGACATATAATAAATATTTAATTTAGATTTGCGATCGATTTTCCTACTCATTCTTCTCAACGGGTTTACAGAATGCATAGCCTTGGAAGTGATATTCGTTACATGGTTTTCCCAGGTCAGGTTCTGGGTTAATGTCAAACCCAGGTGGCAATGGTTTGCGACACGTTTTAGAAGTACACCATCTAAATATAACGGCGGGTAGTCGACCGGTCGTGACTTTTTACTAAATATTAAATACTCAGTCTTATGAGGGTTAAACGTAATCTTCCATTGTTTGGACCAAGAAGCCAGTTTTTCGAGATCTCTGTTAATCTTAGCGATATCGCGAATAGCGTTGCGCAGTATTTCCAGTATTGCCGTGTCGTCAGCAAACATAAACGGATTCGTCTCTAAATCATCGACAATGTCATTGATAAATATAAGAAATAAGAGTGGGCCAAGTATTGAGCCTTGTGGCACAACAGGCAACCAGGAAGAACTCTGACCATTAACAACAACTCTCTGCTTGCGATCACCTAAATAACTATTGAACCACTGGAGTAGTGGCCAGTGACACCAACCGACTCTAACTTGTGAAGAAGTCCTACATGATACACTTTATCAAAGGCTTTGGATATATCCAAGAACACAATGCAGACGTCAGCACCAGCGTGATCGTCAATACCAGAATCGACCAGGTGCATTAGATGAATTAACTGGTTAACAGTCGAGTCCAAGGGTTTGAATCCCGAATTACGCCAAACTCAGGAGACTGTTCTCTGAGCAGTGGCGATACAGAGCTTTAAATACTAGTCTCTCCATTACCTTTCCGGTACAGGAAAGCAATGATGTTGGTTTGTAATTGTTTAGCAGTTGCCTGTAACCTGACTTAAAAATTGGTGTTACATTTGCCCTTTTCCATTCGCTAGGAACTGAACCTGATTGCATAGACATTTGAAACAGATCGGACAGTGGCTTACTTATAGCGGAGGCCGTGGCTCTTAACATCCTGTTACTCACCCCATCGGAAAGATTAGATTTATTTACATCGAGATGACTAAGGATCGAGTAAACACCCTCAGGTTCAAATTGAAAAGTAGAGATACTTGCTTCAGTTTTATGTAATAACGGCGGCAATGCAAACCCAACACTAGCTTCAGACATCGAAGAGTTAGCAACAAAAAACTCATTAAATGACCCGGCCTTATCAACCGCACTTGTGAAAGAGACGTTTCCCTCAATAATTGTAGGAACGCTCAACTTCTTCTTTCCACCATAAAAGCGTTTAGTGATTTTGAAAAACAAATTTGAGGTACAGAAGGATCACTAAGCCGTTGAGCAAGTGATGCGTAGAATTCGTCCTTTCGCTCTTTTATAGCAAACTTGACTTCGGTTCTAACACGTTTAAATATGTCGTAATGGTCTACTCTCTTGGTTTGAGCATAACGCTTCCACAGACGGTTTCGTTGCCTCATTAATCTTTTGATAGTTCCAGTCATCCACTCCTTGTCTCTAGGTCTCACAGTTATGATATGGTTTGGAACATAAGTATCAACTGTTTCATTAAAACACGACGTAAATTAACTTTCGGCATCGTTCACATTGTCAAACAAGTCAGTTCCGACATGCCACGGTGCATGCGTTAGGGCTTCATTCAGTCCGATGAGATCCGCCGAGGCATAATGGTAGATTTTGCGCCTAAACGGACGGTCTTTTATATAAGTCAGTTTTAATTTGCAGTAAACCGCACAGTGATCCAAAGCACAAAGTTGTGGTAGAACACCAGACTCAATTACGTATGCGGGGGCGTCTGTAATTATAAGATCTAGAATATACCCTCGGTCGCCTACATACCTTGTTGGCTCGAATATAAGTTGGGAGAGCAAGTTACCGTTAACCGTATCAATCAAGTCATTTTTTAGATCGCTCTTAGTGGGCCTGTGGTCGGAGTTCCAAGGGTAGCACCTGTCGTTAAAGTCCCCAAGGATTAATATAGCAGAGGATTTTCAGAAAATGCCAGATTTAAGGAATTTTGAAGAGCCTCAATACAACCTATGCTCAAATCATAGTCTGTGCCAGGATGTCTGTAATAATTGGCTATTAAAACCCGTTTGTCGTTCACTTTAATCTCGAGCCATACACTTTCAGTAATCATATCTTCCAAGTCGTGACGTCGAACCGAGACTAACTCATCCTTCACGTAAACCAGAACACCACCCCCACGCGTCACTCTGTCGTGTCTGTGGACCTGGTAATTAGGCAGTTCAATTAACTCGTTAACAATATCCCCATTTAACCAGGTTTCGGACACACCGATAACCTCGAAGTCGTGATCCAGTACATAGGACTGATACATTTCATCTAGTTTTGTACACTGTTCACCGAGAGCCGCAAGGGCTCCAGTGCGGTCACTGAGGAGACTCCATGCGTTAAAGTGACATACACTGAAATCCTTGATATTACCACGGGACATATTTGACATAATTGTAACGAGTTTTTACATTAATTCCGATTCCGAAATCTACTACCTGGTATTCTATTCTTACCTAGAGCGTCGGAGAAGATATCAGAGACGTGTGCTGAGATAAATCCTAAAATTTTACACTCGAACCAATACCATATGCATATATATATCCGCTAATGATCAATTGCTATTCTATAACAAATACTCGCCTTATATTTGCAACGGATATACACATGCCATGTAAATATTTATGAGAGTGGAGCGTCAGCATGAAAAAATATTGTTTGTGTTATAAAACAGATAAAATTGCAGCACAATCGTAAGTTTGGTATCATCAAAATAGTAAATGTTGCTTACTCACGTCAGAGTGATCACGACAAATTTGCGTTTCTTGTGTACTACATCATACAAAGTTGCATTTTTTTACCTATAGCATATAATAAACACATTTAGTTTCAAATAGACAAGAGATCAGGAGATAGTGTTCGAATTTTGTGAATAATTTTGCATTTCAGACCATGACAAGCATCATGATTCCCAGCCGGCAAGGAAGAAACAAGAAGCTACAATAAGGAGACTTATCAGAAGCTGCTGTACATATTAGGAAATGATCCAGCAGGAGGAAACTGAGGCTGTGTTATATTTAATCCTAATTTTGTGACTCATTAATATGTGTGTGTAAGCTATAATTTACTGAAGATTGTGAGTAATATAATTAGGTCAATTGCAGCTTTGCAGCCACCTCAATTTGCAGTTGGTGACTATTATTTTATTCATTCGAACACATTCCTGGTATTGGTAGAATGTTTGAGCAATTCCCATGGATTTCTATTTAGTTTTTTTTTTCTAGTTAGTAATTGGCATTCATTGCCTTCCGTAGAATGATTAAGCTCCACCGGTTAGATAATATTTGTAGGTATAAAGCAAGGTATATATGTCAGAAATATACTTGTTTTATGAACTTGCAACTCTTCACGATCTATGATAATACAAATTACTTCTGGCAGATGCAACATCCTATTGACATGATTGACCAAACATAATTTTCCTCATGGCTCAGTGTTAATAATAGACACTGTTATTGGATTTTCTTGCTGGGATGCATATGTACCGGTCCTTTGAATTGTTGTGCACTGAACATGCTGAATATTTAATGTTGGGTAGGTCGTTATTCCTTGAATATTTTACATTTCAAAATTACTTTTTGCTTAATTTGCATGTTTGCATAATGTTATTATTCATATACTGTACCTTGTTTCTATAATATATATTTGGAAACGTGCATAATCAATATTGGATGCCTTATTTTTGTTGGTGTAGGCTTTCGATCACAAATTCAGGCCTACCTATATATATTAAAATTTACCAGCCTATTACCGTACGGTGTGAACCTAGGCCCAGTTGTCAGGTTCTGTAGCTGGGAGACGGACAGGGCATGTCCGATTTTTGCCCGTCGGACAGTCACTGACCTGGTGCTTGGGTGAACGTACTCAGTGGTTAGCGTGACAAGAGCATTTACAGAACCGACATCGCTAATGGTGTTCACAGAAATATCTAACAGGGGGAAGCATGGATCATATGTTACATTTTCAAGTGTGTGGAGGAAGTAAACATTACAAGCATGTATATATATATATATATATATATATATATATATATATATATGCAAGCCACCGTACCGGGAACTCGGACATACCCACAGAACACTCTGGCATGGTTTGCGCTACCTCTGAGCTTCAGCATTGAAAGATATCATATTTGAATGTGATTCATTAAATACTGAGACATCTGCATAGGCTACATAAATAGTTCGCTGGGGTAAAAAATCCAATCATTATACATGGGCTCATTATAAGTAGTAATTCATATGCATTGATATTTTGAGGTGTGAAGTTTATATCTGAAATAAAATTATTCGGAAATGGCTAAAGTGGCAGAAATACACTCAAGCAACATTTTTCGCAAGAAAATTACGAAAAGAAAATCTTTACAGTCGTCCATATTGGGGCAGCGTGCCTACCGCCCCATAACGGCCGGATTCCATTAAGAACTCCATAAGAAAGAAGTAGCCGTTTACCTTTTCTAAGATATACCGATGGAGACATACAATCCCCTCCCCTTCCCCCCTTCCCCATACCTACCCCCTTCCCCCCCACCACGGTAAAAACGTGACAAATATAATTACCATCCCAACCAATTTTTATCAGTTCAATCAAATGTCCAAATACATTTTTCTTTTGTATATTTTTGTTTTTCATTATTATTAACGTTATTCCGTCTTTTCTTACCAGCACGACACGCCCCGTCGTCCGTCTTTTCGTGACCGCCGCTCCCGCTCGGCAGTTATAATTATATTGGCTTAATTGAGAGATGAGCTGGTTCTCATACGTGCCTGGTTCCCGTCAGTGGCTCTCTTCTCACTATGCGTTGCGGAAAAGAAATCCTTGTAAATAACCATCCATCACTTATACAAACGCCGTGTATTCTCGAGCGCTGAGGAGCACCACGTAACTGTAGGAAGGCAAACGCCAGTCTGGACCATACAACAACACACATACAAGTTCATTACGTGTTGACCACATCTGGTGAAGTAATATATATATATATATATATATTCGAACCCGAAGTTCAAAGAATATATATACACACAGAGAAATAAAACACAAAGAATGGAAATCGAAGGAGGTAAACCAAAAAAATGGTAAATGACAAACAACTGAATTAACCGTCAACGTCCCATTAGGGGCCTATGTTATGAATAAATATTCGCTAATATCGTTCATTGGAGTTATTTCTTAAACTGTGATTAATATTATGTCATCAAGCAATACAGGAATATTACCAAACTAAACCTAGCTTTGCAGCGGTGGGGAGCGGGGAGGGGGGAGGGGGGTGGGGGTGGAGCGTCGAACCCGGCGCACCTATAGTGAAGTGAGTTACCTTGACAATGCGGAGACAATTGTAATTGGGTTTCCATGTCGACATCTCTATAGCGGCGCGGACCCCCAGGGGCCATCCCTGATACCATGGAGACCAGACCATCAACCCCACTCCCTGGATGGGAGGGGGGGAGATGGGGGGCGATGGGGGGGGGGGGGCGACAGGGGGCCAGACGCATCGTAACGCCGCCCATCGTAAAGTGGGAGGGAGGGTGGCGGGGGCAGAGAATGAGGGTGGCGGGGGCAGAGAGTGAGGGTCACAGGGGCAGAGAGTGAGGGTGCCACGCTTCCTTAGATTGACGCGTGTAAGAGAAATCGCAATTAAGATATGAAATGTCTTCGTTTTAGACCATATTAGTGAAAGCTAAATTGCGCCTCCATCACATCCGGCCAAAGCTAAATACCTCCCTTGTGTTGTAAGTAACGTTGTTCTCAATCCACGCCTGAGGCTACCTGAAGTCTTGATTACACTGGTAGCACATGAGCTCAGCCCTTCACGCCCCCCCCACCCCCTTGCCCCACGCCTCTTTCCTTCCTCCATTGGTTGCCTACTTCTCTACCCAGGCCCGCAACAGTGGTGAGCTCTAGGCAACAACGGCCCTGATCTATGCCATTAAGTAAGTCCCAAACGTCAAGCTCCAATGTCAAGGTCACTGACGACACCACGGGCATAGCTGTAAGCCATAATCTGTCAGAAGAAGCAGTCAGCAAAGTATCTAAATGCGCCATTTAGTCTCTTTCATTATGAACTTACTGTGCAGTAAATATCGTGGGCAGGAGGGCAGTGGGGATAGGGAGGATGTCTCCTGCTGTAAAAATAAATGTACTGCATTTTTTAAGACGTAGAGGTGAAGCGTATTTATTTCTGAAGTCAGGCAGACGACCTCAACTGAGCGATTCCATTGATATGTTACTACCGGTTATTTGTAAAAATCACATTGGGTTACCATTAGATCCTCCCTTTTGCCAAAATTTGAAATATAATATTTTATAGTATCTCAGGTAAAAACATTATCTCGATTGATCAGAGGTGATCCCAGAAGAGACAAGAGAACAGATTTTTCACGAAACAGACAAGGATGAGAGGAGATTATCAAATCGCATAGCGCTGAGCATTGACTTTGGAGTTCAAATCGACAAAGCGGAGAGAGGCGGCCAAGTCGGTCGTGAGAATGGCCCAAGAAATGAAAAGAATTGGAGTGTTAGACCGCTTTTGTGGACACAAAGGCTGCGCCATGCCCAGATAAGTACCCTGACCGGGATTGGAGCGCCCGGACCCTTTGATCTGCGGTCTATTATGCTAAGCAAGCACTACTACTAACTCCGTGGAGAACCTCGGGATCGGGAAAGGAGCAAGTACGTTTTTTTCATGAAAATGGCGTTTTGTCTCTGTAGACCAGCAAATCCTGATTCCTCTAGGGGGACCTCTACCCATATTACTAATTTTTTTAGCGTTAAGGCACGCTATGAGGGCTACATTGTGGTCCGAATTAGGCACGCACCCTCTTAAAGCAGAACCCATTTTAAGCTCCCAACCGGCCTTGAGAAGAATCACCCCACCCCGACCACCACCCCCACCCCGACCACCACCCCCACCCCGACCACCACCCCCACCCCGACCACCACCCCCACCCCGACCACCACCCCCACCCCGACCACCACCCCCACCCCGACCACCACCCCCACCCCGACCAACACCCCCACCCCGACCACTACTCCCACCCCGACCACCACCCCCACCCCGACCACCACTCCCACCCCGACCACCACCCCTCCCCGACCACCACCCCCACCCCGACCACCACTCCCACCCCGACCACCACTCCCACCCCGACCACCACCCATACCCGCGCCGATCATAGTCTTCCTTTCAAGATCCTCTATCCACCCTTGCCGTTGGCGTCATGGACTCCGCGACAGGTTATCAGAGCAATATGGGATCTCCCTCTGTGTTAGGCTGTCACTGGCCAGTCTGTAATATCCGGTGTTCGCTCTCATTTGAAAAGCGGCAGATCACTTGTCCTGTCGGAAATATCGAGGTGGGTATAATACATAATTTAAAATGAAACCGCCAACCAATAAGCTGACCCAGTATTGGTATAGCACCCAAAAAACACAGCCGTGGGTAGAAGCTAGTTGAATAAATCTTTCGGGACGTGGCTAAAAGCCAGCTATCCGGGCGCGACAAAATGGTAATATTAATGCCGACCCTATTGCCTGTAAACCTGTGTTATCTCTCAGCAGCCACTCTCTTTTGCAGCGTTTTTCCCCGTGCGACGCAGCACTTCACAAAGAACAAGAACGAAAACTCAAAACCCCATTTCGTGTTTGTTTTTTGTTTGTTTTTTGGCGTCCCACAGCAGTTACTAAGCGCAATGTACTCGCGACGTATCGATTATAACTCGGCGCAAATAGAAGCGAGGCGTGTTTTTATCGGCGGAGGGACACACGCACAGACCCAGCGGTGTAATTTGGTCACATATCTGACTCGCTCGGCGGACTAAGCATCAAATTTTGGGCCAGATCTTGTCTTTGAAGCCGTAATGCCATCTGGTGGGCCGTCTGTTGTATGTGGATTGGGCAATACAGGTCCGGGATGGGGACTATGGGGAGTATGGAGTGATTGTTATTGTGAATTAACCTTCCCCGCCCACCGCCCCCTCTCCCGCCCCCTCTCCCGCCCCCTACCCTCCCAACTTGGGAGCCATTTGTGTTCTTCACTGTCCACTGTCGGAGTGGAAGGGGATGGGTGAGGAGAGGGGGTGCAGGATTAGGGTGAAGACTCTTGTCCATGGAAACTTAAAGTCCATGACTGCAATGGCATTCTTCAGCTTGGTTCGGTCAGCTGAGGCTGATGCCTATCATTCCCTATCCCAACCCCCTACCGCCCCCCCCCCTCCCCTGATCCTGCACTGTGATCCACTAAGACCACCCCCACCCGCACCTTATCGGCTATATGGAGTGTGCGCATCCCATCCAGCCCCTCCCCCCCCCCCCGCCCTCTCATCGCCACCTTCATTTCAGCCGCCCCCCCCCCTTTGCTTCCCCCAAACAACGTCTTTGGGTGGGGTGGGTGATGGTGGTGGGGGAGGGGGGTTGGAGTGAAAGGTAGCATGGCACGCACAGTGTGAGCAGGGCAGGCGGAAGAGGCAGTGGTGGAAGGGAGGATAGTGTGCGGTGGGAGGTGGGCGTGGAGGGTTGAGGATGGTGAATCGAGCCGGAGGAGAGGGGACGGATGTGTATCATCGTGCCGTCAAATCACCGAACAGACCAATCACGCGAACCTCAAACGGTCAACCCTAGAACTTGTCACATGTATTCGTTTTGCCCCGCAGGGTGTAAGGCTGGTTGTAAGACGACTATTTATGGATGTTCTCCCTCAAAGGCAAAGAAACCATTGAAGACTATTACTTTTCATTCACGACAATTCATCAGAACAATTATGGTCAACATATATCCAAATATCGCCCGTTGGTGTCCTCCCTCCCTCATCTTTATTAAATTTCCATTGTGTCATGTTTGCTAACAATGTAAAATAGCATCGCTCTGTTCCATGACAACGGTAAACCCTAGTATAAGTCAAGTTTCTATCCATCCAATGTTCACCGTCGCAAATGTGTTCGCATGATGAAAAATCAGTGACAGAGACTGATTGTTCAGGTAGATCTCCCGCACCTTTTGCTTGAATTTGACTACCGTTGATTGATGCCCAGCCGGTATGGCATGAAATAGCCTCACAGAACATGCCGCAAACACCAATGAAATCAAAGCAAATCAGGAATGATGGCAATCGAATAAATCCATTCTCATTTCATTCTCACTCAAGTTTTGTGCATATCAGAATTATAGCCATCTGAGTAGATTATGTAATATATGAGCGGTTAGGCAGTTGATAAACCAGAATGCGGTTGTTTCGTAATCCAGTGGGCACACCGACGTCGTAAATTCGTCGCATTCACGTCAAGACGTCAAACCGACGAATAAACTACGTGGAAGGGCTGTTCGTTCCCACGTCAAAAATATGACGTCGCAAACCAGTCAGATATCCGTCCATAATCCGCCATCATTAGATCGACGCACGTTGTCTTGGTGCGTAATCATGCGTTTTCACATCGAGCAGGTGACGAAAAACCGACGTCATGTACTCGGTGGATTTACGCCCCAAATATTGCTGGACGTGAAGCCGCGTGAAGAGTTCACGACGTTGACGCATATTTGAATGTCGCTTTTACGATGGGTATCCGACGAGGAATTTTTACGGTATATTTTGGACATGCGTGCCATTGTCTATCAGTCCCCCAGGTATCTATCATCCTTTCACGACTTCCTGCCGGATAACGTTATAATGCGAGCGCATGAATATATTGAAGCTTTTTATGTGGGTGTTATATAGGTCTAAAACACTATTAGTCTCACGCATGACTGTACTGCCGCAAGTGATTCAACTTCATACCCCCGCTCCCCCACCCCCTGCACCCTCGCATCACTCCATTCCAGTATGCTACAATTTCTTCGGAACCAGACAGCAACGTTACAAGTAAAACACCAGAGAGATTTGTAGTGTGCCACAGGCGCTCAGGTCAGTTGACGCGACGCCCGCCTCCAACACGTAAACTACCTGTGCAGAGTCCCAAAGCTCGCGAACTGGAGCTCCATTCACATTCAGTGAGGCAGATTGCGCTGCCGCCTTGCGGAGATATCCGTTGCAGATCGTACTGCGCATGCGTGAAGTCTAGAAATATGGCGGAATGGCGAACGGATTCTTGCGGCCCGTGTGCGAATATTTGCTTATGATTATGAATGAAAAGTATATATTTATTAATCTTCACTGTCTAGCACCCGAAAAAACTGAAGGTTGTACTTGACATCATAACAAGGCCAACAGAAGACTTTATGAATTGTGTCTTTTGACAAGAGTCAAGACTTGCTCGTACGAGTAGCCTACGGTCATGCCCCCCCCCCCCCACTGGTTGGCTGTAGCTCATGCTATTTGCCTACTGGCTGTTGACGACTCAGACCGTGGAATTCCATCGACTATGAACCAAGCGCCTGTGAATGCATGCAGTCGAGAAGTGAAAGTGACACATCTCATCAATGATGGCAAATAAGCAAAGCAACCGGGACTTTGCTGACTTTGATAAACTTACGTTTCTTGGGTCGGGGCTAAAGTAAAGTTCAATTCATCAATTTTGTGGAGTGACGTTTTGCTCTTCGCCTATATTTTTCTGACATTTGTTGTGGTCGCTTTGAAAATCACTGATGTATTTGAGTAAGCAATACAGGATTAATAATGATACAAAATTTACGATTATACTGTAATTTAATCCATGTTTATTATATAAACAATATGTCCTCTTTCTAACACTGACTGGCACATTGTGATACTAGGTCTGTCATAAGCCCATCTCGCACTCACTGACTTAATATTTATTTCAAAAAGGATTTTTAAAATTGGAGTGCGGTCTGTACAAGAAAATGCATATGACATTGCTTCTTGTTTAAGACAGTTCAGGAAAAATCTACTTTTTTTTTTATTTAAACATCATTTCTTTTCTGAGGTTCCCCTGAAAGGGATGCCATCGGGCAGGGTCACCTCGAACAAGAACAATAACATATATACACACAGACCTGATGTTACATACAAAGAAACGGAAGAAAATATAATACAATTATTCCGGATATACGTATGTGACTCCTGACTGGTACACAGCTAATTAGAACCTATTAGATGCTACGATGTAGTCTTGTATAAAACCAAATAATTTTTCATTGTCGGTGAAAGACAGATCAGAGGACCCATAGAGCAGTGCATGTTCAAACTTAGATTTAGAGTCAGTTTATATGGAAAACCGCGATACATTTTGAAGCAAGGTAACTCTCTCAACGTTGTAGCTTGGACAGTGGAATAAAAAGTGTGTAACATTTTCATTTTTAAATAAACAGCGGGGGCATGACGAGTCTTGGATAAACTTATACTGTTTGCGATGAGAATTTAAAGCGCTTAGCCCCATGCGCAGGCGTGCATGGTTGACTGCACCGTTGCCGATACCAATATTGTTATTCCGTGGTTTAGCGAGAAACATAGTGGTCTTCAAGCTGGCTTTAAATACACCGAGAGACAGCGACTCAGAACCACGAGGGAGCCGATTCCATTCGTCTATAACTGACGGGAAGAATGATCTTTTAAATGACACAGTTCTGCATTTAAAATTTATAATGTCACCCATGTTGCGCAGGTTATAATGAACAGCTTCCCCGACTAATTGCGGACAGAGTTGTACCAAATAAGGGGGCGCTTTACCCGTTCTAATCCTGTGGAAGTAAATGAGTTTAAAGTATTTTCTTCGTACCTGTAGTGACACTTCGCCAACCTCGGCGAGCAATGCCGAATGCTTTGTTTTACTATAGGCATCTGTAATACTGAGCAAGCATTGTCTCTGGACTCGGTCCAGTGACTGGATCTGACTATGAGTCAGCAGTGGGTCATAGACAACAGATGCATATTCCAAGTGGGGTCGCGGATGCCGTGGCTCTTAACATCCTGTTACTCACCCCATCGCTAAGATTAGATTTATTTACATCGAGATGACTAAGGATCGCGTAAACACCCTCAGGTTCAAATTGAACAGTAGAGATTCTTGCTTCAGTTTTATGTAATAACGGCGGCAATGCAAACCCAACACTAGCTTCAGACATCGAAGAGTTAGCAGCAAAAAACTCATTAAATGACCCGGCCTTATCAACCGCACTTGTGAAAGAGACATTTCCCTCAATAATTGTAGGAACGCTCAACTTCTTCTTTCCACCATAAAAGCGTTTAGTGATTTTGAAAACTTTTTTTGAGGTACAGAAGGATCACTAAGCCGTTGAGCAAGTGATGCGTAGAATTCGTCCTTTCGTTCTTTTATAGCAAACTTGACTTCGGTTCTAACACGTTTAAATATATCGTAATGGTCTACTCTCTTGGTTTGAGCATAACGCTTCCACAGACGGTTTCGTTGCCTCATTAATCTTTTGATAGTTCCAGTCATCCACTCCTTGTCTCTAGGTCTCACAGTTATGATATGGTTTGGAACATAAGTATCAACTGTTTCATTAAAACACGACGTAAAGTAATTTTCGGCATCGTTCACATTGTCAAACAAGTCAGTTCCGACATGCCACGGTGCATGCGTTTGGGCTTCATTCAGTCCGACGAGAGCCGCCGAGGCATAATGGTAGATTTTGCGCCTAAACGGACGGTCTTTTATATAAGTCAGTTTTAATTTGCAGTAAACCGGACAGTGATCCAAAGCACAAAGTGGTGGTAGAACACCAGACTCAATTACGTATGCAGGGGCGTCTGTAATGATAAGATCTAGAATATACCCTCGGTCGCCTACATACCTTGTTGGCTCGAATATAAGTTGGGAGAGCAAGTTACCGTTAACCGTATCAATCAAGTCATTTTTTAGATCGCTCCTAGTGGACCTGTGGTCGGAGTTCCAAGGGTAGCACCTGTCGTTAAAGTCCCCAAGGATTAATATAGCAGAGGGATTTTCAGAAAATGCCAGATTTAAGGAATTTTGAAGAGCCTCAATAAAACCTATGGTCAAATCATAGTCTGTGCCAGGAGGTCTGTAATAATTGGCTATTAAAACCCGTTTGTCGTTCACTTTAATCTCGAGCCATACACTTTCAGTAATCATATCTTCCAAGTCGTGACGTCGAACCGAGACTAACTCATCCTTCACGTAAACCAGAACACCACCCCCACGCGTCACTCTCTCGTGTCTGTGGACCTGGTAATTAGGCAGTTCAATTAACTCGTTAACAATATCCCCATTTAACCAGGTTTCGGACACACCAATAACCTCGAAGTCGTGATCCAGTACATAGGACTGATACATTTCATCTAGTTTCGTACACTGTTCACCGAGAGGCGCAAGGGCTCCAGTGCGGTCACTGAGAAGACTCCATGCGTTAAAGTGACATACACTGAAATCCTTGCTATTACCACGGGACATATTTGACATAATTGTAACGTTTTTTTACATTAATTCCGATTCCGAAATCTACTACCTTGTATTCTATTCTTACCTAGAGCGTCGGAGAAGATATCAGAGACGTGTGCTGAGATAAATCCTAAAATTTTACACTCGAACCAATACCATATGCATATATATATCCGCTAATGATCAATTTCTATGCTATAACAAATACTCGCCTTATATTTGCAACGGATATACACATGCCATGCAAACTAGATCATTTCATTGTCTGTGATCAAGTAAATATTTATGAGAGTTGAGCGTCAGCATGAAAAAATTTTGTTTGTGTTATAAAACAGATAAAATTGCAGCACAATCGTAAGTTTGGTATCATCAAAATAGTTAATGTTGCTTACTCACGTCAGAGTGATCACGACAAATTTGCGTTTCTTGTGTACTACATCATACAAATTTGCAATTTTTTACCTATAGCATATAATAAACATATTTAGTTTCAAATAGACAAGAGATCAGGAGATAGTGTTCGAATTTGTGAATAATTTCGCATTTCAGACCATGACAAGCATCATGATTCCCAGCCGGCAAGGAAGAAACAAGAATCTGCAATAAGGAGACTTATCAGAAGCTGCTGTAAATATTAGGGAATGACCCAGCAGGAGGAAACTGAGGCTGTGTTATATTTAATCCTAATTTTGTGACTAATTAATATGTGTGTGTAAGCATTAATTTACTGAAGATTGTGAGTAATATAATTAAGTCAATTGCAGCTTTGCAGCCACCTCAATTTGCAGTTGGTGACTATTATTTTATTCATTCGAACACATTCCTGGTATTGGTAGAATGTTTGAGCAATTCCCATGGATTTCTATTTAGTGTTTTTTTTTCTAGTTAGTAATTGGCATACATTGCCTTCAGTAGAATGATTAAGCTCCACCGGTTAGATAATATTTGTAGGTATAAAGCAAGGTATATATGTCAGAAATATACTTGTTTTATGAAATTGCAACTCTTCACGATCTATGATAATACAAATTACTTCTGGCAGATGCAACATCCTATTGACATGATTGACCAAACATAATTTTCCTCATGGCTCAGTGTTAATAATAGACACTGTTATTGGATTTTCTTGCTGGGATGCTTATGTACCGGTCCTTTGAATTGTTGTGCACTGAACATGCTGAATATTTAATGTTGGGTAGGTCGTTATTCCTTGAATATTTTACATTTCAAAATTACTTTTTGCTTAATTTACATGTTTGCATAATGTTATTATTCATATACTGTACCTTGTTTCTATAATATATATTTGGAAACGTGCATAATCAATATTGGATGCCTTATTTTTGTTGGTGTAGGCTTTCGATCACAAATTCAGGCCTACCTATATATATTTAAATTTACCAGCCTATTACCCTACGGTGTGAACCTAGGCCCAGTTGTCAGGTTCTGTAGCTGGGAGACGGACAGGGCATGTCCGATTTTTGCCCGTCGGACAGTCACTGACCTGGTGCTTGGGTGAACGTACTCAGTGGTTAGCGTGACAAGAGCATTTACAGAACCGACATCGCTAATGGTGTTCACAGAAATATCTAACAGGGGGAAGCATGGATCATATGTTACATTTTCATGTGTGCGGAGGAAGTAAACATTACAAGCATGTATATATATATATATATATATGCAAGCCACCGTACCGGGAACACGGACATACCCACAGAACACTCTGGCATGGCTTGCGCTACCTCTGAGCTTTAGCATTGAAAAATATTATATTCGAATGTGATTCATTAAATACTGAGACATCTGCATAGGCTACATAAATAGTTCGCTGGGGTAAAAAATCCAATCATTATACATGGGCTCATTATAAGTAGTAATTCATATGCATTGATATTTTGAGGTGTGAAGTTTATATCTCAAATAAAATTATTCGGAAATGGCTAAAGTGGCAGAAATACACTCAAGCAACATTTTTCGCAAGAAAATTACGAAAAGAAAATCTTTACAGTCGTCCATATTGGGGCAGCGTGCCTACCGCCCCATAACGGCCGGATTCCATTAAGAACTCCATAAGAAAAAAGTAGCCGTTTACCTTTTCTAAGATATACCGATGGAGACATACAATCCCCTCCCCTTCCCCCCTTCCCCATACCTACCCCCTTTCCCCCCCACCACGGTAAAAACGTGACAAATAGAATTACCATCCCAACCAATTTTTATCAGTTCAATCAAATGTAAAAATACATTTTTCTTTTGTATATTTTTGTTTTTCATTATTATTAACGCCATTCCGTCTTTTCTTACCAGCACGACACGCCCCGTCGTCCGTCTTTTCGTGACCGCCGCTCCCGCTCGTCAATTATAATTATATTGGCTTAATTGAGAGATGAGCTGGTTTTCATACGTGCCTGGTTCCCGTCAGTGGCTCTCTTCTCACTATGCGTTGCGGAAAAGAAATCCTTGTAAATAACCATCCATCACTTATACAAAGGCCGTGTATTCTCGAGCGCTGAGGAGCACCACGTAACTGTAGGAAGGCAAACGCCAGTCTGGACCATACAACAACACACACACAAGTTCATTACGTGTTGACCACATCTGGTGAAGTAATATATATATATGTGTGTATTCCAACTCGAAGTTCAAAGAATATTTATACACACAGAGAAATAAAACACAAAGAATGGAAATCGAAGGAGGTAAACCTAAAAAATGGTAAATGACAAACAACTGAATTAACCGTCAACGTGCCATTGGGGGCCTATGTTATGCATAGCTATTCGCTAATATCGTTCATTGGAGTTATTTCTTAAACTGTGATTAATATTATGTCATCAAGCAATACAGGAATATTACCAAACTAAACCTAGCTTTGCAGCGGTGGGGAGCGGGGAGGTGGGGGGGGGAGGGGTGGAGCGTCGAACCCGGCGCACCTATAGGGAAGTGAGTTACCTAGACAATACGGAGACAATTGTAATTGGGTTTCCATGTTGACATCTCTATAGTGGCGCGGACCCCCGGAGGCTATGCCTAATACCATGGAGACCAGACCATCATTCCCACCCCCTAGATCGGAGGTGGGGGGGGGGGGGTGCGGCCGGGGGCCAGACGCATCGTAACGCCGCCCAGCGAAAAATGAGATGGAGGGTGGCAGGGGCAGAGCGTGAGGGTGCCAAGCTTCCTTAGAGTGGCGCATGTAAGAGAACTCGCAATTAAGATATGAAATGTCTTCGCTTTAGGCCATTTTAGTGAAAGCTAAAGTGCGCCTCCCGCTATTCCCGGAAGTGACGTCAGAGGGTAGGGTGATGGGACAGGGGGTGAGCGGATGAGGCGAGGGACGGGGGCCAGGGGCATGGGAGGATGTTTGGAGTGACGTGAGGTGTGTAGGGTGATGGGTCATGGGGGGGGGGGGGGCTGCGTGGGGCGGGGGCCGAGGGGCAGGGTAGGATGGTGACTAGGGTGAAGGGTCGGGACAGTGTGTGGGTAGTTGATGACGGGTATACCCAGCCTATCACATCCGGCCAAAGCTAAATACCTTCCTTGTGTTGTAAGTAACGTTGTTCCCAATTCACCCCTGAGGCTACCTGAAGTCTTGATTACACTGGTAGCACATGAGCTCAGCCCTTCCCGCCCCCATGCACCCCCCCCCCCCCCCTTGCCCCACGCCTCTTTCCTTCCTCCATTGGTTGCCTACTTCTCTACCCAGGCCCGCAACAGTGGTGAGCTCTAGGCAACAACGGCCCTGATCTATGCCATAAAATAAGTCCCAAACGTCAAGCTCCAATGTCAAGGTCACTGATGACACCAAGGACATAGCTGTAAGCCATAATCTGTCAGAAAAAGCAGTCAGCAAAGTATCTAAATGCGCCATTTAGTCTCTTCCATTATGAACTTACTGTACAGTAAATATCGTGGGCAGGAGGGGCAGTGGGGATAGGGAGGAGGTGCCCTGTTGTAAACATAAATGTGCCGCATTTCTTAAGACGTAAAGGTGAAGCGTATTTCTTTCTGAAGTTAGGCAGACGACATGAATTGAGCGATTCCATTGATATGTTACTACCGATTATTTGTGAAAATCACATTGAGTTACTATAAGTTCAACCCTTTTGCCAAAATTTGAAATATAATATTTTATAGTATCTCTGGTAACAAAAATGATCTCGATTGATCAGCGGTGATCCCAGAAGAGACAAGAGAACAGATTTTTCACGAAACAGACAAGGATGAGAGGAGATTATCAAATCGCATAGCGCTGAGCATTGACTTTGGAGTTCAAATTGACAAAGCGGAGAAAGGCGGCCAAGTCGGTCGTGAGAATGGCCCAAGAAATGAAAAGAATTGGAGTATTAGACCGCTTTTCTGCACACAAAGGCTCAGCCATGCCCAGATAAGTACCCTGACCGGGATTGGAGCCCCCGGACCCTTTGATCTGCGGTCTATTATGCTAAGCAAGCACTACTAACGCCAGGCAGACCCACGGGATCGGGAAAGGAGCAAGTATGTTTTTTTCATGAAAATGGGGTGTTGTCTCTGTAGACCAGCAAATCCTGATTCCTCTAGGGGGACCTCTACCCATATTAATAATTTTTTTAGCGTTAAGGCACGCTATGAGGGCTACATTGTGGTCCGAATTAGGCACACCACCTCTCACTAAAAACAGATCTCATCTTAAGTTACCAACCGTTCGATAATGTTCACTCCCACCCCGACCCCCACCTCACTCGCGCCGATCATAATCTCCCTTTCAACATCCTGGATCCACCCTTGACGTTACCCGTCATGGACTCCGCGACAGGTTATCACAGCAATATGGGATCTCCCTGTGTGTTAGGCTGTCACTGGCCAGTCTGTAATATCCGGTTTTCGCTCTCATTTGAAAAGCGGCAGATCACTTGTCCTGTGGGAAATATCGAGGTGGATATACATAACTTGACAATAAAATGGTCAACCAAAAAGCAAACCCAGTATTGGTATAGCACCCAAAAAACACAGCCGTGGGTAGAAGCTAGTTGAATAAATCTTTCGGGACGTGGCTAAAAGCCAGCTATCCGGGCGCGGCAGGATGGCAATATTAATGCCGTCCCTGTTGCCTGTAAACCTGTGTTATCTCTCAGCAGCCACTCTCTTTTGCAGCGTTTTTCCCCGTGCGAGGCAGCACTTTACAAAGAACAAGAACGAAAACTCAAAACCCCATTTCGTGTTTGTTTTTTGTTTGTTTTTTGGCGTCCCACAGCAGTTACTAAGCGCAATGTACTCGCGACGTATCGATTATAACTCAGCGCAAATAGAAGCGAGGCGTGTTTTTACCGGCGGAGGGACACATGCACCGACACAGCGGTGTAATTTGGTCACATATCTGACTCGCTCGGCGGACTAAGCATGCAATTTTGGGCCGGATCTCGTCTTTGAAGCCGTAATGCCATCCGGTGGGCCGTCTGTTGTCTTTGGGTTGGGCAATACAGGTCCGGGATGGGGACTGTGGGGAGCATGGAGTGATTGTTATTGCGAATTAACTTCCCCCGCCCGGCGCTCCAGCCCTGGCCTCCGCCTCGGCCCCCGCCCCATACTCTCTCCCCCAAGGCAGCCTTTTGTGTTTGGTCCTCAGACACGTTCGGCAGTCTGAGGGGGACGGGGGGGGGAGGGTTTGGTGGGTGAGGAGAGAGGCGGCGGGTGAGGAGGGGGCGGGTGCACGATTAAGGTGAAGACTCTTGTCCATGGAAACTTAAAGTCCATGACTGCAATGGCATTCTGGTTCGGCGAGCTGAGGCCGCGGCTTATCATGCCATACCCCCTCCCCCACCCTCCTCCGCCTGACCCTGCACGGTGATCCACCAACACCCCCCCACACCCACGCCCCCACCCACACGCCACCCCCCTATGCTTCCGGACACAATGCGCAACCCACGGTGGTAGATATAGCACTGTGACCCCCCCCCCCCCCGCCACTAGCCATTTAACCCTTTCCATACCGCGAAATATCCGACCGGTCGGTCTCTGCCGCCCCCCCCCCTACCCCTCCCAGGCCCGACCATGCCAACCCTTCCGCCATCCAGCCCCCACCCCTGTCCCTATCCAGACCCTACATCGCCCCCCCCCGCCAACTAGCCCCCCCCCCCCTCCCCGCCGCCATTCAGACCTCCCCGGTCGTCATCAAGGCCCCCAGCCCACACAAGCCCTTCCATCTCCCCTCCCACCCCCCCCCCCCCCTCACTCAGCCCATCCTATCCCCCACCCTCCCTGGCCCGCATCATCCTGTAACCCCGTTTCTCTATGACATAAGAATGAAACCGTCCAGCAAGATGATTGTTTCCATTCCAGGATTTCCCGGCCATCGGCTATCTGGCTTTTCAGCCCCCCCCCCCCCGCCCGATCTCCGCCACCCTCTCTTCACCACGTTCATATCAGCCCCCCCCCCCCCCCTCCCACCCTCTTCTCACCACCTTCATATTAGCCCCCCTACCCCCCTCTCATCACCACCTTCATCAGCCCTCCTCCCTCCCACCCCTCTCTCTTCACCATCTTCATATAAGCCTCCCACCCCCCCCCCCCCACCACCCCTTCCTACCTACAAATACCCTCGGGTCTTGGAATAAATGAAGGACTCGATACTTAAAGCCACCGTCGTGCCAATCCAGGACAGAACCCGGTCAAAGAACCTCATGGCTGACTGGAAAAGACCCGGTCAAAGAACCTTATGGCTGACTGGGAAAGACCCGGTCAAAGAACCTTATGGCTGACTGGGAAAGACCCGGCCATAGGGACTTGGTGGCTGGCCCAGGACAGACCCGGCCCTAGGGACCTGATGGCTGGCCCAGGGCAGACCCGGGCCACGAGACCTGATGGCTGGCCCAGGGCAGACCCGGGCCACGAGACCTGATGGCTGGCCCAGGACAGACCCGGGCCACGGGACCTGATGGCTGGCCCAGGACAGACCCAGGCCAAGGGACCTGATGGCTGGCCTAGGACAGACCCGGGCCACGGGACCTGATGGCTGGCCTAGGACAGACCCGGGCCAAGGGACCCGATGGCTGGCCCAGGACAGACCCGGGCCACGGGACCTGATGGCTGGCCCAGGACAGACCCGGGCCAAGGGACCTGATGGCTGGCCCAGGGCAGACCCAGGCCACGGGACCTGATGGCTGGCCCAGGACAGACCCGGGCCACGAGACCTGATGGCTGGCCCAGGACAGACCCAGGCCACGGGACCTGATGGCTGGCCTAGGACAGACCCGGGCCAAGGGACCCGATGGCTGGCCCAGGGCAGACCCGGGCCAAGGGACCTGATGGCTGGCCCAGGACAGACCCAGGCCACGGGACCTGATGGCTGGCCCAGGACAGACCCAGGCCACGGGACCTGATGGCTGGCCTAGGACAGACCCGGGCCAAGGGACCCGATGGCTGGCCCAGGGCAGACCCGGGCCAAGGGACCTGATGGCTGGCCCAGGACAGACCCGGGCCAAGGGACCTGATGGCTGGCCCAGGACAGACCCGGGCCAAGGGACCTGATGGCTGGCCCAGGACAGACCCGGGCCACGGAACCTGATGGCTGGCCCAGGACAGACCCAGGCCACGGGACCTGATGGCTGGCCTAGGACAGACCCGGGCCAAGGGACCCGATGGCTGGCCCAGGGCAGACCCGGGCCAAGGGACCTGATGGCTGGCCCAGGACAGACCCGGGCCAAGGGACCTGATGGCTGGCCCAGGACAGACCCGGGCCACGGGACCTGATGGCTGGCCCAGGACAGACCCGGGCCACGGGACCTGATGGCTGGCCCAGGGCAGACCCGGGCCACGGGACCTGATGGCTGGCCCAGGACAGACCTGGGCCAAGGGACCTGATGGCTGGCCCAGGGCAGACCCGGGCCACGGGAGCTGATGGCTGGCCCAGGACAGACCCGGGCCAAGGGACCTGATGGCTGGCCCAGGACAGACCCAGGCCACGGGAGCTGATGGCTGGCCCAGGACAGACCCGGGCCACGGGACCTGATGGCTGGCCCAGGACAGACCCGGGCCACGGGACCTGATGGCTGGCCTAGGACAGACCCGGGCCACGGGACCTGATGGCTGGCCTAGGACAGACCCGGGCCAAGGGACCTGATGGCTGGCCCAGGACAGACCCAGGCCACGGGACCTGATGGCTGGCCCAGGGCAGACCCGGGCCACGGGACCTGATGGCTGGCCCAGGGCAGACCCGGGCCACGGGACCTGATGGCTGGCCTAGGACAGACCCGGGCCAAGGGACCCGATGGCTGGCCCAGGACAGACCCAGGCCACGGGACCTGATGGCTGGCCCAGGGCAGACCCGGGCCACGGGACCTGATGGCTGGCCCAGGACAGACCCGGGCCATGGGACCTGATGGCTGGCCTAGGACAGACCCGGGCCAAGGGACCCGATGGCTGGCCCAGGACAGACCCAGGCCACGGGACCTGATGGCTGGCCTAGGACAGACCCGGGCCACGGGACCTGGTGCCTGGCCCAGGACAGACCCGGGCCAAGGGACCTGATGGCTGGCCCAGAACAGACCCGGGCCAAGGGACCTGATGGCTGGCCCAGGACAGACCCAGGCCACGAGACCTGATGGCTGGCCCAGGACAGACCCGGGCCAAGGGACCTGATGGCTGGCCTAGGGCAGACCCGGGCCAAGGGACCTGATGGCTGGCCCAGGACAGACGAGGGCCAAGGGACCCGATGGCTGGCCCAGGGCAGACCCGGGCCACGGGACCTGATGGCTGGCCCAGGACAGACCAGGGCCAAGGGGCCCGATGGCTGGCCCAGGGCAGACCCGGGCCACGGGACCTGATGGCTGGCCCAGGACAGACCCGGGCCATGGGACCTGATGGCTGGCCCAGGACAGACCCGGGCCAAGGGACCTGATGGCTGGCCTAGGACAAACCCGGGCCACGGGACCTGATGGCTGGCCCAGGACAGACCCAGGCCAAGAGACCTGATGGCTGGCCCAGGGCAGACCCGGGCCACGGGACCTGATGGCTGGCCCAGGACAGACCAGGGCCAAGGGACCCGATGGCTGGCCCAGGGCAGACCCGGGCCATGGGACCTGATGGCTGGCCCAGGGCAGACCCGGGCCACGGGACCTGATGGCTGGCCTAGGACAGACCCAGGCCACGGGACCTGATGGCTGGCCTAAGACAGACCCGGGCCAAGGGACCTGATGGCTGGCCCAGGACAGACCCGGGCCAAGGGACCTGATGGCTGGCCCAGGACAGACCCGGGCCAAGGGACCTGATGGCTGGCCCAGGACAGACCCGGGCCACGGGACCTGATGGCTGGCCCAGGGCAGACCCGGGCCACGGGACCTGATGCCTGGCCCAGGACAGACCCGGGCCAAGGGACCTGATGGCTGGCCCAGGGCAGACCCGGGCCACGGGACCTGATGGCTGGCCCAGGACAGACCCGGGCCAAGGGACCCGATGGCTGGCCCAGGACAGACCCGGGCCACGGGACCTGATGGCTGGCCCAGGGCAGACCCGGGCCACGGGACCTGATGCCTGGCCCAGGACAGACCCGGGCCAAGGGACCTGATGGCTGGCCCAGGGCAGACCCGGGCCACGGGACCTGATGGCTGGCCCAGGACAGACCCGGGCCAAGGGACCCGATGGCTGGCCCAGGACAGACCCAGGCCACGGGACCTGATGGCTGGCCCAGGACAGACCCGGGCCACGGGACCTGATGGCTGGCCTAGGACAGACCCGGGCCACGGGACCTGATGGCTGGCCTAGGACAGACCCGGGCCAAGAGACCCGATGGCTGGCCCAGGACAGACCCAGGCCACGGGACCTGATGGCTGGCCCAGGGCAGACCCGGGCCACGGGACCTGATGGCTGGCCCAGGACAGACCCGGGCCATGGGACCTGATGGCTGGCCTAGGACAGACCCGGGCCAAGGGACCCGATGGCTGGCCCAGGACAGACCCAGGCCACGGGACCTGATGGCTGGCCTAGGACAGACCCGGGCCACGGGACCTGATGGCTGGCCCAGGGCAGACCCGGGCCACGGGACCTGATGGCTGGCCCAGGACAGACCAGGGCCAAGGGACCCGATGGCTGGCCTAGGACAGACCCGGGCCAAGGGACCTGATGGCTGGCCTAGGACAGACCCGGGCCATGGGACCTGATGGCTGGCCCAGGACAGACCAGGGCCAAGGGACCCGATGGCTGGCCCAGGGCAGACCCGGGCCACGGGACCTGATGGCTGGCCCAGGACAGACCAGGGCCAAGGGACCCGATGGCTGGCCCAGGGCAGACCCGGGCCACGGGACCTGATGGCTGGCCCAGGACAGACCCGGGCCATTTGACCTGATGGCTGGCCCAGGACAGACCCGGGCCACGGGACCTGATGGCTGGTCTAGGACAGACCCGGGCCACGGGACCTGATGGCTGGCCCAGGACAGACCCAGGCCAAGGGACCCGATGGCTGGCCAAGGACAGACCCGGGCCACGGGACCTGATGGCTGACCCAGGACAGACCCAGGCCACGGGACCTGATGGCTGGCCCAGGGCAGACCCGGGCCACGGGACCTGATGGCTGGCCCAGGACAGACCCAGGCCGAGGGACCTGATGGCTGGCCCAGGGCAGACCCGGGCCACGGGACCTGATGGCTGGCCCAGGGCAGACCCGGGCCACGGGACCTAGTGGCTGGCCCAGGACAGACCCGGGCCAAGGGACCTGATGGCTGGCCCAGGGCAGACCCGGGCCACGGGACCTGATGGCTGGCCCAGGACAGACCCAGGCCACGGGACCTAGTGGCTAGCCCAGGACAGACCCGGGCCAAGGGACCTGATGGCTGGCCCAGGACAGAACCAGGCCAAGGGACCCGATGGCTGGCCAAGGACAGACCCGGGCCACGGGACCTGATGGCTGACCCAGGACAGACCCAGGCCACGGGACCTGTTGGCTGGCCCAGGGCAGACCCGGGCCACGGGACCTGATGGCTGGCCCAGGACAGACCCAGGCCACAGGACCTAGTGGCTAGCCCAGGGCAGACCCGGGGTCAATGGACTCATCAATAGGAACGATGGTTCTTATGGCCGCTGGTGCGGTCAATAAGACTAACTCGGGGACATGACGACCCAATGGGTCAAGTAAACCCTCCCGGTTAATGCGATGGGGTTGCATAGTTACACGTCTCATGACTCAACCACAGGTTCCCGTGTTACAAAACTCAGTGGTAAACCGATCCAGGTTGTCAATCATTCACTGACGTCACTGTTTTTATCCAATCATGTGGTGAAGAAAAATTCTTACACGTGCGTTATGTCGGACAAACAAGTCGAACGAACAAAGCCGCATGTTAGTTTCTTGTCAGTTTTACAGAGTACTTCTCACTCGTACCATAAGCTATGATTGCCAATTTCATACCTACGAGTAAGGAAAAATGACTCAAGCGTGAGCGGGGATAGTGTCGGAGTGTGGATCGGTCTATGGTGTTACGTTGCAAAATGCGTAGATCCCACGTGTGCCCTCATCCAATCTACGTATCTTCCTACACACACGAAATGTAATAGGGCTATAAAGCCTCGTTCCCCTAGACTTCCGGTTTACTCATTTTGGGGACAAACAAACGAAGCACGTGTTCGCAACGAGTTTAGAATATCTGCGCACACTGGTATCCTGACTATCTGTGACGTAGGGGTGACGTGTATGTTACGCAAAGAGAGAGACTGGGAACCAGACTACCTGCGCAAAAGCCAGGCGCCGAGGGGTGGGTCCATTGCGGAAGGCCTAGCGATATGATTAAGAATATTTAAGAAATATAGCTTCAAAAAACGGATAGACGACATATTTTGTGTTCGTCTGCGCTATCACAATGACGAATATTTGTTACGACAGGACAATACGACTGAGAAACTAACGTTTTTTTGCATTTAGTAAGAAAACGAGGCATTATGACGTCACATATGGATTCTCCCCGGTGACAACGTTGGCGCAACGCTTCAAACAGAAAACTTACAAAAATGAAGAAACTTGGTCTTTTCGTGATCCAAAAGTCATACGAAAACATCCGATTGGTCTTATTTTATCTTTACAATGTGGTTTAATGACGCATCCGTGTGCTGTTACTCCATCACTGCACATTTTGACAGCGGAATGGTTAAGTCGATCACTTGTCCTCTTTGTGATCAGATTTAGATTGACCCTTCAGATCGAGATTGACCCCTCAGATCGAGATTGACCCCTAAGGTCCAGATTTGACGCCCCAGATCCAGATGTGACCTCTGAACTTGACCGAGCCATGTCGGTGACACGCAGACGCACACACACACACACACCTGTAGACAAACAGACAAATTGAGATATGTCGGAAACATACGTCATAACAACTCAGACCGACATATAACATTTAGATAATAACAGAACACACCGAGATTGGACTTTAAAATCTTACATTTTCGTTTTGAAAAAACGGAACCAACCGACATACCGGCGGACATTTTGCAACGACAAATTGAGTTTCGGGCGGACATAATGCAACGATATTTGCCGGGCGGACATTTTGCAACGACGAATTGAGTTTTGGGCGGACATAATGCAACGATATTTGCCGGGCGGACATTTTGCAACGACGAATTGAGTTTTGGGCGGACATAATGCAACGATATTTCCCGGGCGGACATTTTGCAACGACGAATCGAGTTTTGGGCGGACATAATGCAACGATATTTTCCGGGCGGACATTTTGCAACGACGAATTGCTTTTTGGGCGGACATAATGCAACGATATTTGCCTGGCGGACATTTTGCAACGGGCGGACATTTTGCAACGTAACATATGGTCTCATAGTCAGCGCATAATGCAAAAACCCAGCGCTAAAATGTTGGGGTTGACGTGTTCTGGCATTCGGGAAGGACAACAGACTTAACGACCACGTTATGTAGCGAACACTTTGCGGTAGTATGCGGTAGCCGGTGGTTGTATCGATGTGACCATGTAATTACGTGTGTAAATACATTCCCGATATTTGCGTTATCATGTATTATTGTGTTACACAGCAAACACGCCTGTATCAACCACCTACATGTGGCAGCAATGAATGTATGGCCTTTTTATAATGGATATGTGCCAGATCGATGCAAACGGGCTATTTATACCGCACTCTATCTACATACTGCAGGGAGGATTGTTTGCGGGAATAGTCGTCGCGAAATAACATGTAAGCAACCGAACCAGACGCGAGGTTGGGTCTGTCTATGGGATCAGAATCAGCATCAGAATCTCACATTCAGAATCAGAATCAGAATATCGGAATCAGAATCTCACATTCAGAATCAGAATCAGAATATCAGAATCAGAATCTTACATTCAGCATCGGAATCAGAATATCGGAATCAGAATCTCACATTCAGAATCAGAATCAGAATATCAAAATCAGAATCTCACATTCAGAATCAGAATCAGAATATCGGAATCAAAATCTCACATTCAGAATCAGAATCAGAATATCAGAATCTCACATTCAGAATCAGAATCAGAATATCAGAATCAGAACCTCACATTCAGAATCAGAATCAGAATATCCGAATCAGAATCTCACATTCAGAATCCGAATCAGAATATCAGAATCAGAACTGTTGTTGATGTAGTGGGTGCTTCAAGAAATCAAGAGCACCTTTGAACAGTTCATACACGAGACCATCTGCACCTGGGGATTTTCCGTTTGGAAAATTTGTTATGACCGCCTCCACTTCCGATATTTCTATTTCATTGTTTAGTATTCCCGGTTCGATGGCGTTACAATCGCTTCAGGTTTTTTTACCGTGTGCGTTTAAATACTGGTCTATATGTTCATTAAATACAGTTGGTGTAGGTGTTACATTCAACAAAGACTCAAAATAGACCCGCCATTCGTCAACGCTGATATCAGCTGTAAGACTGCTGCGCGATTTAAACCTCTTCATAAAAGACCCAAATTTGGGGTCTCGCCGAACAGTTTTCAACTCCTCCAGATGACGTTGTCTCTCCTCATATTATTTACTTCTACATACATTTTTTTAATTCTTTTCGTTATTAAATAAGTTTCCAAAGATGTATCATCCAGAGCCCTCCTATATAAATTGAGGGCATTTGTCCTTTCTTTTTTAGACATTTTGCATTCACTACCCCACCAAGCTGGTTGTTTTCTCTTACAAAGTGTATATTTACGAAGACACGTCCTCATATCTGCAGCAGCTCATTTCACAACACCAACACCATAGCTATGGCGCCCGATACGTCGTTAGCAACCACCGCCACGTTCAATTGACTCAAAGCAGTAGTCGTATGTGTATCAATTTATACCTTGCCAAAATGAAACTCTTTGGACTGGGTCCCACTCGTATCTTGTTATCGAGTTAACTACTTTTGCCCTGGTCTTGATTGTCAACTTCTCAGAGGGCAAATCGGGTTTGCCGCTTACATGAAACGTAATTGGGCAATGATCAGAACCGCTTACAGCATCAACCTTAAAATCATCAATATTATTAATTAAAAAGGTAGAGGTCAGTACGTAGTCCACAACACTCTGACCCGTCGGTGAGCAATAAATAAATTCTCCATGTTGGATCACTCTTGGATCGACCATTTAATATATGAATACTGTATTTTTTGCCAACATCTAGGGTTGACACACCAAAGCGATTTTATTTACTATCTCTCGAATACCGCGATAAATCAAAATTATCCCCGTTGTACCAATCCATGTTTAAAAGAAAATCCCCATTATCGTTATCTATGTAGTCAGTTTCCTCACCCGTACGGCCATTGAAGTCCCCAGCCACAATTAAATCTCAATCGCTGTCTTGGCTAATCACATCTGCTAAAACCTCTTCAAATTCTTTTATACCATCTCTTACCTCCTAGTTTTCATAGAATGTTCATCGGGTATATATACACACACTATCGCGACTTCATTTGGTTGGTTAAAACACGCCTTTAGAGAGAAAAACATAGCATAGTCACACGATTGAACACACGTGACGTGATCAATGATATCTCGATGGACAAAAACCGCCACCCCCCCCCCCACCCCCCTGGATTTCTGCCATGCTTCGATCTACGGTGACCATGATTACCGAAATAAGTGTAGTCTGGTAAGAACCCATTTAAATCGTCATAACATGAAGTCCAAGTTGTTTTTGTGTTTTTTTATGTAAACTTTATTTATTTTTTTATTATTATTATTAGTCCAAGTTTCATTTAAAGCAATGAAGTGAAAATCCCTTCAACACTAGATCTATCCTCCCATAGTAGATGTGTAAGTCCGTGGACGTTCCAGCTGACGAATTTAAAAACCCTGGCCGCAAGTTGATTTGGAGGGTCCTGGCCATCCTCGTATGCCTCGCGTGTCATGGGGACCCACCCTCCTATGCCTCGCGTGTCATGGGGACCCACCCTCCTATGCCTCGCGTGTCATGGGGACCCACCCTCCTATGCCTCGCGTGTCATGGGGACCCACCCTCCTATGCCTCGCGTGTCATGGGGACCCACCCTCCAATGCCTCGCACGTCATGGGGACCCACCCTCCTATGCCTCGCATGTTATGGGCACCCACCCTCCTATGCCTCGCGTGTCATGGGGACCCATCCTCCTATGCCTCGCATGTCATGGGGACCCATCCTCCTATGCCTCGCGTGTCATGGGGACCCACCCTCCTATGCCTCGCATGTCATGGGGACCCATCCTCCTATGCCTCGCATGTCATGGGGACCCACCTTCCTATGCCTCGCGTGTCATGGGGACCCACCCTCCTATGCCTCGCGTGTCATGGGGACCCACCCTCCTATGCCTCGCGTGTCATGGGGACCCACCCTCCTATGCCTCGCGTGTCATGGGGACCCACCCTCCAATGCCTCGCACGTCATGGGGACCCACCCTCCTATGCCTCGCATGTTATGGGCACCCACCCTCCTATGCCTCGCGTGTCATGGGGACCCATCCTCCTATGCCTCGCATGTCATGGGGACCCATCCTCCTATGCCTCGCGTGTCATGGGGACCCACCCTCCTATGCCTCGCATGTCATGGGGACCCATCCTCCTATGCCTCGCATGTCATGGGGACCCACCTTCCTATGCCTCGCGTGTCATGGGGACCCACCCTCCTATGTCTCGCATGTCATGGGGACCCACCCTCCTATGCCTCGCATGTCATGGGGACCCATCCTCCTATGCCTCGCGTGTCATGGGGACCCACCCTGCTATGCCTCGCACGTCATGGGGACCCATCCTCCTATGCCTCGCGTGTCATGGGGACCCATCCTTCTATGCCTTGCGTGTCATGGGGACCCACCCTCCTATGTCTCGCATGTCATGGGGACCCATCCTCCTGTGCCTCGCGTGTCATGGGGACCCATCCTTCTATGCCTCGCGTGTCATGGGGACCCATCCTCCTATGCCTCGCATGTCATGGGGACCCACCTTCCTATGCCTCGCGTGTCATGGGGACCCATCCTCCTATGCCTCGCGTGTCATGGAGACCACCTGCCCCATGTCATCAAGTATACATTGTATATAAGATTGCCGCCAATCAACAGCTTGTCATACCGCAGGCTGGTTCTCTTTCCCTGGTTCATCGCTTCCTTTAGTTTCGAGTACAACCGTTTCCTCACATTTCGGACATGTTCACTGTAGTCTTCAGTCTCACTTGGCTTTCCTACGGGATATTCTTAGCACTGTGAAGAACTTGAGTCTTCTGCTTCCACCTGAGAAACCGTGCGATGCTGGGACGCGGACGGCCGCTCTGTTTGTTCCCCAGGCTGCTTCCACCTGAGAAACCGTGCGATGATGGGACGCGGGACGGCTGCCCTGCTTCTTCCCAATGCGATGAGTCCGTCCGATTTCCCATATTCGTGTGTCCTGTTGGTCTTAGATGCCCATCTTGTCAGCCATGATCTGCCGCACCTTGCATTCTGTGTCAACTCAAGTTTCTCTTTTGTCTTCTGCTAGCCCGAAGAAAAGACGACTTTTTCTCCTGGCTTGATCGTCAAAGGCGGAGAGCGTCTTTTCAACTGCCTGGGTCTGTGATTTCAGTTTTCCTTCGAATGCATTGACGGTTTCATTCAGGTCACGATTTCCACCATTTAAAACCTCAATGGCCGTAAAACAAGTGTCTACCTTCTCATCTAAGGTTTCTAAATGTTCTTCAATGTTACGCATTTGCGCCTGAAGAGTTTCCTGTGCTTGTCGAATGTGTTATACGTCACAACGGATATCTTTCATGAGACGAGACCCATGCCTGCCTTCAAGATGTCTCTGGTGTCCAAGCCAGAAGTCCGACATGTTCCCGGCCTCTTGCCTTTTCTGTATCCACGTTTTCAGTCGGTGTAAGCAACGGATGAGAGGTCTAACTTTGATAGGAACCTGAGAGAGTGCTCAACACGTTTTGCATGCATGACGATCGTACGCATGTTAGCAAAATCAGAATATCAAAATCAAAATATCAAAATCAAAATATCAAAATCAAAATATCAAAATCACAATATCAAAATCACAATATTAAAGTCAGAATATCAAAATTAGAATATCAAAATCACATAATCAAAATCACAATATCAAAATCACAATATCAAAATCACAATATCAAAATCACAATATCAAAATTACAATATCAAAATCAGAATCTGAATATTAAAATCTCAGAATCAGAATCAGAATGGGAAACAATCAGTCAGAAACAGAAACAACCGGAATCAATCAAAGTCAGAAACAGAAACAATCTGAATCAAAATCAGATTCAGAATAAGAAAATCAGAATAAGAAAATCAGAATAAGAAAATCTGAATAAGAAAATCTGAAAAAAAATTAGAGGATCAGAAGATCAGAAGATTAAAAACAAAATCAAAATATCAGAATCAGAATCGTGTTATTTTGTCCAGCAGGTCAAACAAAAACACACTATTGAAATGTTCAAACATGAGAACAGTAGAACGGGTTGCTTGGCCGAGGAGGCTTTTGACATTAGGACTGCCGGGCAGTCGCTAGCATGTAAGCCACTTCTACAAAAACAAAAACAAAATGAACAAGTTTAACACAAGCCAGTGGCGCTAAAACAACTCGTTGATTCCAATACATTCGAAGGTGATTGCTACATGAAGTAACATATTAATACGGCAACAACAAGTTTGGTTTATAAAATAAAGAACAATAAACTACACAAAGCATCTAATTCTAAGCCATTCTCCCAGACGTACGTGACCACGCAACAATACTGGGCTTGACAATAAGTCACAATAACCGTTTTATAAATGATTCTTGGTTTAAACCTATTTTTATTTACGCAATCGGAGAACAGGCATTGCCTCCTATACAAACTCCTTTTGCTTAAGATAATACATCAGATATAAGCATGTGTAGAATCTTCTCTTAACATCAAGTAGGTAAAGAAAAGAAAAACAATTGAAACACATGTAGGGCTAGTCTGCGAAACGCCACAGGATACACATCTACGCCTAAGACGCTGGACTAGCACGGGGAAACTCCACAGGATACAAATCTACGCCTAAGACCCTGGGCTAGCACGGGGAATCTCCACAGGATACAAATCTACGCCTAAGACCCTGGGCTAGCACGGGAATCTCCACAGGATATAAATCTACGCTTAAGACCCTGGGCTGGCACGGGGAAACTCCACAGGGTACAAATCTACGCCTAAGAACGTGGGCTAGCACGGGGACACTCCACAGGATACAAATCTACGCCGAAGACGCTTGGCTAGCACGGGGAAACTCCACAGGATACAAATCTACGCCTAAGACCCTGGGCTAGCACGGGGAAACTCCACAGGATACAAATCTACGTCTAAGACCCTGGGCTAGCACGGGGAAACTCTACAGGGTACAAATCTACGCCTAAGACGCTTGGCTAGCACGGGGAATCTCCACAGGATACAAATCTACGCCTAAGACCCTGGGCTAGCAGGGGGAAACTTCACAGCATACAAATCTATGCCTAAGACCCTGGACTAGCACGGGGAAACTCCACAGGATATAAATTTACGCTTAAGACCCTGGGCTAGCACGGGGAAACTCCACAGGATACAAATCTACGCCTAAGACCCTGGGCTAGCACGGGGAATCTCCACAGGATACAAATCTACGCCTAAGACCCTGGGCTAGCACGGGGAATCTCCACAGGATATAAATCTACGCTTAAGACCCTGGGCTGGCACGGGGAAACTCCACAGGGTACAAATCTACGCCTAAGAACGTGGGCTAGCACGGGGACACTCCACAGGATACAAATCTACGCCTAAGACGCTTGGCTAGCACGGGGAAACTCCACAGGATACAAATCTACGCCTAAGACCCTGGGCTAGCACGGGGAAACTCCACAGGATACAAATCTACGTCTAAGACCCTGGGCTAGCACGGGGAAACTCCACAGGGTACAAATCTACGCCTAAGACGCTTGGCTAGCACGGGGAATCTCCACAGGATACAAATCTACGCCTAAGACCCTGGGCTAGCAGGGGGAAACTTCACAGCATACAAATCTATGCCTAAGACGCTGGACTAGCACGGGGAAACTCCACAGGATACAAATTTACGCTTAAGACCCTGGGCTAGCACGGGGAAACTCCACAGGATACAAATCTACGTCTAAGACCCTGGGCTAGCACGGGGAAACTACACAGGATACAAATCTATGCCTAAGACGCTGGACTAGCACAGGGAAACTCCACAGGATACAAATCTACGCCTAAGACCCTGGGCGAGCGCAGGGAAACTACACAGGATACAAATCTACGCCTAAGACACTGGGCTAGCGCAGGGAAACTACACAGGATACAAATCTACGCCTAAGACACTGGGCTAGCGCAGGGAAACTACACAGGATACAAATCTACGTCTAAGACCCTGGGCTAGCACGGGGAAACTACACAGGATACAAATCTATGCCTAAGACGCTGGACTAGCACAGGGAAACTCCACAGGATACAAATCTACGCCTAAGACCCTGGGCTAGCGCAGGGAAACTACACAGGATACAAATCTACGCCTAAGACACTGGGCTAGCGCAGGGAAACTACACAGGATACAAATCTACGCCTAAGACACTGGGCTAGCGCAGGGAAACTACACAGGATACAAATCTACGCCTAAGACACTGGGCTAGCACAGGGAAACTCCACAGGATACAAATCTACGCCTAAGACGCTGGACTAGCACGGGGAAACTCCACAGGGTACAAATCTACGCCTAAGACACTGGGCTAGCGCGGGGAAACTCCACAGGATACAAATCTACGCACAACACGTCATTACACAGACACATAATCTTTAGGATTTGAATCTCCTAGTTCCATCAATATAATCATGGACAGCTCTAATTATTACTTTGTTTTTTTCACACTTGTACACTTAAGTGTTGAATGAGACTATGTTCTAAGGTAAGTTGACTGAATTTATGGGGAGCATGTTAACCGATCTGTCATTATACCGGTGAACCTACTCATCGGCTACATTACGCTAGCCTAAGCTGGGTAATAGGTCGGTGGTTCGAGCCCCGCTGTGGTCATCATGTCTGTCAGGTCGCAGGATAAAGATCCCAGGTCCTTCTTCGCAAAGAGTAGGGGGGGTTACCCCCGGGGACATAGCTCCGCTCTTCCTTCCTTCTCCAGGTTAACGCGATCTGACCAGAATTGCTTCAATCGTCCTGAATATATAAAACCAAACTTCCGTGCATTGCAAGTCGGCGCCGCATTCGGTCGTTGATGTGTGTAGTGCCACCCATAGAGGGCGCCACCCGTAGAGGGCGAGAGTCCGAAGGGATTACGCAAGTCGCCGACAGCAGATATATAACTATACATACATACATGTATATATATATATATATATATATATATATATATATATATATATATATATATATATATATATATATATATATATATGCCGGAAACCCTTGCGGTGTCTGTCGCAGTCAGAGAGTGATACAGCCTTTGATTAAGGCGGGAAACACAGGTTTGACGGGCTTCATGCAGTACTTGCCACAACGCACCCAACGACCCGCGAAGATATCGCGGAAATCTTCTGACAATATTTTCATGTTGAGGGGGGGGGGGGGCAGGTCGCACTCCATTATCTATATATAATGAGACTCACGGAGGAACATACTCGCGTTTCGCGGATAATTTGTGTGACATCGCTGTGATGCAACTCTCCAGGAACAAATTCATTTGCCGATTTCAGCGTACCGCGTAATAAATACAATGCGGCCTTCCAGCCGCTCAATGTTGGACATAGTAAGCAAGGGGCAGACTTTTTTACCTGTTCTACCGTGGACGATTCCTTGTCCAGATACCACCTCCGAAATGACAATGCTGATCATCCCTGGTACTGTGTGACCACCACCACCCCCCTCCTTTACTACACACCTCCCTTACTCCCCCCACCAACCCCCACCGACACCCCGCTCCCTTACTCCCCCCACCACCCCCCTCCTTTACTACACACCTCCCTTACTTCCCCCACCAACACCCCGCTCCCTTACTCCCCCCACCGACACCCCGCTCCCTTACCCCCCCACCAACCCCCACCGACACCCCGCTCCCTTACTCCCCCCACCAACACCCCGCTCCCTTACCCCCCACCACCCCCCTCCTTTACTACACACCTCCCTTACTCCCCCCACCAACCCCCACCGACACCCCGCTCCCTTACTCCCCCCACCAACACCCCGCTCCCTTACTCCCCCCACCGACACCCCGCTCCCTTACCCCCCCACCAACCCCCACCGACACCCCGCTCCCTTACTCCCCCCACCGACACCCCGCTCCCTTACCTCCCCACCAACCCCCACCGACACCCCGCTCCCTTACTCCC